>CAXKVI010000002.1:60771735-61270425 GCA_964058755.1 Campiglossa producta
GTATCGAAATCATACCTGCTTATACCAGGCTGCGGAGAGGTGCGGCCAAGCGGGCAACGGCAACCCCGATTTTTTTAAGTCTTTACACCTATTGCCGTGAAGTGAACGATATTTTATCTCAAAACTTGATGGGTGAAATTTTTCCCGCAAAATTAATTAATAATAATTTAATTAAAAATACTAGCGGCCACATTTTGATTGGCAACCTGGTGAATTTTTATTCTCGTAATCATAAATATGAGTAAAAATATTGATTTTAGCATGTACTCGATGACAACACAAATCTGCAGCCGGATCTTAGACTAAAAGTTGATATGTCAGATAAAGACTTCGATACTGTTTTGAACTGCTCTTTTTGGCCGCCCGGAGCTCTTGTAAAAGAGTTCGAAAATAGGCCGAGTAAGAGCGTTCAAAATGCTGTCAGAATCGATCGTAATAATATTGAGTCAAAAAACTAAAGTGCATAAATATTTTTTATCAAAATGTTAGAGGTTTAAATACAAAGTTAACTGATCTTTTTTTAAAATCTCTTCATTGTAATTTTAACGTCATTGCTTTTACGGAAACTTGGCTGAAACCCCATGTTTTCAATGCTGAGCTTTTATCTAACAAATATCAGGTATATAGAAATGAACAGAGTCGGAGGTGGAGTTCTACTTGCCGTTCATTCCTCTCTAATTTCGGAGGAGATTAATTTACCCCTCATCAATTCTATCGAGTTCAAATGTATTCGAATTCAGCTTGGCAGCGTTTATATGTAGTTATCTGTTTCCTATATTCCCCCATCATCTGATATTTCTGTCTACATGCAACATATCTCACTACTCAAAACTGTTCATTTAATGACGAACCCCTGTGATTCGATGATTGTCTTGGGTGATTTCAACCTACCTCATATTTCGTGGAGTATATTTGATGGAAGCATTGTTCCAATTCCATCCAAACCGGGCTACATGGACTTTTTGGATGGTATTTCCAATCTCTGCCTTAATCAAATAAATATTACCGCTAACAAGTTTGGGAAAGTCTTAGATTTAGTTTACGTTGATGATAAAAATAAATTCTTTGTGAAACGGTGTGATCCTCTGGTTTTACCAGAGGACCTTTACCATCCTTCATTAGAGATAGTCTACGAAACTATAAGCAATGATCACGATACACAATCCTACTCCAATAGTAGTTTTGATTTTAACTTTTCCAAAGCCAACTACCGAAAATTAAATAAAGATTTGTCGAAAATAAAATGGTCTGAATATAATGGCGATATTAATCTAAACGTTTCACATTTCAATCAATCTATATACAGTCTGTTTGAGAAACATGTTCCTAAATGCAAATTTACTGATGATAAACCAACGCAGGCATTTAAGTTATACAAGAAAACGGTTTTAATAACATTACGTACAGTAATCCACTCTACGGCAGAAGTATGTCGATTTGAATAAAAAGTGCTACAAGGCTTACATCTCTAAGATAAAACAAAACATTATTATTGATCCGAAGTCCTTTTATGGTTTCGTAAACTCTAAACGTAAGGTATTTGGGTTTCCCTCAGCCATGAAATATCAAGACCTTTCATCTAGCGATAACCATGACATCGCAAATTCCTTTGCTAAATTTTTCAGTTCGAACTATTCTAACGTATCCAATTTACACACTAGCAATTATCCTTACAAACTGCACGGAAATAATTTAATTAATACTCCAATCATATGTGCCGAAGATGTTTTATCTTACCTAAATACTTTGAAAGATTCCAATAAATACGGTCCTGATAGAGTTCCTACTTGTTTTTTTTTTTAAACATGCGCGAAATATATTTACAAGCCCCTCACCAATTTGTTTAATCTGTCCTTGAAATGTGGCGTCTTTCCGTCAGCGTGGAAATAATCTTTTCTTATACCACTTCATAAAAGTGGGAGTAGGTCCTCCATAGAGAACTATCGTGGCATAGCAAAACTTTCTGCCATCCCAAAACTGTTTGAAGCTATTGTTACAAATCAACTTACGGCTCCAATCTCTACGCTGATCGCTGACTGCCAACACGGTTTCTGTAAGGAAAAATCGACAGTCACAAACTTTCTTGAATTCACCACTCATGTCTCAAACGGCTTTCGTAAAAACATGCACACTGACGTTGTTTACACTGACTTTAGTAAAGCTTTCGACGAAGTGTGTCACTCATTACTTATTTATAAACTTGATCAGTTGGGCTTCCAGCCGGGTCTCAATCGCTGGATATCTTCTTACCTTAGTGACAGGACTCAAAGAGTAGTGTTCAAAAATATTTTATCTGATGTTATTAACGTCTCTCCAGGTGTTCCTCAAGGGAGCCATCTCGGCCCGATTCTGTTCTTGCTGTTTATAAACGACATATCCACTACAATAATGTTTTCAAAAATCTTAATGTACGCTGATGATGTAAAACTCTTCATGTCATTCACGTCGTGTCAGGATGAATCTATGCTACAATCTGACTTAGATACCCTAGTTACTTGGTGCGATTTAAATTACATGCCACTAAATTTTAAAAAATATAAATACATGCGTTCCTCGCGTAGAACTCTTCAGCCGGCTTCCTATACAATTAACAATTATAGTCTTCAGCAGGTTCACGACTTTGTAGACCCGGGGGTTACTATGGATACCAAGCTTAGTTCCAACCATCATATTAACGCAGCAGCCGGTAAGGCTAGAGGTGTTCTAGCATTTGTCAAACGATGGTCTAAAGAATTTAGCGACCCTTATGTAACTAAGGCTCTTTTTACTTCATTAGTCAGACCGATACTAGAATATGGTTCAATAGTCTGGAACCCGCGCTACCAAGTCCATATAGATAGGCTAGAATCAGTCCAAAAACAGTTTTTACTTTTTGCATTAAGAGATTTTCACTGGGATCCCTTATATAATCTACCACCTTATGCTAGTCGCTTGAAACTCATAAACCTTCACACCCTTTCCAGTAGGAGGGAAATGCTTGGAATAGTTTTTATGATTAAGTTACTAAACGAATCTCTCTCAAGCCCGTTTCTTCTAAGCGAAGTAAATTTCAATATACCCTCTCGGCCATCACGTTATTTTAAACCACTTGTCTTGAAACAGTGTAGAACCAACTTTGAGTTAAATGAACCCTTTCGCTGTTTATGTCAGGATTATAACTCTCATTCTAGCACATTTGATGTTTCAGACTCGCTTTTCCACATAAAAGAATCTATTCTTTCTATCCTAAATATGTAGAAACTTTTTGTAGTCTTTAATACTTATCTGAGCTCTTTTCTTGGTCTATATGTTATTTTTTATTTCACCTTATTTATTTATCTTTTTATTTTTCTCTATCCCTGCATCTTAAATTCTCAATCTTCCGTCAACCAATTATTTATTAATGTTTAATTTAGCTTATATCTACTTTACTCGGCTGTTGAGTTTTTCTCTGTAGCCGAGCAGTTTTAGATCTCGACGATTCGATTAACAAACTAATGCCTTTCAACGGCTCGGCAACATTTATCAATCCGCGCGTTATGCGAATGCGCCCCGCGTGCCGGTTGGGCGGGATATGGTGGGTAATCCGTCTGGGAATAATAATAATAATCATTTTGGGGCTATTTTGAGATAATTTTGGGTTAATTTTTGGATTAATTTCGGACAATTTTGGGGTCATTTTCGGGTCGTTTAGGAGTAATTTTGGGATCATATTGGGATAATTTTTGGGTCATTTTTGGAACATCTGAGGTTCTTTTTGAGGCCATTTTGGACCATTTTGGGATCATTTTAGGCTCATTTTGGGATCATTTATGGGTCGTTTTGGGTTAAATTTCGGATCATTTTGGGAACATTTAAGGGTCATTTTGGAGTCGTTTTGGGATCATTTAAGAATTATTTTGGGATTATTTTAGGGTCATTTTGGGATCGTTTTGGGTATGTAAAGTTAGCGCTAAATTGATAACACCGAGCAAGCTCGGTCACCCGGTACTATTCTTTATAGAGCATAGGCAAAGTTCAAAGTTACGCTAATTTTAAGTATAACATTTTAATAAAAAAAATATTTTTCGCTAATAAAACTATGGAAATTTTTCAGGACAGATCCGTTTCAGTTGTCCAATATATTAAACAGGTCTAAACTTTATGTATCGTTCACCACCTATGAGGAGCTCAAAATATACACCCGTACAATTTTAGAGATTTTCCCTAAAGGGTAGGTTGTTCGCACAAAATCCGCTTACCTCAAATGCGGCGATTACATATGAATATTTGTTATTGTTATTATTGCTTTAGCTTTACTTTGTTGAAAAGCTTTGGACTTTGTGTTTTTTTTTTTTTTTTTTTTTGTTGTGCTGTTCTAAGCGAAAATGTGGCAGGCGATTTAGGGACAAATATATACAAATCGTTTGTGTGTTCAAAAAAATGTATGTGGATTAGTGAGAAGGGGGGATTTTTGTTCTTTGCAAAACTTAGCAAAAAGTCTCCAACTGAATTTCACACAAAAAGAAATTTTTCAGATTAAACAAACACAATACAAACGAGTACACTAATGTTATTTAATATATACCTACTTCAGCCTATAAAGCCATCCATAAATCTAAAAGGAGTTTTGTTTTCCTTCCCAACTCCTCTCAAGCAGCATCCCGTCCCATTGTTTCAAAAATAAGTTTGTTAAAAGAAAACAAAAAAAAAGGATTTCAATCAATTTTACCACAAAAGCCACACACTCGCACGCACAAAAACCCAGTCAAGCATACACAAATTTAGCTAATACAAAAACAACATCAGCAAGAACAAAAAAGGGAAAGAATAAAAACAATGCTGCAGGTGAAAAGAATGGAGAATGCCGACAATTTACCATTTTTCATTCAAGTTTTGGCCAACTTTTGACAAAGGTCTTGCTTAGGCCACAAATCTGCTGCCACTAACTCATACCACACAAAATACATACACACATACATACATACACTGCTCATACATAAAATACCAAAGGCGATGTGTGGTGCTTCTTATACGCTAATCAAGATGAAAAGTGTGGCGAGGATGTCTCAAGAAGTAGAAACAAAAGCAAATTTGGCTCATAAATATGAGTAAAGGAACTGTAGAATAATTGGGACAATGGAGCAGCGTCTAAGGTAACCGTCGGAATAGATATAGAAGAAACTATCGCACAAAACGGTATCAGCGCTCTTAGTTCTTTTGCTGGTTTGGCTCAACCTGTAATCTGAAACCAAAAAACCCAAAGCTGAAAAACTTAAGCCAAGTAAAGTGAAAGCTGAAAAAAGTGCGCTGAAATTTAAATTTTTTTATTTTTTAATTTAAAACGCAAACATTTTACTTTTGGATGTTTAACGTTATAACGAAAAATCTGGTCAACAGGCACATAAATAAACAAATTACAAGTATTTTATACAAAAACTAGGCAGCTTCCACAAAGCGAAACTCAACTGAAAACAAAAAGTTTTCCGACAGCCACAGAGCGAGCAGCTGCTCAAACGGAATTATACTTTTTGATTTGGAGAACAGTGGTTAGGCGCAGGTTGAGATGCTTTTTTGGTCAATCTTCGTTAATGGTCACAAGACGTTTGTACATACACTCAGTGGAAAATGAAAGTGTATACCAAAAAAATGCAATTTTCAACAATAATTTCTTCTTTTTGAATAATTTATCAAAGTATTCGTACTTCTTCGTTTTAGCTGTCGCCTCTATTTTTCTTCATACAGAGGTCAGCTAGAAAAAAAATTGGAATACAGTAAAACGAGCTTCAAAACTGCGTACTCGAAAAAGATCTAAGAACTCTGAGCAAAAAGTTGAAAGTTTGTCGACTAGTCCGGTCAATATAAGCATTTGAAATAACAATAATTCCCACGGAGCAAATTTTGGTTGAGTGCTTAGGTTCGACATCAGAAAAAAAGAAGACTTCAAAAGTCCTCATCGATCCCATGTGCGCTAAAAAAGCTGTTCGGGGTTAAAAGCCAAAATTTTAGGTTTTTTTTTGACTTTTCTCGAAAACGGTAAGATGTAGACTTGAAAATTCTTTACAAATATGGTCCTGTAATTATTTCTCTTAGAGTAACCAGTTCTGAGATATCGAGATTGTAAAATTTTGCTCTGGAAATTATATGAAAATATATGCCACGTATGGACTTTTCAGGATTTTTATCGAAAACTTTAGGTTAGGTTAGGTTCAAGTGGCTGCCGCAGAGGCACACCTAGGCCAGTATTAAAAGGCCCGTTGTGATACCACCAACTCTAGGAAAGTCAGTTCCGGGACCCTGCCCTGTATTATCGGGATTCTCCACATAGCACAATCGCGGGGATGACACTCCTAAACCGACACCGTTACTCCTCCTCGAACTATTTAGATGACTTGATGAAGGCCATCAAGTCCTTTATATCCAGCTCCGTGGCGTAGGCTAACCAGGAAGGGAACTCCAAAAAAGCGCATTCTCGCGCCACTTAAAGCCGGGCAGTTGCAGATGAGGTGCTCCACCATTTCCTCCTCCTCGTCATCTTTGCATCTCCTACAGCATCGTCGAAAACTTTAGTACGTCTAGAAAAATTTTGTTTTACCGTTTATTTGTCACGAAGCTCCCCATCGGCAATGAAAATAGTTATCTTTTTAAAGCCTATAGTTCTTGAGCTAGAGCCACATAAATCCATGCGTAATATCAAAAAATATTAGTCCGGTAAATTTAGTTTATCTTGTATAACAAAAGTTCTCACAGAGCCAACTTTTCAATCAGGAGCTTTGGTTCAGCCCAGGAAGAAAACTGCAAAAGTCCCCATCGATTGCGTTTGAGGTTTTTTTTCTTTTTTGATTTTTCTTGACATTTGACCCCGAATAACTTTTTTGGCACAAACGGGATCGATGGGGAATTTTGCGGTTTTTTTTCAGGGAGTGAACCTGAGCTGTTGACAAAAAAATGGCTCTGTGGGAACTTTTGTTATACAAGATAAACTAAATTTACCGGACAAGTATTTTTTTATATTATGCATTGAGAAAATGTGTGTGTGTGTCTAGCTCGAGAACTGTAGGCTTTACAAAAATAACTATCTTCATTGTCGATGGGGAACTTTTGTCACGAAGTAGGAGAAAATGTGTCGGAGCATACTAAAATTTTCGAAAAAAATCCAGAAAAGTCCATACGTGGCATATATTTTCATATAATTTTCAAAGCTAATTTTGCAGTCGCGATATATCAGTACTGTTTACTCTTAGAGAAAAAATGCTTATTTGTAGAGAATTTTCAGGTTGTTGTTGTTGTTAACAATGCATTGCCCTGTCTAGAGTGTATGATCATTCCGAAGATCTTCATCAAGCTCTTCTAAGGGGAGTCCAAGGAAACGTGCAGTTTCAACAGGATTTGTCCAGAGGAACAGAGGGGTTAGAAGAGTAGGTTCAGATGAACAATTGAAGAGATGTAGAGTATCATGGGGGGTCCTACCACATGCAGGGCATGTGTTTGAGATTGTATCATTCAGTTTGGATAAGTAGGAGTTTAACCTCACACTGTATCCAGACCTAAGCTGTGCCAAGGTGACTCTTGTCTCCCTTGGTAAGGTGCGTTCTTCTTCAGCAATATACGGTGGAGGACTGTTCAGAACAGGATTCACAGGTAGAGATCTGACAAAAGTGTCTACCGACTCGGTGTATATGTCGGTTAGAGCCCGCTTATGATTCTGCAGATCAAACGACAAGGTAATATGATGCCGGTTCTCGTCATAATGCTTACGGAGATGTTTCCTTATGTCTCTCGAGGGCGGATCTGTGTCCAAAATATGACGGTTTGGATGTGCTGGCTTGTGGCAGTTCAGAAGGAAATGCCTGCTCAGCATTTCCGCGTGCTCTCTTACATTGAGCAGTTTTGCCTCCTGATGGAGGTGAGACTCGGAAGACATGAGGAGACATCCCGTAGCAGTTCTGATGGCAGTATTTTGGCAGACTTGTAACTTCGTCCAGTTGGTGTTATGCACATTAGGCGACCATATGGGTGCAGTATAGTCAAAGACTGGTCGGACTGCCTTATATGTAGTCAGCAACGTTTCTACGTCTTTTCCCCAAGTACTGCCGGCAAGTGACTTGAGGATCTTGTTGCGACCACGTACCTTTGAGACCATTGCAGACACATGACCAGCAGATGAGAAAGTATTATCCAGTGTCACCCCTAATAACTTTGGGTGGCTGACAGTTGGTAGCTTAGTGCCATCAACGAAAATGTCTAATTCATTTCTCACCTGGTGCGTCCATGTCGTAAAAAGCGTCGCCATGGATTTAGTCGGAGATATCGTCAGATCTCGCTCAGTGAAAAACCTGGAAAGGTCGCAGAGGTAACCGTTGTTTTTCGCACAGAGTTCATGAGTATAGGGACTAGAGCTGATGATACCCGAAGACCCGGGTACCCGGGCCTTTCGGGTCATGCCCGATTACCCGGGTACCCGGGCAGGCTATTACCCGGGCATTACCCGGACCCGCTATTACCCGGGTAATACCCGGGCATCATATGGCAAACTTCTACTGTAAGCATGCTTGGTTTATTTCAAATATTCAATTCAGTGTACCAGGCGCACAGAATTTATATGTAAGCAAATAAAAAAAGCTGAAATGAAAATTCAGTTTATACAGTTTTAGGCAAAATATAAGAATCATGAGCGGAAGTTTATGAAATTTCTTTCATATGAGTTTGTGATGTGAACTTCTAAAGCTGTTAACAACAACCCAGCCAGCAAAATCATCGTAAACGAGCTCGTAAACTGACGTTTTCTCGAAGAAAACTCTGATAAAATATCGTTTATGATATCCGTTTACGATTCGCCTACGAATCCGGTTTCGCTCTGAAATGTTTTTTGCCTACGATTGTCGTAAAAGTATCGAAAAAGCACTCGTATATGAATCTTTTTACGTCCGTTTTTTTATCGTAAATGTACTCGTAAATAATTAATTTTCGATAGAAAAACCGACTTTCTAGACCGCCTTACCGACTGATTTCAATGCGAAAAATAATGCAAATAAACAAACCTAAATTTTAGGTCTAAAGTTTTTTATTAAATAATAAAATTGTATATTTTTTTGCCAGCGTGTACGTACTGATATTGGTTTACATGTTAAGCATCACAACTTATAAATAGTGGGTCATACAACCCAGAGGGCATCCCGAGATCCCAGAATAGCAGCTACTTTCTCTGTCCCTTTTTCTTTTTCCGCAAATCCACCTTCCAGCACGCTAGTAATAATTTAAAAGATATATTTTATGTTATTTGTGTTTTTAATTAGATATTTTACAAACATACTTACTTTTAAAATATCAGTTTGAAAATTTTCGTTCAAAATTTTTTGTTTGAAATTTTTTATTTTAATTTTTTTGTTTGACGTGACAGAAAAGCTTCTTTTGTTATTGTTTTTTTATTCGAGAATAGCTCGTAAATCGCAATGTTCGTAAAATGTACGGTACCTTGCTGGCTGGGAATATAATAGTAAGAGCATAAAAATGACATTTTGAAAATAGCTCAAAAGTTTTGCGTTTCATTTAAAAGGGATACTCGCTGTGATTTTTTCAACCCTTTTGTATATTGAATGGTATCTACATGAAACTTGGGTTCTATCTGCTGTTCTTTGTCGCTACCTCTAAACATAATTCTACATTTTAGTCCCTATAAAGGTTTTAGTCAAAATCATCAGGAAAACTAAATCCCGAAAATCCTATGTATGTTTTACTGAAGCAAAGGATGAATGCTTTCACCCCAACAAGTAAAAACTTTCAAGGCGAGGTAAAAGAGCCAACCTTATTTTAAAATTGTTCCATCATTTTTGGATTTAAAGCTAACATAAAAATAAACATACATAGCTAGAATATTTATATTCGGTCTTATTGTTTTACAAATTTGAAACAGGTTGCTGGCGTATTTGTCAGTGCAGCTGATACTTTTTCGAAACAAATTCTTGTCCAAGTTTTGTATCAGGCGCACAAAATTTACATGAAATAATAGTAGGTTGCTACAAAAACAAAAACTCAATTGGAAATAAAATTTCTGCTGCAAACTGGTGTGTACAGAAGGGGGCGTAAGTGGGGCTACTACCCCTATCCACTCAACTTACTTTTACATTCCACTGAAAAGTAGCATCTATAATACAGTTTTTCAATAGTAAAATATGTTTAAAGTCTCGGCTGTGGTCACAGTGTCCGGGAAGTGTATTTTTTTTGTTATGAAAATCTTCGCAGAAAACAGAAAACTGGCCAGTAGGTGGACCCCGGAATCGACAACAAAATGTATCGTCATCATCGTTATCATTTTTCTTAACTTCTATTGGAGCATAGGGCCTTCTTAAGGCAACCAAAACTTTCATGAAGAGTTTCGGTGGCTACAACAGCGAAAACATGGGTGATTTTTGGTTCAAGCTACAGATATAGGTTAAATCTTTACTGGCCTTTCGGCGAAAACCATACGTTAGTTTCAATTAAAAATTTTAAAGAAAATCTCCCTTCTTTCTGCGGACGCTGCTGGAATATGTTTTACATTTTTGACAACATACATATTTTTTTTACATTTCAGTTCAACAATGTTCCCTGTAGGGAATACTGTTGTTGCCGCCGCCACTGTCTTATTTACTTATGTCAGTTAAAGTTATCCTATATTTTCCTTTGTTCTTTATTTGCATACAATACATATCTACGTACATAAACTACACTAATGTTTCTTGTATGTAGGTATAAACGTATGTGTAAAAATATGTACTTTAATATTTTCTTGTGTTTCAATTACGGTAAAATCAGGCGATCAAATTTTGCATAAAAGACATTGTAAGCTAAATTCATTTTGAACATTGTTATTCTTGACCATCTGCGGTGACAAATTGTTTTAAAGCGTGCTTCAGTATATGAAGAAAAGTAAAGCGGTAAATTAAATCCGCGTACAGCTAATATTGTGTCAAATAAAGTTGAATAAATCAAAGTATTACGGCTATTAAAAGTTGTCTTTCCGTTCGGCAACTTTAGCAAGTTACAACTGTGGTCGACTACAATAAAAGCTAACTTTTAGTCATCTAATTATATATGCGTGTGTAAAACTTCTATCCTGGCTGTACCTAAAATATCTCCTCAGTGTGTAATAATTTCGAAAGCAATTTAAAACAGGCTAGTATCGTTTTTAACGTATATATTGATAAATGAAAATATTTAAAAAAAATACATTTATAATGAGAGGTATCCAATGATGGTAAATGAGTGTAAATAATTTTTGAAGAAGGATATACATAT
Source organism: Campiglossa producta (assembly GCA_964058755.1). NCBI lineage: Eukaryota > Metazoa > Arthropoda > Insecta > Diptera > Tephritidae > Campiglossa > Campiglossa producta. The sequence goes on from CAXKVI010000002.1 coordinate 60,782,971, forward strand.
GTACACGAGGCACTAATTGAAAGATAAAATACCTTGTAAATGGTAAAATTTTTGAACAAAAGCGATATAAATTGTTGTCATAGTAGATTTTTGATTGGAAAGCACGATGCTGTTTACAGCTTATTTTCGCCCTATCAGAGGTTTGACTGCTATTGCTTGGCGCAATAGATAGAATTTTCATGTTTAAACTTTCTAATCAACTCATTGTTCAAATTAATAATTTTCTTTAAAATCTTGACTCGAATAAAAAATATTTGTCTATTAAATTAATTATGTCTTTTCATGTTATCTTTGATTTAATTAAAAATTTTCAAGATGGTAACATTGTTCTGGTTTCATATATCGTTTCAGACCTTGTTTAGAAGGCTGTACAGCTACATACAAAATGTTTTTATTAAAATGGCGCAGCGATGAAACGGAAGAAGACCTAATAGTTGACTTGAAATTAACTGAATTCCTTACAGGGTTTATTAATAGAATTTATAGGCAAAACACTACATCTCCCATGATACAACAAAATCAAGTAAGTAGTTCTCCCGTGACAAATGCAAAACCAGGTAAATCTCAGTTATTTTCCCAACTACTTTCTTGGTTTTGCATTTGTCACGGGAGAGCAACTTACTTGGTTTAATTGTGTCAAGGAAGACATACACTATATACACTCCACAAAATAATTATAAGACAAGACAAGTTATATAACAAAATCAAGGTAAAATTTTTGGTGTTTTTAATAAGCAGAATCATATTTGAATGAAAGCTCACAAAGTCATGAGCTTTTAATCAAATTAACCGGTTAACTTAATATATCGAAATGGAGTAAACATGCACATTATATTCACACATTCTCTCCTTTTCTTGATGGGAAACTTTGCAATTCATTTTCATTTCTTTTCTTTTCTCAAGCGCCACTTAATTTCAATGGCTTCTAGCACGGTATTGTAGTATGGTACTCCAGTTGCTGGGGCAAAAAAAATTAGAAAACGACTCATACCCATCAGTGTAGTTTCCGGGTCATACTAAAATATGTACTACATGTCTGTTTACCTTTTGTAACAAGAACCAAACTAGTTGGTTATTATTCACTTTTGGTTCATGGCGAACAAACTAAAAGGTTTTCGTTTTACAAAGAACATCAAAATATTTAGCACAATCAGAATCATCCATTTCAACAAACAACTTGAAGTTCAGTTTATTGTACACGAAAAATTATTGGTCTTATAATTAGTTCGTGGTGTGTATATGTATGTATGAGATCAATTTCGTTTGATTTTATAATTGAAAACAAAAAAAAATCTAGTTGCCATTTCCCAAAAATTTAAAAAATTATTCCAGTAGCGTCACATATAATTTTGGATTAAAAAAAAAAAAATTGCGATGTGTAAATGTATGTGATTAATTTCGTCACCAAACATTGTAGGATTGAAAAAATATCTAGTCGCCTTTTCTCAAAAATGAAAAAATTATTTCCGTAGCGTCCCAAATAAAAAAAGTTAAAATTTGTTTATAAAAAATTCCCGTTGAGGGTTGTAGGATTGAAAAAAAGCTGGTACTCATTTTTTAACCCATTTAAAAAGTTTATGGTTTTCTCTTAAAAATTTATAAAAACATTATTATAGCGAACATATGGTTTACGTCGAAGAAAGAGTTGAAGATTACCCTACATAGGAAGACTGTTCCAAAACTTACCCATCATGTGGTTGCTGCAACAGCCGCCAAACCCCAAGACTAAAATGTGTTATCGTAAGAGATAAAAGGTGGTAATTGCGAGCGCAACCTGCTGGGCAGTTACATTTTTTTTCTGAGAATATTTTATGACCGATACACACTTCGCGAATTTCATGACCACAGCCGAAGTTCACTACGTTTCTCAACGAAAGTTTCCAAAGTATTTTTATGTGTTATATGACTGTTGGAAAATCTTTATTTTTAACACTAAAAATAATAGTACAACAAAAATACCGATGCAATGTAATAGTAAGTTGAGTGGATAGGGGCAGTAGACCCACTTAAGCCCCCTTCTGTACACACCAGTTTGAGGCAGAAATTTTTATTTCAATTGAATTTTTGTTTTTGTAGCAACCTCCCAGTGGGAAAGTAGGTAATGCATTACCTTTTTCCATGCATGAAAAGATGTATGAATTTTGTTATAAGAAAAGATCACACCAAAAGCAAGGAAGGGAGTAATGTGTCGCTCAATTTTTGATTTGTAGTTTTAAAAAAAAATTGTTTTTCGTGCATGAAAAGATGTACGAATTTTGTTATAAGAAAAGATCACACCAAAAGCAAGGAAGGGAGTAATGTGTCGCTCAATCTTTGATTTGTAGTTTAAAAAAAAATGTTTTTCATACATGAAAAGATGTACGAATTTTGATGTTAGAAAAGATCATACCAAAAGCAAGGAAGGGAGTAATGTGTCGCTCTATTTTTATTTGTAGTTTGAAAACTTCAAAAAAAAAAAAAAATACACAACTTTCAAACATAAAAAAAATATAATTTAAATTCATTTTGAAATTGCTGCTCGTTACGCACATCTTCGTCGCTTTTTCTGCTGCTGTGAGGCTTTTCAGAAGTCGAGAGTCGACTGGACTGTTTGCTCCTGATGCCGGTGCCTTTTTGGTTTGTTTTTATTATATTTTTTTTGGGTGCACTCATCTTGGTCGTAGCCCATGACGAGCTCGTCATTTAAAGATTTAAAATAGGACCTTAACTCTTCCCCCGCTGTAGAGCCTCCCTGTGTCCTGTGTCTTAATGTCCTTGTTACTCCACAAGGAAATTTATAAAATGTTATGCAAAATTTAATATGTCCCTTGTAAAGCATCTTTTCATTCAAGAAAGGCAATGCAAGATATAATGTATCCCTTGTAGTGCATATTTTCATTCTTGAAAGGTAATGCATCTTTTCATTTATAAAAAGTAATATAAAAAGTAATGTAAACATGTCGCTTCAGTTTGTAGGCGAGCGACACATTACTTTTCCTATGACATCGCTGTAGAAAAATTCATGCATGTTTTCATGTATAGTCTATAGGAGCTATACATTACTTTATGCATTGCTGTACATTACCTTTTCCCACTGGGCTATTATTAGGTTTGTTTATTGGGCTGCTCTAGCTTACGCCAGATTGAGATATTTCACAAAATTGTGTTTAACGAACAATTTTCTTGCTCTAGGTTGCTCTATCTTTTGTTTCATGAGTACGCTCAAAACAAAACTAGAGTAATCCAGATCACAAATTTCTGCTCTAGCTTTTTTTATGGAGTAAGTTAGAGCAGAGAAGCAATTGTCAGTCAGGAAAAAATAAATTTTTGAAAACTTCAAAAAAATTAGCTTGCAAGAAAACCAATGTTTGTGTAAACGTGAATTTGAATTAAGTTTGAAGATTAAAACAAAAAAACCAATTAAAAAGAAACTATCGAGATTCAAGTGTTTCATGGCATTTCTGCTCCGAGTTGCTCTAAGTTGCTCTATTTCTATTTTGACAGCTGCGCTGCTCTGCTCTGCTCTAACCTACTCTGAACTTTTTTTTGGTCAGTAAACAAACCTATTATTTCATGTAAATTTTGTGCGCCTGATACAAAACTTGAACAAAAATTTGTTTCGAAAAAGTATCAGCTGCACTGACAAATACGCCAGCAACCTGTTTCAAATTTTAATACTACAGCAATGTGTAAAACAATAAGACCGAATATAAATATTCTAGCTATGTATGTTTATTTTTATGTTAGCTTTAAATCCAAAAATGATGGAACAATTTTAAAATAAGGTTGGCTCTTTTACCTCGCCTTGAAAGTTTTTACTTGTTGGGGTGAAAGCATTCATCCTTTGCTTCAGTAAAATATACATAGGATTTTCGGGATTTAGTTTTCCTGATGATTTTGACTAAAACCTTTATAGGGACTAAAATGTAGAATTATGTTTAGAGGTAGCGACAAAGAACAGCAGATAGAACCCAAGTTTCATGTAGATACCATTCAATATACAAAAGGGTTGAAAAAATCACAGCGAGTATCCCTTTTAAATGAAACGCAAAACTTTTGAGATATTTTCAAAATGTCATTTTTATGCTCTTACTATTATATTGTTGTTAACAGCTTTAGAAGTTCACATCACAAATTCATATGAAAGAAATTTCATAAACTTCCGCTCATGATTCTTATATTTTGCCTAAAACTGTATAAACTGAATTTTCATTTCAGCTTTTTTTATTTGCTTACATATAAATTCTGTGCGCCTGGTACACTGAATTGAATATTTGAAATAAACCAAGCATGCTTACAGTAGAAGTTTGCCATATGATGCCCGGGTATCACCCGGGTAATAGCAGGTCCGGGTAATCGGGCATTACCCGAACGGCCCGGGTACCCGGGTAATACCCGATTATCAGAATCATCAGCCCTAATAGGGACCCTTCCCCGTCGCCATTATTGTACAGTCGTCGGCATATGAAACGACGGTGACGCCCTCTGGTGGTGGGGGCATCTTCGATAGATAGAAGTTAAACAGTGTCGGGGATAGGTACGGTGACCATAATTTTTTTCTGAAAAAACAGAACTCTTTTTTACTCATAGCTTGTTATTGTCCTCACGTGAAAATTTCGCTACTCGCTTATAAACTATTTAACGTTACACTTTCAATGTTTGGAATAAAAAAGTGTTCCTGATTTGCACGACGTAATCATCTTTTTGCAGTAAAAAATGTTGTCATCGTCTGTAAAACATTGAAATTGTAATCTCAAATAATTTCAACTAAACTGCATCAATTAAGAGTCAGCATTTTTTGTGAATAGTATTTCTTGATGGTGAGAGACACTTTCCTTGTTAATAGAAAACCTAGAATAACTGGTTTGTTTGTGCTAAGAAAGTTCAACTATGATTTTGCGTCTATCTCGGCTGGTATGTAAACTCTAACCCTCATATTGATAAAAAATAAAATTCGTTTATAAAGCTTTGAAAATTACATTTTCATACAAATTATGATTAGTACGTCGCTCCCAACGAAGACTAACTCGGTTCAGTTAGCGCGGAAGGCTAACATGGTTCATTCTCTGCGTCGAAGACTAACACACTTCGGTATCTGCGTCCCAAAGCAAACACGCTTTGAAAAGAGGATTGAAATGGGCTTGGGTTATGAGATTTGTATGAAATTTTCGAATGGTGTTTTGTTTGCTTCTAAACACGCTAGGATAACACAGTGTTTGCTTTTGGTGGAAACACCGTATAACTTTACAGAGTTATTACATTTGTTAAAAGGGTTGCCGGTACAAAAAAGCGGAACAAAAACAGAACATTTGCTTAAAAAAAGAACATTTCTGTTATTTTCCTTAGAAAAAAAAAATACGCAGAACAAGCTTCTTAAAAACAGAACTGTTCTGCCAAAAACAGAACGGATGGTCACAGTAGGGATAGGACACCAACCTGTGGCACCCCCTGTCTAATACGTCTAAGTTTTGCTGTTGCGTTTCTAAAGTTGACCGACGCCTGCCGTCAAATAATTAGCGGTCCATCTCTTTAACCCATCAGGTATCTGTGTTTCGAAAAAATCTTGTATGAGAGTGGCATGATTGACTGTGTCAAAAGCTTTCGACAGGTCAAGTGCCACTAACAAAGTCCTGTGATTTGGTTGGCTTTGATTTAGGCCGCTATTTATTTGCGATGTAATGGCATTGAGTGCGGTGGTGGTGCTGTGAAGCTTACGGAAGCCATGTTGCCACGTGCAGATTTTGCAAAATGGACTATATCGTCCTCACTACCGGCGCCAAAAGTGATATAGGGTGATATGAATCGCCTATGTTTGCCGGCTTTCTAGGTTTTAGTAGTGGAACCACTCTCGCCTTTTCCCATATTTCAGGAATGACGAAAGCGTTCAGTGAAAGACTGAATAGAGCCGCGCCTCCTGGCCTAGATGTTTCATCATCTTCATGGCAATGCCGTCGGGGCCGATGGATTTTGAGGGCTAAGCCTGTCTGATCTCCCTGACCTCTGAGGCAGTGATGACAATGGGCGTGTTTTGGTTTTTGTATTAAGGTCTACAGCTTGGTCTCAGGTAATTTTTCTTTTAGCACACATGGGATCGATTATGACTTTTGAAGTCTTCTTTTTGACGGTGTAAGAGTAGGTCGCCTCCCCGTTGGTGCACCCTGGGTAACGCTAAATGACCTACATGGCCTACATGGCTAGTTTCTTGCATTGCCGGTTCTACGAGAACGGTACCAGTACTTGTGCTGTACCCATCGTGCCGAAACGACCCGGGCCGTTTTCCTATATCGACCCGGACAAGAGCAATACACTCGGGGTGACCCTGTCTGACATTTAGGCAGGACTACACCTCGCTACTACAACAACAACAACGGCGAACCTAAGCTCTCTACCAAAATTTGGCTCTGTGGGAATTATTGTTGATTAACCACTATTTTATGTCTACTTTGACCGAGCTAAACATTTTAACTTTAATTTAAAATCTTTGTTGCTTTTTGACTTGTAGTCTATTGCTGTAAATACCGACGGTATTTACAAGCGATTTTCGGGATTGTATGAAAATGTGTTTTTTGAGAAATAAGTTTCATATAAGTTAGCATTGAAATTAAAGAAATGTTCTATATGGAAGTATAAATATATGCATAAATGGACACTGAGAAGGGTTTACCTTCAAGCTGGGTAGTGGCCTAAGGTGTTAGACCTTCTAGCACACAAGTCACTACAGTGTTGTGAGTTCGACTCTCACAATGCCGGGAAGAAAAGTCCTTGAAGAGATGTAACTCCAGTATCATCGAAACATATGTCGGCTTGTCTGGTTCCTGCAGCGCGTAGGTAAATTTTTCTCAAAAAACACATTTTAATTTAAAATGTGCATACTTTATTTTTACGAAAACTTTCATAAAAAATGAAGTAATGGTTGGTGAAATTACTATTTTATGGTGTACACTTTCTTTTGGCATTAACTGTATAGGTGAACACCAAAACTTTCATAAAAAATGAAGTAATGGTTGGTGAAATTACTATTTTATGGTGTACACTTTCTTTTGGCATTAACTGTATAGGTGAACACGGTTAAAAAAATGAGCCTAAATTTTAAACCCGTCTAAAGTTTAGTGATTTTTTAAACTTTTTTTGGCCCTGATCATAGTTAACCTTATTGCTACATAATTACACCTAATCATGTTGTGACCTAAAGTGTAAAATATCCAATGTGTGCATACGAAATCTATTATATATAAATGCGCAAACTAGAGATGGGCGGCGTGCGTGTTTTTTACCGTGACACGAAACACGCACGCGTGTGTCCATGTGCGCGTGTTCGAAAATGCGATTTCGTGTCGTGATCGTGCGTGATCGTTTTGAGCCCGAAAACCATAAAAAAACACGCACGAAAAAACACGATCTCCTTTCTTTACCAAACTGGGTTGGCACATTATATTTTTTCTAAATTATATTTTTTTATAAGTTTCTAATTCCACTTCACTCCACCACAAACTTTAGTTTGTTTGATGCATAAGTATATGCTATGTACAAAGTACATGCCATCTTTACAAATATATACAAAAACAAAATAAAATCCATGAAATACAGTTTTATATTTTTTTCGTGCGTGTCGTGTTTTGGTATTTTTTCCCCGTGCGTGTTAGTGCCAACTTTTGAAAATCAGTTTCGTGACCGTGTCGTGTCGTGTTGCAAAAATCATGCACGCGCCCATCTCTAGCTGTGACTCCTGAGCGTTTTCGTTCGAATCCTGCCAAGTGCCACATTTTTATACCTTTCATGAACATCAAATGGTATTATAACTTTGGTCCCATGTTTGTAAGCATGATATAAAAAATAAAGGTATTTTCCAGGGTTCGGAATTATTCTTTTATGAAGATTCAAGTACGTTCTTTTGCATTCACATTCACGAACATGAACATTAAAAAAAAAAAAATTGCATTCGCGTTCGTGAATAAGAACGTATAAAAAATCCACACCATTCATGTTCATGAATGCATTCGTGCATCATTCATAAATGCCTTCTCGAATCTATATATGAACGTACTTCTTGCCTTTCATCTTCATATACATATGTATGCATATGTGGCGTGAATAATTCACGAAGGCATTTAAGAACGTGCATTGAATGCATATTTTGTATAGCATATTCGCAGAGGGTTGTAGTAGAAAATTTGAAAAATGCTATTGCGAGTATACCGACAGGAATGTGAACCAAAAAAAAACTTTTGACGGTACTTCTAGAGTTTATTCAGGGATATGAAGGACCTTCTTAGAGGCCATTTCTATAATTTTTCGGCACCATTTTGGAATTGTTTTCGGGACCTTTTCGGTATTGTCTTCGGGATTTTTTTTCGGGATTATTCCGGGAATTTTTTGGGATTGGTTTTTCAATCATTTCGTGATAATTTTGGGATTGTTTTCGGATCATTGTAGGATTGTTTTTGGGACTTTTCGTAACCATTTCGGGATGATTTTTGGGCCATTTCATGTTCATAGAGTTCTTAACCATTTCAAGAAAAAATTTCGGGATGCAGTTTTGTGCAAGCACACTACCTCAAATTATCATCATCTGCATGCTTACATATGCACATTTTCAAAAATTGTTTACTCGAGATTTTTCGGATACACACACATTCATACCTACCTACATACAACACATGCTATTGTTCTACTCACTAGCGACAATGCCTTGTGGGTTTCCCACACACAAAACAAATACAGAAATGCGAGCGCTGTTAAAGCTTTCAGCAGAATCAGTACGTCAGTACGTTGAAACAACTGACAGCAAAGTAGACTGCGGGTGTTTGTATGCGTAACGCCAGATACGACGGAGACGTCAAAGTAGAATTTGCTCTAAAATTGACGTACGTCGCCCAACTGACGTATTGGCGGAGTGATTCTGTTTCCCGCTTAAGGCCATCCGACACACTAAGTTTAGAATGTTCTGAGGCATGACCAGCAGGGTGGTAGGTAATGTTGTTATGCGCTAGGCTATTGCGCTAGCGCAGTAACTTCCACTTGCGTTGATGAAATTGTTATCATAAATCAGTTATTATTATTTCATTGTATAAAATAAATTGTATTATAATAAACAATTTTTTATAAGCAAATAAAATATGTTTAACTAAATATTAAGCAAAATAAAATATTAACATATTTTCTTGCCTAAAATAATTATCGATCTTTTTTTCAAACTAACTCAAAGGTTCAAAACTATGGAAAGAATCAAGCCTTCATTGTTTGGTCGTTAACGGATTATAATTTTCTCGTTTGTTTTTCCTTTGTAAGGAATTGTCTACTTTTTGCATTTTTTGTGCCGATGGTTTGAGGATGCCGGCGTCATCAGCAATGCAGCCATTCAGTTAAGGTTTTTCCCAAAGCTAATGGCCTTCAGGATTGTAGTAAAAAAAAAATGTTTAAGATGAATGAGACTCGATTATCGTGGACAAACCCCATCTAAAACATAATAAAGGCTGTTGCAAACTACTCATAATTCGCGGAAGAAAAACAATGTACCCAATTTAAACTAAGCTAAAAGAGCTGCTTATTTTTTGAGGCTAGTTAAACACTGGAAGATTTAATAATTTAGGTGTAAAGTTTTAATGTTACAAATATATAATTATGTACAATATGGAATTATTTTGTGGCAGACCAAATTATCTTTACAGGTTACAATGAACTTATAAAGTGTTATATTCCTTTACAGTCAAGTTATTTTTTACTTTTTAGTTAATTTTATAAACCAATAATAAAAGCTTATTTTTAAAAAAGTTTTTTTTCTTTAATTTTATTTTTTACTTTTTAGTTCGGTTTATCAACAAGAAATATACCTATAAGCTTGTGCTTAGAACATCTTTTTTCTTGAATTTATTTTAAATATAAAATATTGTTTATATTAGTTATGTAATCTTTACGTGACAACCAAGTTTCGTATGTACATGCATTTAACGCAAACTTATGCGTCACAGCAACAGCGGCACAATCAACTATATGAGAGCCAAGTGTAAAATGCTTCTTCTTATGCTTTTCATGCATACAAAGTTGAAAGTTGGCAACTTTTGCATGTTAGATGTCGCTCGTGATGCGCAATGTGTCGTTCTCTACCTATATACCCACGTTCAACTCATCTGTCTATACATAATGCTGCGGCAAACATTGATTGTGACGCCGCTATAAAGCCGCGCGGCAAAGAGGCAATAATGTCGCAGCGACATCAATCGGCTGCTAGCAGCAACAGAAAACATAGAATCTTCTTCTAAACTTATGCGTCACAGCAACAGCGGCACAATCAACTATATGAGAGCCAAGTGTAAAATGCTTCTTTTTATGCTTTTCATTCATAAAAGTTGAAAGTTGGCAACTTTTGCATGTCAGATGTCGCTCGTGATGCGCAATGTGTCGTTCTCTACCTAAATACACACGTTCAACTCATCTGTCAATACATAATGCTGCGGCAAACATTGATTGTGACGCCGCTATAAAGCCGTGCGGCAAAGAGGCAATAATGCCGCAGCGACATCAATCGGCTGCTAGCAGCAACAGAAAACATAGAATTTTTTACAATAAAGCCGCGTGGTTAATAAAGTTACTTTTGGGATATTGGAATAAAGACTAAACTAAACGATAAATGGGATTTTTGAAATTAAGCTAATTTTTTATTTACTGTTAACGAAGCCTGAACGATGATGAAAATTTGCAAAATCCCATCTTAACTGCAAGTTAGTAAAATATCAAAAGCAAAATTTCCTGGAATGAAAACTTTCGAATATCTCTACTCGTGCGCCACCTTTCGGAATTATTTTTTTGTTATTTTGCGTGGAGGCAGAAAACTAAACGATGATGTAAATTTCAAGATCCTACCTCAACGGGAAGTTCGTTGAAAAACAAATTAATCGACACTAAAAACAGACCTTCGTAATTCTCAAATAAAGCGACTCACGCGCCACCTACCGGGTCCAATTTTTTTTAGCATTTAGAAATTAATTAAGTAACACACACGTAAAATATCAGCCAAATCGGTCCATAATTACGATTTTGAGTTTTTATTACCGCTATCTCAGCCCCACCTAGCGGAATTTTTTTTTACAAAAATATTTCTTTTCATGGTAGTAATACATGTTACGAATTTCAGCTAAATCGGACCATAAATGCGAATTTTGAAAATATAGCGACCCACGCGCCACCTATCGAATTTATTTTTTATAATATTGCATTGTCATCGGGGTTATACATGGGTGCAGAATTTCAGATCAATCGGACAGCGGGAAGTGTATCAAATTTAGCTTGCAAGATTTGATTACAGACAGCCGTCAGGTGAAACTAAATAAAAGCTAGAAAAGCCGAATGTTGCATTCTTCAGCGCCATCTGCATATCAATATATAATGCTCAGTGCCATCTGCATATCAATAGACAATGCTCATAAGAGTAAAGGAATTCGCCGCGTGGTAAGTAAAGGTACTTTTGGAATACACCACGCGGCGAATTCCAATCTTCTTTCTATGGCAATAGGGAAAAACGACTAAACTTGGGTGATGATTGGATTTTTGCAAATAAAGCAATATTTTAGATTTTTTTTTTGTATAATGCATTGTCAGTAAAACCTGATCGATGGTGAAAATTTCAAAACCCCAGCTCAACGGGGAGTTAGTTCAAAATCGAAAGCAAAATCTCTGTAAATTAAATTTTTCAAATATCTCTACCCATGCGCCACCTATCGGAATTATTTTTTTATTATATTGCATTGGGGTATAAAACTACGCGATGATGAAAATTTCAAGATCCTACCTCAACGGGAAGTTCGTTGAAAAACGAATTAATCGACACTGAAAACAGACCTTCGTAATTCTCAAATAAAGCGACTCACGCGGCACCTAGCGGGTCCAATTTTTTTTAACATTTAGAAATTGATTCAGTAACACACACGTAAAATATCAGCCAAATCGGTCCATAATTACGATTTTGAGTTTTTATTACCGCTATCTCAGCCCCACCTAGCTGAATTTTTTTTTACAAAAATATTTCTTTTCATGGTAGTAATACATGTTACGAATTTCAGCTAAATCGGACCATAAATGCGAAGTTTGAAAATATAGCGACCCACGCGCCACCTATCGAATTTTTTTTTTATAATATTGCATTGTCATCAGGGCTATACTAGAGCTATCGATAGTGGCGCCATTCGATATTTTCGATAGTGGGAAAAATACTATCGATAGTTTTGAAACTATCGTATTTCAAATGTAGCGGAACTTCAACTCCCAACAAAATGTGCTTAATATATAGACCGTTAAAGTTTAAAATTTTACAGGGGAAACAAAAAAACAAATTAACATTGACACCAAGCAGATATAGCTTCAAATAATCCAAAAAAAGAATGTACATGAAACTAACAAAAAGACAATTTCAAAGCGGAATTCAATGAGTTATTTTTATTTTCGAGGTAAAGGAACAATTAAACAAAACAATAAAATGATTCTAGAACAAATTCACTTTGTGAAGACACTTACAAATAATTCATTTGAGATCATTTGCTATTACATATTTGTATCCTGTACATAGCAATTTTGTATTACCATAGGTTATTCATTAACCCAAAAGTTCTTATTCATAAATATGAGCATATCTACATTCTTTGGTTTCAGAGAGGTTCTTCGATCAGAAATAAGAATAACCGTCTTACTGAACATTCTTTCCGATTCCGTTGAAGTTGTTGGGATGCATAAGAAACGTGCCGCACACGATTTTAACGATGCTAATTCCTTTGCAGTGCACTGTAAATAATAATAATAATAATGCAATTAAATTAGAATAGTATAACTTCTTAAACGACAATGTACCTTCCAGAACTCTAACGGATCACTTTCTTGCGGAGAATTTGTATTTTCCATATATTGCCGAAGGGAAATAATTGCATCAACCCTATTGTTTCGCACCTTATGGGTTATTTTGTCTTCAATGTACTTGAAAAATGGCTGCTGATGTCTGGTCTGAGTATTAGTTGACGTTGACGGTTCTGCGTTCTCAGTTTCCGGAGAAAAAGATTTTGAATATTCTTTATTGAAAGCACTTATTTCATTCTCTAAAATTTTCACTGCTTCTGATGAATTAAATGAAGATTCAAATCCCTCTTTTTTGAACCTTGGATCTAATAGCGTGGCCAATCTTGTCGGTGTGCGCTCCTCGTATTTGGTCAGTCTTTTTTTAAGGCGTTCGATTATAAATGCACATGCTGTTAATCCTTCTGGTGTCTGCATTTTCAATTTTGAGTCCTCTAGACTTCGCAAAAGGCAACTTACAATAGGTATTATTAATGATACTGTAACCGAGTTGTTTGACGACGCCTGCACGGTGGCATGATCAAAAGGCGACAGTATTTCAATTAAATCTTTTAATATATGTATGTCATCCACGGCCAGGGGAGGTGGCGCTTTTGACGTGGTAAGGAGTACTGCAGATATGGCATCATTTGTCAACACAACTCTTTCAATCATGTGGTACGCGCTATTCCAACGAGTGACCACTTCTTGTTTAAGGCTATACACCTTTTCACTTTTTTGTGCAAGTTTGAATTTTTCATAAGCAATGGTGCTGCTTTTGAAGTATGCCACAATGCGTTTGCATTTTGCTAAAATATCTTTTATTTTGTCCAGCGACAAACAGTCCTGAACAACTAGATTTAGAGAATGTGTGAAGCACGGCAGGTTTCTTTTTTTCCAACAATTCGCAGGCTTTCAGCATAGATGATGCATTGTCGGTTACAATTGCAGTTACTTTTTTCATAATTTGCCACTCGTCGAAAACAGCACGCAAAGATGATAAAATATTTGCGGCGGAGTGATTGGTCTCAACCAAGAGCTTTTTGGTTGATAGTACGGCTGTACGCAATTTAAAATCCTTTGTTATAAAGTGACATGTAACCGTCAAATATCCTTCATTAGCTCGCGAAGTCCAACAATCCGTGGTTATAGCACAATACTCTATATCATTTAAAACAGAAACCGGGAAGTGTATCAAATTTAGCTTGCAAGATTTGATAACAGACAGCCGTCAGGTGAAACTAAATAAAAGCTTATAATACAAATAGGACTATACTAAAGGGGAAATCACCGGATTCCCCTGTTGCGCTGTCGGAATGCACTAGATTCCGATCAGCACGCTGTCGGAATGCATAGAGATTCCGATCAGTGTCCTGTCGGAATGCATTCGATTCCGATCAACGCCGAAAATGGCAGGACGTGACGCCAATCCAAAGATTACTAACGTTGTTGGAATGCAATCGATTCCAATCAACTCAGTAAGTAGAAGACCAAAGAAAGTATTACATTGGAATCTGCGCAAAAGTGGCAGGACGTGTATCAAATCGAAATATTTACGTTGTTGGAATGCATTCGATTCCAATCAACTGCTAGACCAAAGTTGAAAAGCATTCGTTTCCAATCCTTCATTACTCGATAAAATGTGTGTGCATATTTTCGAGAGCGATGTCAATCTGTTTCAGGCTAAAAAATCAAGTATTGCATTACGTAAAGAAGCAAAGTTACATTCCGCACTAAAACAGCTGTGCAAGTCATTGTAATATGAGCACCAAATGCGCAGGGGATCATTTTTAGCAAAGTTTTGGCGAAAAATGGGTAAGTGAAATGGAACATAATGTCGGGACAGCCTAACAGGCACAGCGAAATTCAATCGACTAAGAAGGTCGGAAGAATCCACCTCGCCTATTATCAGCGAAGCGGTAAGCGAATGAGAAGAAGCCTACTTCTGTAGGGTGGGAGGTGACGATAAGAGTCCCAATTAAGGCCGCGAAGCGCAAAGATCAAAAATTGCTTTTGAACTGACTCAATTCGATTTATATGAATTTGATATACAGGGCACCACACACATGAGCAATATTCTAGAATTGGACGAACCAAAGATGTATAAAGAACCTTAGTAAGATACGGGTCATCAAACTCTTTAGCCCACATTTTGACGAATCCAAGTACACCCATCGCCTTGTTAGCGATAGACGAGATATGCATTTTAAAACTCAATTTAGGATCAAAAAGAACCCCTAGATCGTTTACAGTAGAGATACGCTCCAAAGGGGTACTATTTAGCAAATAAGGTTTTAAGACTGGCTTCACACGGTGGAATGTCATTGGTTTACATTTAGCGATATTTAAATCAAGTAAATTTCTTGAACACCATAATGAAAAGAGTCCAAATCAGCCTGAAGGAGACTTAAGGAGGCCGTGTCAGACTGACAATACGAAAAGCAGAGCTTTACGTCGTCCGCATACATCAGGGTTCTGGAATGTAAGATAATCTGAGGTAAGTCGTTAATAAACAGAGAAAAAAGCAATGGGCCTAAATGGCTGTATAAGCGGTGCGCTAAGGACAACGCTCAACGAAGCCCTCCAGGTCATTCTGGGCATTTTGCCACTTGATCTGGAAGGGTTTCGGTCAGCGGCGGCATCAGCTCTGCGCCTAAGAGAAACCTCCAGTTGGGCTGCGGGTACTATTGGACACTCCAGTATTCTGGAATCTTACAGCTTTCTCCCTCTAAGCACAGATCGTTGTGCGACTACTACAGTCGGGGATAGCTGTTTCAAAATAAACATTCCCAGCAGAGAAGACTGGGAGAGGACGGATTGGTGTCCCGAAACAAATGGTGGCACTTCCATATACACCGACGGCTCGAAGTTGGACGGCAGAGTTGGAGGAGGAGTTTATTCAAGAGATTTGGACCTTGAGCTCTCCTTCAGACTCCCTGATCATTGTAGCGTCTTCCAGGCGGAAGTCTCGGCAATCCTGGACGCCGCGGCCTGGTTAAGCAAACGTGTTATCGGAGAAGATATCGCTATTTTCAGCGATAGCCAAGCGGCCATCAAATCCCTTGGCTCATACACGTTCAACTCTGAACTGCGGCTCAGCTGTCGTCGATCTCTTCAGGAGATGGCCCAACAGAACCGCGTAAACCTCATATGGGTCCCGGGACGTAGGGACATTGAGGGAAACTGTAAGGCAGACGAGCTTGCCAGGCAGGACACGACCAAGCAGGTTCTTCAGGATAAAGAGCGCTTAGGTATGCCGTTTGCCACATGCAAACTAATGCTGAAGGAGCACACACTCCGTCAAGCCAACGAAAGATGGCTGCAATCCCCAGGGTGTCGCATATCGAAACAAACCTGGCCAAAATGGGATCTTAAAAGGTCTAGACGCATTTATGCCCTAACTAGGAGGGAAATCTGGATATTGATAGGGGTATTAACCGGTCACTGCCTCATTGGTAGGCATGCAGAAAGGCTAGGTGTGCCCTACCGACGATGCTGCAGGAGTTGCAAAGATGATGAGGAGGAGGAAACAGTGGAGCACCTCATCTGCAACTGTCCGGCTTTAAGCGGCGCGAGAACGCGCTTTTTGGGAGTTCCGTTCCTGGATAGCCTAAGCCAGATCGCGGAAATGGACATAAAGGACTTGATGGGCTTCATAAAGTCATCTAAGTGGTTCGAGGAGGAGTAACGGTGTCGGTTTAGGAGTGTCAGTCCCGGGATTCTGCTATGTGGAAAATTCCAACAACTCAGGGATTTTCCATGTGGCTGGGTCCCGGGACTGACTTTCCTTGTGTTGGTGGTATCACAACGGGCCTTTCAAAACTGGCCTAAGTGTGCCTCTGCGGCAGCCACTTGAACCTAACCTAAATGGCTGCCCTGAGGCACCCCGGAAGATACCACAATCGACGTTGAAAGTTTGTATTTAAACAGAACTTGTTGAGTCCTGTTTGAAAGATAGCTTACCAGCCATGTTAAAAGACGAAATGGAAAACCCATCAGGTCTAGTTTATGAATAAGAAGCTCATGATTAACAGAGTCAAATGCCTTACTGAAGTCAGTATAAATGACATCCGTTTGCTGTTTCTTCATAAATCCGTCTATTACTAGGGAGGCAAACTCAAGCAAGTTGGTGGTGGATGATCTTTGACGTATGAAACCATGCTGAGAAGAAGATAATAATGAAGTGCACTGATATTGGAGTTGGCTTGTAATGATCTTTTCAAATGTCTTGGGAATAGCTGAAAGTTTAGCTATACCCCTGTAGTTCTCGACATTTGACCTACTACCTTTTTTATGCAAGGGTATAATAAAAGATGATTTCCATATTGATGGGAACGACGCAGACTCAAGAGATAATTCAAATAATTTTAAGATCGGCCCAGATAAATTTGCAGCACAATACTTTACTGGGAACACCATCAGGCCCCGGAGAAAAGTTCGGATTCAATGCTAGAAGACTCTGAAGAACAATACCGTTATCGATGACAGGATTAAGAACAGATTTTGAGCTATTCAGGTAATACGGATAAGGACATTTTTGAAAATATTTGGATGAATAAGTCGACTTGAAAAATTCAGAAAAAAGTTCTGCAATGTCATCATCAGTAGTTCCAATTTTCCTGTTAAAGATAAATGAAGATGGATATCCAGAAGTTTTTTCGTTTTGTATTGATAAAGCTGTAAAATCGTTTCGGGTTACGAAAAAACTGGGTTTTACAGAGAACCAAGTAATCTTTGTAGCACCGTTGATTAAGAAAATAAAATTTGGAACGAGCAACTAAGTATTTAGAGAGGTCGCCAGATAACCCAGATTTCTTAAATCGCTTATACAGCCTAGACCTAAGACTCGTTAATAGTAGACAATTCCTTACAAAGGAAAAACAGTACAGAAAATTATAAACCATCACGACCAAACGATGAAGGGTTGATTTTTAGGAGATGCTGCTAATCATAATTCGCGCAAAAAAACTATGCACTCAATATAAACTAAGCATAAACGAGCGGATTATTTGTTAAGGCTAGTTAACCACTGCACACGCGAAATACAATACCGGTAGTAAAAAACATCTTTTAACACTCGTTAATAGAAGACAATTCCTTAAAAAGGAAAAACAATACAGAAAATTATAATACGTTAACGACCAAACAATGATTCTTTTCATGCATTTTGAACCTTTGAGTTAGTTTGAAAAAAAGATCGAGAATTATTTTAGGCAAGAAAATATGTTAATATTTTATTTTGCTTAATATTTAGTTAAACATATTTTATTTGCTTATACAAAAATTGTTTATTATAATACAATTTATTTTATACAATGAAATAATAATAACTGATTTATGATAACAATTTTATCAACGCAAGTGGAAGTTACTGCGCTACGGCAATAGCCAAGCGCATAACAACATTACCTACCACCCTGGTGCTCATGCCTCAGAACATTCGAAATTTACTGTGTCGGATGGCCTTAAGCGGGAAACAGAATCACTCCGCCAATACGTCAGTTGCGTGACGTACGTCAATTTTAGAGCAAATTCTACTTTGACGTATCCGTCGTATCTGGCGTTACGCATACAAACACCCGCAATCTACTTTGCTGTCAGTTGTTTCAACGTCCTGACGTACTGATTCTGCTGAAAGCTTTAACAGCGCTCGCATTTCTGTATTTGTTTTGTGTGTGGGAAAACCACAAGACATTGTCGCTAGTGAGTAGAACAATAGCATGTGTTGTATGTAGGTAGGTATGAATGTGTGTGTCTCCGAAAAATCTCGCGTAAACAATTTATGAAAATGTGCATATGTAAGCATGCAGATGATGATAATTTAAGGTAGTGTGCTTGCACAAAACTGCATCCCGAAATTTTTTCTTGAAATGATTAAGAACTCTATGAACATGAAATGGCCCAAAAGTCCCAAAAACAATCCTGCAATGATCCGAAAACAATCCCAAAATTACCACGAAATGATTGAAAAACCAATCCGGAAAAATTCCCGGAATAATCCCGAAAAAAATCCCGAAAAAGTCCCGAAGACAATACCGAAAAGTCCTGAAAATAATCCCGAAATGGTCCCGAAAAATTATAGAAATGGCCCCTAAGAAGGTCCTTCATATCCCTGAATAAAACCTAGAAGTACCGTCAAAAGTTTTTTTTTGGTTCACATTCCTGTCGGTATACTCGCAATAGCATTTTTCAAACTTTCTACTGCAACGCTCTGCGAATATGCCATACAAAATATGCATTCAATGCACGTTCTTAAATGCCTTCGTGAATTATTCACGCCACATATGCATACATACTTATATGAAGATGAACGGCAAGAAGTACGTGCATATATAATTCGAGAAGGCATTTATGAACGATGCACGAATGCATTCATGAACGTGAATGGTGTGGATTTTTTATACATTCTTATTCACGAACGCGAATGCAAATTTTTTTTTAATGTTCATGTTCGTGAATGTTTCCGAACCCTGGTATTTTCACTTTGACATAAACTGTGTTAGTTGTCATTCGTATATTTTGCCAGTTGATCACAGAGCGCTGACACCTCAACAAATAATATTTTTGGTAATTTTTTTTTTTAATTTTGGGGATTTTTTATAAAGGAAAAAAACATGGTTTGTAAAGTAAAAATACTTACAAAATAGGATCCGTAAAGCTGCTTTAAAACTTGGAAATGGTTCAAAAAATATCTCTGCTTCAAAAATGCGCATTAGAAACCATATTTACCTAAAAATAACGTTTAAAAAACCTTTTACGTCGTACTACTGCGACAAAACCTTTCGATTTAAGTGTTGAGAGATTAAGGACCTTTTTAAGGACCCGGTTAATGCTAATTGCGATTAATTTGACAGTAACCGTAAAAAATACGTCAATTAAATCCCAGTTTGCGTTAAGCGTAGATTGTGAAATCGGCCCTATGGATTTATTCTTACACCTGTAAACAAAAAAAGTTCGGATATAACTTACCGTCAGCAAAAGCACCAAATAACAACACTTAAAATACATTTTTTAGTATTTATGTTGTCATTTTTTTAAAATTTTTTTTAGATGATTTTCATTTTTCTTTTCATTATATTTCCTATTCAAATATTATATTTCCTATTCAAAAATTAGTGAAAATCCCGAGCTTTGAGGTGTCTGGCTGAAGTTTTTGCCATGGGACGAAGTCTAGAAATGATTGAAATTACTTAAGCGTCCTACGAAACATGTGAAAAGATCCGTCATTTAAAAACAGTAAAAGTGGGACAAACAAGAGAAAGCAAATTAATAGGAAAATAAAAGTACCCGAACCTTGAGGTGTCTGGCTGAAGTTTTTGCCATGAGATGATCTCTAGAAATGCTTGATGCTACTTAAGGATAGCATTTTACGACACATGTGTGAAGATCTGCTATTTAAAAGTAGCCAAAGTTTGTCAAACCCGCTTAAACATGTGAAATTTCCCGAGTTTGAGGTGTCTGGCTGAAGTATTTGCCAAAAAATGGGAAAATATTGGGTAGTTAAATACGTGAAATTGGTAAAACAGAATAAATTTTCATAGGAAAATCCGCGAACTGTGGGTGTCTGGCTGGAACCTTTTCACTGGTACGGGTCTAACAACACTTGATACTGACGCGGGGTAGTAATCTACGTCAAATATGTGAAAATCATCCATTATAAAATAAGTGAAGTTAGGGTAATTTTTTGGCGACTTTGACCCCCGATTCCTAGGCCTTCCTTTTCATAGGTACAGCTTACATTCTTTCTAGATTCGGGGAGGACTATCGATCGGTATTGGTTTCATCCATTATAAAATAAGTCTTGTTGTTGTTGTTGTTGTTGTTGTTGTTGTCAAGAGCAAAACACTCCCCGAAGGTTTTGGGGAGTGATGCCGAAGTTGACAGTCCTTGGCCGGATATGACCCCGGTACGCTGCGGTACTCCCTTGCGGTACTGCCCGACTGTCGTGGTAGCGATTTGGTATGACCAGTGGAACCTTCTAGGTCATGTCATCCCTCCATCCGTGAGGAAGAAGAAGATGGGTAATGAGAGGTGAGAGGAATCATATCCGTAGATCAACCATCGAGTAGCACGTCATTACCTATTTGCATATTAGTCGCCTCTTACGACCGGTATGCCTACCTCGGGCATATTCTAAACCCCTAACCCGCAGGGCACTTATAAAATAAGTGACGCTTTTAGGCTCTGGGATCTCGCTCTAAACCTTGAAATTTTGCAGCTTCTAAATATGCAGCTCATCTATGTACGAATATAAATAAATGCGTTATTAGTATCTGTGCCAAAATGCAAAAACTAGACTTGTTTTTTACTTACCTTCGCTTTATTTTAGAAAAATATTTTTTCTAGATACACACTAGTCATGATGTAATAATATAAGGTGATTTTTAAATACACTCTCTCGCTCTTACACCGCCATCTTGAACGCCATTAGCGTTTGCAATGTTGTCTCTTCAGAAAACTACTTTTTGTTCCAGAGCAAATTGTGGAATGAAAACCATACGATTCATAATTTAGTTAAAAACGCTTGTGTTGGCAACACCTTTGTTACCAATTTCCTTTTGTTCTCACATTTATATCTTTCAAATTATTCAAAACTAACAAATAACAATTTTTTTTTTTTGGAAAATTGCTGGAATTTTGTATTTTGTAGACAATTAAGGGTAAGATTTGCTAAAAAATCTTTTAAATATCATTGATTTCATGTATTAAATATATTTCCAGATGCAGAAAACTGGCTACTGCTGTTAAGTTGAGAGGAGCGCAGTTTCCGTTGATTTACCCCGTGTGTCCTTAGGGTTGTAGTGGGAGGCATTCCAAGCTTTAGAAACACTACCTTGGCGCTTTTCCAGGAGCACGGCTCTTCGCCATCCAAGATGACCAAAGATACCTACATCAAGTTTTGGCAAATGTCACAATAAGACGCACCTTTTACTGTCGCTGTGGATGTTCATCGTACAAAAGTCAACATGCTCCCAATGTGGTTACCCCGCTGCTAAGCTGCGCTCGTAGAACTGGTCCGTGAATGCCAAGAGGAGGAAGACCACTGACACGGATCGCATGCGTTATCTGAAAGTCGTACCTTGCCGTTTCCGCAACGGTTTCCTCGAAGGAACATAAGCCAAACCCAAGAAGGCCCTTTTGTCATTTTATTTTAATTTTAATTTTTCATCCTTATCGTTTATCTTCATATACGTATGCATATGTTGCGTGAATAATTCACGAATGCATTTAAGAACGTTTAAATTAAATAAAAAAAAAAACTAAAATAAAATAAACTAAACAAATAAAAAAATAAATAAAAAAAATTAATAAAATCACATAAAATGCCACAAGAGGCTGGAAATAATATGACAACAAGGAGACAACAACTGCTACTAAAAACAACGAGCAATGTTCTGTCGCCCAACACTAATAACGCCAACCGAACTGCAGAGCGAGGTGTAAAAGGGGATGGTATTGCAAATGACCAGCTTCTTAATATGTGGGAGGAAAAATTGAAAAAACACGAAGAAAACATGATAAAGCATCTGAACGAGTTAATGAAGAGTTTGGAGGATAGGGTCATGCAGCGAATAAGTGAGATAGCTGGTGAGTTGACAAATACAAAGGAACGAGTTGGGAAAATTGAAGAAAGAGTGGAAGGTGTGGAAAACATATACAAAGAATTGGAATTGTTAAAAAACAATGCTAATAATATGTATGAGGAGATTAAAAAATTTGAAGAAAGTGCGGTCTCCACTGATGTCGTCCTGGTAGGAATACCACCTACTAGAGATGAAAATATTAGCAATTTATTCACAAAGCTGTGTAGTGCCATAAGTCTCGAACCACCTAATATGCGACAATTCTTTCGTATGCGCACAAATAACAATAACAACCGATCCACCCCCGCTCCCATTCTAAATAAGTTAAACCAAAGAGAATATATCAACAAGAGCCGTCACTCGTTATAAATGCAAAGAAAAAGATGGATGCCGTTTTCTTTCAGGGTTTCAGTAATTTTGTTATCCTCAGTTTTGTAAATTCGACAGCTGGTAAATTTTTGTTTCGACTCTTGTGTTATTTCACTTCGCGTATATTTTCTTTTACACATTTTGTTTTGATTAGACAATAACATATTTATATCGAAATTACCGAAACCCTGAAAGAAAACGGCATCCATCTTGTTCGTTGCTTTCATAACGAGTGGTGGCTCTTGTTGATATATTCTCTTTGGTTAAACACAGCACACGACAGAAGTCAACTGCTTAGAGCTGTTGCTGCGTTTTGTAAATTGAAGAAGAGACCGCTAATACTCTCTGACATTGATGAAGTTGGCTATGGTAGTATATATGTACATGAGAGTCTTACGAAGCGAAATAGAGAAGTCATGCACCACGCTACACTGCTGAAACGTCAGAAATTATTGGCATCTGCTTTTAGTCTAAGAGGCAAAGTTTATGTGAGAGCGCAGCGAAATAAAGAACCAATACCTGTGAACAGCATAAGCGATATTGATGGCATTGTCAGCGAAGCAAAGAGTACATCCGAAACACCTCAAAATCTATCGCGCGTACAACAACAACAATAAAATGTTTACAATTTTTAATTTCTTTTTAACTCCTAGTCAGAGTACCTATCTTTCTTATAAATCAAATGTTAATGATCCCGTTGAGTTTTTAATGGTGGAGGTCGGAGATAGTTTTACGAAGTGTCTAATTATATGCGCATACAACCCGAGTAAACTGTTTGAACTAGATTCTCTATTTTCGCAATTAGCACAATTTTCACATGTGTATGAACATATTTTACTTTGTGGGGACTTAAATATTGACATGCTTTATAACGATTCTCGATCTTTAAAATTAAGAGATACCTTAAACTCCATGGGCATGGATGTTGTTAATAAGTTTCCCACTCGCTTTTCACCAAACTGCAATCCCAGCATGCTAGACTTGATGTGTACATCCAACTGTTCCGATGTGCTCCATTATGACCAATTTTCGTTTGCCGGAGTATCGGACCATGACTTGCAGTTTCTATCTTATAATATTGACTTCAATTGTACAACTCCAACTCACTTTTATTATCGAGACTTTGCGGCGGTTAACTTTTCTGAGCTTGCGCATGAAACTAATATTCTGAATTGGAACAGCGTATGGATGTACCCTAATATAAATGAAAAACTGAACTTTTTAGCCAGTCAAATTATTTATTTATTTAATAAATATATACCGCTCAAGGAAGTAAGGGTTCGAAGCAAGCAACAGCCGTGGTTTACTAGAGATGTTATGTCGGCTATTAAAACACGTAACAAGTTTTACAACCGTTGGAAGAGAAATCCAACAGACACTAACTGGGCTTTTTATCGCCAAGCCAGAAATCAAGCTACATTGTCCCTAAGAACTTCGAAAAGAAGATTTTTCCAGTCAAAGCTTGATACTGACTTACCGACTAAAAGTCTGTGGAAAAATTTAAAATCCATCGGTATAGGAGGTAAAAATAACTCAGGTTGTAACTTGGACCCAGATTTCATGAATGACTTCTTTTTACAGTCAAGTAAATTCAACAAAAGCGTTAATTTCAGTATCAATCAAAATTTAGTTTATAATCCGGTAAATGCCTTCCACTTTAATGCAGTAACAGAGCATGATGTAATAAAAAGTTTGCTTTCTATCAAATCGAGTGCCACTGGAGAGGATGGTATCAGTCTTAGATTTTTGAAGCTAATAGTCCATAACATAGCCTCGTCTCTTACTCACATAATTAACTTTTCCATCACAACTTCAACCTTTCCCGATTCTTGGAAGGTAGCTAAAGTTATTCCAGTTGCTAAGAAACCGTCTGCAACTTTATCAACCGATTTTCGTCCTATAAGCATTTTGCCGGTTTTATCGAAAGTCTGGGAGAAAATGATGGTTGCCCAAATTACGGATTACCTTAATACGAATAAACTTATGAACGAAAATCAGTCTGGATATAGGGCCTTTCATAGCTGTAATACTGCCTTGCTTAAAATTATTGAAGACATCCGACCAGCTTATGACAGAGGTGATCTAACCATTCTAATGCTTTTGGATTTCTCCAAAGCTTTCGATACGGTTGATCATTCTATCCTGTTGAAGATTGATAAATATTTTGGATTTTCTGGTAGTGCTGTGAAATTGCTTGAAAGCTATCTACGAAATCGGCGGCAGAAGGCGGTGATTGATAATAGTTATTCTGTGATGAAGCGGCTGGATGCGGGGGTACCACAGGGATCTATACTTGGTCCTATTTTGTTCTCAATGTTCATAAACGATATGATCCACTGTTGCAAGAGTGTTTCAATACATTTGTATGCAGACGACGCTCAGGTATATTTGTCCCGCCCAGTTGACCTATCAGAGGACCTGGTCTTCAGAATGAACGAAGATCTTGAAAGTATATCTTTATGGGCAAAAAGTAATAAACTTAATTTAAACACAACTAAGACTAAGTCTATATGCTTTACCTATTCATGGCAGCTAGTGCGATCATTGCCATCTTTATCATTGCAAGGAACTGCCATTAGTTATGAGTCCGTGGTTACCAGCCTTGGGTTTAAACTAAACTCATACCTGGGTTGTAAGGACCATATTAGCAATATTTTACGCAAAATCTATTTCGTATTGAGGAAGCTGTGGTACACAGCCGATTACATTCCAATTGATGTAAAATTGAAACTAGTTCGAACTCTCATAGTACCATTGATATCGTTTGGCGCAGACGTTTTCGGTAATCTGGATCGCGAACCACAGAGCAGACTGCAACTTGCTTTGAACAATTGCGCAAGATATATATTTTCCAAACGTAAGTTTGATCACATATCGGAATTTTCCGCCAAAATACTCAACTGCAGTCTTGTGAGCTTTCTAAATTACAGAAGCTTAGTGTTTTTAAACCAATTAATTCAGAACAGGCAGCCAGAATACCTCTATGTAAAGTTATGCTTTTCAAGGTCAGACAGGACCTGTAATCTTATTGTACCTCGTTATAAATATCTGACATCTTCCAGAACATTCTTTGTCAGTGCCATCAAACTGTGGAACTCTTTACCTAATCATATTAAAAATGAACGCAACACTAAGCGCTTTAGATTGGCTTTATTTGAATTTCTAAAATAAAATACAAAAATCAAACCAATTAAAATGGTTTTTACAACTTTCAGTAATACTGTCATTATATTCTTTTCTTTACTTCATCTATCTACATCTATATTGGTTGTTTTCACTTACACTGGCAATATATTTTGTGGTCAAAAGACCTATCAAACCAAACATACATATATATATATATTTATTTAGTTATTAAGTGATTATTTATCATTAATATGTATTTCTTTCTTAAAATTAAGGCGATAATCAAAATTCATCTCAGATGTTAGTTTTCCATAAGTTGATGTACTTTAAGAGACAATAGTCTCACATGTGCAAAAATAATGAAAATAAACTTGAAACTTGAAACTTGAAAAAAAATAAAATAAAAATTAAAATTAAAAAAATAATAATTAAAATAGAATAAAAAAAATATAATTAAAAAAAATTAAGAGTAAATAATAATAAAAAAAAAACAAAAAAAAATTTAATTAAAAAATAAAATCATTAAAAAAATAAAAAACAAAATAAAATAAAATAAAAAAAATCAAGTAAAAATAAAATGAAAAAAATATTAAAAAAAATACAATAGAAAAAAAAAAATAAAAAAATTAAATAAAATAAAATAAAAAAAAAATAAAGAAAATAATAAAAAACGAAATAAAAAATGAAATAAAATAAAAAATAATAAAAAATAAAATATAATTAAAAAATAAAATAAAAACAAGATAATAAAAAACTAAAAGTATTTTCTGCATATGTTGCGAGAATAATTCACTAATGCATTAAAAAAAAAAAATAAATAAAATTAGAAAAAAATAATAAGAAATAAAATAAAATAAAAAAAAATTATAAAAAAAATAAAATAAAATTTAAAAAAATATAAAGAAATTAAAAAAAAAAAATAAAAATGAAATAAAACAAAATAAAGGTAAATAAATAAAATAAAAAAATAAAATAAAATTTAAAAAAATATAAAGAAATTAAAAAAAAAAAATGAAATAAAACAATAAAACAAAATAAAGGTAAATAAAAATAAATAAACAAATAAAATAAAAATTAAATTAAAAAATAATTTAATAATTTTTGTTCTTGTTATTTTATTTAATTTTTTTTTTAATTCTATGTTTTAATGTTCATGGAAAATACTTTTTGTTTTTATTGTCTCGTTTTAAGAACATAATAATAAAAAAATGAAAACAAAATAAAATAAAAAAGTAAAATAAAAAAAAATAAAAAAATAAAAAAAATAAAAAATTGAAATCAAATAAAAATAACATTTAAAAAATCGTTAAAAACAAAATAAAAAAATTAAATTAAATTAAATTAAATTAAAAAAAATGATAAAGAAAAAAAAAAAACAAAATAAAATAACAATTAATAAAATAAATACATATGTATAAAGGCAAAATAAATATTAAATAATTAATTAGAAATAGTAAGTAAGAAGTGATTTAATTTTTTATATTGTACATAGTTCAAATGTTTGAGAAAGCACAAATAAACTTTTATGAAACCAGCAAATGTTGGTTAGGTATGCGTTTTTCTTTGAGCTTTCCAATGAATTCTTGTCAAAATTGCAAAATAGATCTCCATCATATTATTGGAACTTTCCCTTTTCGTTGAAAACTTTGTTTCATACACTACTTCAAATGGTTCTAATAAAAAAGAGCTAGAGAAAATTTCAAACTTTGATTTAATGGCTGAAGAGACCTTAAAAAGGCTAAAATTACATTTTCTTGCACTGAATCCCTGGAAAAAAATAGTATGAAATTCAATACTATTTTACAAACGGGCCTTCTTTTATGCCCCTTTCTCTTGTAATTCCTAAATACAACCGTTCAAGTTAAGACCGTTCATTTGACATCTGTCAAGAGGGATATCACCTTTGTGGTTACGTCATGCACACTAGTTACATTGTGAAATTTAATAAATTATTTCAATAAACTTCAAAATTTTTTCCGTTTGAAGTTTAAATCGGTTCTTTTTTGGTATGAAAATACGGTAGCTCATTTTCAAAAGGAAACGTCACTAACACGGTTTATGTCAAAGTACCTGGGTGACCGAGCTTGCTCGGTGCTATCTATTTAGTGCTAACTTTACTTACCAAACTTGTGAGGATGTGTTACACTGTCCTTTATATGTGGGCAAATTATTAAAATTTTGTAATTTTCGTAGCCGTAATGGACTTTTTGCGGACAACCCTACTTGAAAATATTTTTGTTGGTATGTCAGCAAAAATACCTTTCATTTGATACCCATATTGGCATATCTAGCTCCATAAATAAAAAAATCAAATAGGTGGCAACCCTGTAATACAAATATACTGCGATAAGGTGACAACCCTAGATGGCAACTGTACTTAGAAATATTTTAGTTGATATGTCGCCGGAAATACCTCTAATTTGATACCGATATTCGAATATTTTACTCAATATTAAAAAAAAAAAAAAATGAGATAGGTTGCCACCCTTAAAAGCCCTCCAAGTGGCAAGACCTAAGTGGATAGTCTTAGAATCAGGCATGCTATCACTGTGCCAAATTTCATCCAAATCGGTCAAGCGGTTCTCGAGATAGTACCGGATATAGAAATATAGTGCGGGCAACCCTAGGTGACAAACCTACTTGGAAGTATTTTAGTTGATATGTCGCCGAAAATACCTATCATATTATACCCATATTGTCATATCTTGCTCCATAATTAAAAAAAAGGGATAGGTGGCAACCCTGTAAACTACTCGAAATGTCAACCCTAAAGTAGATAGCCTTGGAATCCTTCATACTGTCACCATACCAAATTTCATCCAAATCGGTCAACCGGTTCTCGAGATAGTACTGCGGTAAGGTGGCAACCCTAGGTCGCAACCCTACTTGAAAATACTTAAGTTGGTATCTCGCCGAAAGTACCTTTCATATGATACCCATATTGGCATATCTTGCTCCATAATAAAAAAAAAATGGGATAGGTGGCAACCCTGTAAACCGCCTCAAGTGGCAACCCTAAAGTGCATAGTCTTAAAATCGATCATACTATCACCATTCCAAATTTCAGCCAATTCGGTCAAGCGATTCTCGAGATAGTAACGGATATACAAATATATTGTGGTAAGGTGGCAACCCTAGGTGGCAACCCTACTTGAAAATACTTTAGTTGGTATCTCGCCGAAAATACCTTTCATATGATACCCATATTGGCATATCATGCTCCATAATTAAAAAAAAGGGATAGGTGGCAATCCTGTAAACCGCCCCAAGTGGCAACCCTAAAGTGGGTAGTCTTAAAATCGATCACACTATCACCATGCCAAATTTCAGCCAATTCGGTCAAGCGATTCTCGAGATAGTACCGGATATACAAATATATTGTGGTAAGGTGGCAACCCTAGGTGGCAACTCTACTTGGAAATATTTTAGTTGGTATCTCGCCGAAAATACCTTTCATATGATACCCATATTGGCATATCTTGCTCCATAATTAAAAAAAAATGGGATAGGTGGCAACCCTGTAAACCGCCCCAAGTGGCAACCCTAAAGTGGGTAGTCTTAGAATCCATCATACTATCTTTGTGCCAAATTTCATCCCAATCGGTCAAGCGGTTCTCGAGATAGTCCGAACATACAAATATACAAGATTAACTCGTTTAAAGATATGAGGGCAATGGCGACCAAGAAGAAGAAGTAGAACTACCTCTATATTCTTCTATCATGTTTGTAAGTATGAGAAGAAGAAGAGATAGACCCATCAATAAGTATACCGAAATGATCAGGATGACGAGATGAGTTGATTTAGCCATGTCCGTCTGTCCGTCTGTCTGTTTGAATGCAAGCTAGTCCCTCAGTTTTTGAGATATTTTCTATGCGGCCACCATTTTCCAATATAGGAATCATTTGTCGGAACCAACAAGATCGGACCGATATTACATATAGCTCCCATACAATCGATTGTTCCGATAAACGGATTTTGGGCTATAACTCCTGTAATTAAACACCTAGGAACGTGAAATTTTGGAGTTATTGCTATTTTTATATGTGAAATATCGATGTTGAAAATCATCGAGATGGGATAAATATTTCACATAGCCCCCATACAATCGATTGTTCCAATAAACGGATTTTGGTAGATAACTCCTGTAGTTATATAGGTAGGAACGTGAAATTTCGTAACTGTTGCTATTTTAGAATGTGGAATGTCGATGTTTAAAATCAATGAGATTGGACCAATATAACACATCGCCCCCAATCGATAGTTCCGATAATTTCGACATGAGCTTAAGTTAAATTCTCACAGGCTGTACCGGGAGCAAACAGTGAAAATCGTGACGCTTATTCATGAAAGGTATTTAGCCTTCGGCACAGCCGAAGACAGCTTTCCTTACTCGTTATACCTTTCATGAACATGAAATGGTATTATAACTTTGGTCCGATGTTTGTAAGTATGAGAAGAAGAAGAGATGGACCCATCACTAAGTATACCGAAATGATCAGGATGACGAGATGAGTTGATTTAGCCATGTCCGCCTGTCCGTCTGTCTGTCTGTCTGTCTGTCTGTTTGAACGCAAACTAGTCCCTCAGTTTTTGAGATATTTGGCTGAAATTTTGTATGCGGCCACCATTTTCTAATATAGGAATCATTTGTCGGAACCAGCAAGATCGGACCGATATTACATTTAGCTACCATACAACCGATTGTTCCGATAAACGGATTTTGGGCTATATCTCCTGTAATCAAAGAGGTAGGAACGTAAAATTTTGTGAGAATTGCTTTTTTTATATAAGAAATATCGATGTTGAAAATCATCGAGATCGGATAAATGTTTCACATAGCCCCCATACAATCGATTGTTCCGATAAACGGATTTTGGTAGATAACTCCTGTAATTATATAGGTAGGAAAGTGAAATTTTGTAAAAGTTGCTTATTTCATATAAGAAATATCGATGTTGAAAATCATCGAGCTCGGATAAATGTTTCACATAGCCCCCATACAATCGATTGTTCCGATAAACGGATTTTGGTAGATAACTCCTGTAATTATATAGGTAGGAAAGTGAAATTTCGTAACAATTGCTCTTTTAGAATGTGGAATGTCGATGTTAAAAATCAATGAGATTGGACCAATATAACACATCGCCCCCATATAATCGATAGTTCTGATAATTTCGGTATGAGCTAAAGTTAAATTGAAACAGGCTGTACTGGGGATCGAACAGTGAAAATCGTGACGCTTATACATGAAAAGTATATAGCCTTCGGCACAGCCGAAGACAGCTTTCCTTACTTGTTTTAATTTAATTTTATTCTTAAAACTTTTCTGGTTAAAATTAAAACTTTTTGGTTTGAAAATTAAAACTTTTCGGTTTAAAATTAAAACTTTTTGGTTTGAAAATTAAAACTTTTCGGTTTAAAATTAAAACAATTTCCATCTACAATTTTTGTTTGGTTTTTATTTAGTTTTAAAGCCTTACTCAAGATTGAGTTATGCCAACATTTATGTATGCGATGTAGCTCAGTGGTAGAGCAGATGGGCATGATGCGGGGAGTCTTGGTTCGATTTTATCCTTAAACATTTCTGGTTTATAATTGAAGCCCGAGTTCATTTAGCCAATTTTCTTGAAAACCGGTCTAGATGGAATTTGAAACCAAATTTGGTTTGGTCATACATATGTGTAGTGCAAAATGTTTAAAATTTAGGTTCAAATTTTTAACCGTGTATATATCAACATTAATTTTGCTGAAGACTTTGGTGGGGTTGTTTTAAATGGAAGGGTGGATGGTGACCTGAGTGGTGAATTTACTTTTTGTGGGGTAGTTGGCCGTACAGTAATTGATTATGCTATCTGTTCTTTTGACATTTTGGGCCTAATCGATAGTTTTTCCGTAGAATCAAAATACTTCTCGGATCATATGCCGATCGTTATTAAACTCCGCGGTCGCGTGCATACTACCGACTACGTCGGTATTTCATCTTCTGCAAGAGTTACATGGAAACCGCACAGGGCGGATAAATACAAAGAGGCTATCGCTGGATCTTGCAATACCGATTATATATACTCCGTGGTACCTATTGATCAGAAAGTTTCCATAATTACCGAAAAGGTTAAGTCGGCAGCTCAAATAACCAAAGGGACCTATCGCTTCTCGCCGAAAAATGAGTGGTTTGACAGCCAGTGCTCAAACTTACGCAGAAAAGTAATGAATGCATTAAATGTGCTGAGAAAGAGCAATCTTGAAAGCGATAGAATTAAGTACCTCGCCTTCCGTAAAGAGTATACTACGCTTTGCAACCGGAAGAAACTAGAGTGGAGATGTAAAGAGATAGAGCAGCTTAACACTGTTAGAAACTCGTGCGATTGGTGGCGTTTAGCAAACTCCCTCAAAAAGGTCCGCGGTAAAGTAAGCAGCAACCTCCAAATACATGATTTTTATTCCCATTTCAAGGATCTTCTTTTTCGCAACAACATTAACTCGTGTGTGCATTGGGCTCTTCCTCAGCGTTCTGATTCCTTTCTCGATGCTCCTTTCGACTACTGGGAACTCCAACTGGTTATAGACATACCAAATGCAAAAAAGCCCCAGGGCAAGATGGCATATGTTACAAGTTTTATAAATTTGCTCCGCAATGTTTTCTCAACGAACTGTTGGCGCTTCTAAATTTTATATACATGAGAAAGCAGCTGCCTTCTTCTTTCAGTTCCTCAATTTTGATCGCCCTTTTCAAAAAAGGTGACCCTAACACTACCACAAATTACAGAGGTTTGTCTCTTTTAGATACTATTTACAAAATTTTTTCTGGGCTCTTACTTAATCGCATAAATGCGTGGATCGATTCTAACAGCATCTTGGATGAGTCCCAAGCCGGTTTTCGCAGGGATTACTCGACGATAGACAATATCTTTGTGCTTTCAAGCATTGTCAATCTAAACTTTTCACGCAACAGGAGAACTTTTGTCTTCTTCGTAGACTTCTCGTGTGCTTTTATTACGATTCCCTGCAATATGCTCTTTTATAAACTAGCTTCCTACGGTCTTTCTACTCATATGATTGAAATTCTGAGCCTTATCTACGCGAATACGTCTTGTAAGGTTTTGTTCGACGGCGAACTGTCCGAATCTTTCCCTGTAAACCACGGGGTCCGTCAAGGCTGCCTTTTAAGTCCGATTTTATTCTCATTGTACCTAAATGATTTGAATGACTATCTGCCCGGAGGTGTGATGATTGGTAACAATAAGATAAAGGTGCTTATGTATGCTGATGATTGGAGTGTAATGGGGTGTGGTTGCTGAGTGACCGCGCTCAATCCCGACTCTTGCGTCCTCGTTCGTGCACTCTGGGCAACGTTGAGCTACCTAGGCTCGCGGCAGAAAGAGAGGGAGCTCCGGTGGGGCCACTCTGACATACTTGGTTTAAGGGCTCACCGGAGTCTTTTTCGCAGCGTCTGTACACCATGAGGTGCGGCTGTAAGCGAGCGTCTGTCTTGAAGCAAGCGGCTCGCCATATAAATGTGCAAAACTTTTCCCTCCCAATCCAGGGTGTTATGCGATACCGTGCCCATTGGACGTTTGCAGCCGGGAAGCAAATCGTGGATGTAGTCGAACGGAGCCTCACTGATACCGGGCCGCCTCAGGGAGTAACTATGGTCTTACCGCGGTATGGGGCTCTGCCGCGGCGGACGACACACTTCCCCTTACACTACCCTTGACCCTAAGCTGGCCTTGTCCGGCGAGGGGTCGTACGAACAAGATGAAGAACACACAAAATACAAAGCAATTAACGACTTCGTTTACTCCGCAGCAGAGAAGAACTATGCTGGAGCAAGCGAAAACACAACGCCGGAGGACAAACTCCGCCTCAAAGTTAACTGGGAGGCCGACAGCGATGGAAACTACGGGTCAGTCATCCCCCAAACTGCTATCAAGTAAGAGTGACTTCATGGGAGCAAGCAGCAGTGCGGCTGCCTACGCAGTCAAGCAGAAAACGGCGGCAGCTAAACTTTCATCAAGCGCTGGTACGAAACCCAATCTCTTCATATCTGGGGCAATGGTCTCACGACCTGGTTTCAGAGTTTCGAAAGAGAAGGACGACGCCGCAAAGGGAGAGACCGCGATGGCAACTACGAGTCTGAATCCCCCCCAAGAGGCATCTCCCCGACGCTTTGCGTACTGGGATAAAAGAAAGGCCGCAAGGATCCTTAAAAAATATGAGGGAGCATCGCAGGAGAAGCTGTCGCCGGAAGAAAGGAAGATGGTGGAGGAAGCGAAAGCTCTGATACCGAATTTCCAGAGGCCCTATGTGCCTAAGAGGGTGAACGGTAATCCCTTCAAACGCCAGAGATCGGACGGAGAGGTAAACCCCCATCCGAAGCGGCATCAGTTCAACCCCCTAGTGGGAAAACTCAGCTTTGCTGAAGTAACCAAGGACAGAATCCTTATAGGTTTCATTGACCGAGGTAACGACCGTTGGTCCATCCCCAAAGACCGGTGGCTGTATGTCCGGAATGAAATGGGCAGGGCCCTCCTCGACTTAATGCGTGAGTCTCCGGGTAGTCCGCCGCGAGGTACTGACGCGGGCTGACACCAAGGTCAGATCAAAATATTCGCGTGCGAGGATGCAAGAACTGTCGCACTGTATAAGACAGCAGTTGGGACTGGGTGAAGTCTACCCAGGGGCAAGACTCGATGTCGTCGACTGGAAGGACATTCCTGCTCGGCCAAGGGCAAGGGCATGGATTCCTGCCGGCCCTGCAGAACTCGAGGATATTCTTGAGATGCTGCAGGTCTGGAATCCGTCTCTCCCGACGCAGGATTGGGGCGTCAATCTGGTCGATGATGTGGTTGGGCCCAATAGACAGGTGGTTATCACTCTGAATAAGGAGGCGCTCGAGCCCCTTAAACGGTGCAACGGACGAGTGCATTACGGCTTGGGTCAGATCGTGATCCACGTATACCGTGGCGATGCACAGCGCGCTGCTATTCCGGATCTCCAGGACTCGGAGATCGAGGCATCGGAAGGGGAAGCAGAGGAGTCCGACGCGGAAAGTATGTTATCCGCCACGTCAAATTGCGATGGTGCTGCGAACAACTCGGCGATAGAAGAAAGCCTGCTTGACGAAGAAGGCCTCGACGTCACGATCGTGGCTAAACCTGAGCACACTAACGTTGATGCTGCTTCAGACAGCAGGGTTCCCGCCACGCCAAATCGTGCAGGTGCTCTGAACAACTCCTCGTTGAGAGACAGCCCCCGGAACAGGCCAGACCTCGACGACACGCTGGCGGCAGGGATGTCTGAGCTCTCTCATGTTGGTGGTGCTTCAGATAAATCTGCACAAATCTAAAGCAGCCTCGGCTGTTTTAAGCAGTCGTCTTTCTAAAGGCGACGTAGACGTGGTCCTTATCCAAGAGCCCTGGGTCAATAGCTCTAGGATCTGTGGATTGGCGACTAAGGGGTACAAGCTCATCCAAGCCAATGATGAGGGCAAGGTCAGAACCTGTATTTTGGTAAAGTCTGAGCTAAACACCTTTCTATTACCCAACTACTCAAATGGTGACGTTACAGCTGCCAGCTTAACAGTCGGCAGCACCAGCCTAACGATGGCGTCGGTCTATATGCCCTATGACGCCGAAGAACCTCCTCCACAAAAGGAGGTGAAAGATCTGGTGGATAATTTCTGCACGGGCCATCTTATTATTGGAGCTGACGCTAATGCTCATCACGTCCAGTGGGGAAGCTCCGATATTAACGCTAGGGGCGAGTCTCTGTTTGACTACCTACTAACAACTAACCTGGTGGTTTGTAACGTTGGTAACGGGCCTACTTTTATAACTAAAGCTCGTAGGGAGGTTATAGACCTCACTGTTTGTAGCGAAGGCGCTTATGAGTGGGTCAGAAAATGGCGTGTTCTTGATGAGCATTCATTTTCTGACCATCGGTACATAGAAATTGTGTTAGACTTTATTGTTGAGCAGCCAGTTATGAAACGAAATCCACGCAACACTAACTGGCAGCTACATAACCAAATATTAGCTAGGGACCTACCAGTATTACCTCCACAAGCCCCCTCATCAGTGGGAGAACTGGATGATCTGGTAACGACCTTTACAACGGCGCTCTCAAATGCCCTAGAGCAGGCTTGTCCAGTACCAAAACCATTCGGCAAACATAGACCCCACTGGTGGTCTTACGACCTGGATTCGTTCCGTATATCATGCAGGAAGCAATTTAACAAGGCCAAGAGCATCGGTACGGAGCCTGAATGGCTCGAATATAAAGCTAAACTGAGGGCCTATAAAAAGGCTCTAAGGCAAGCGAAGAGAACTTCGTGGAGAAATTTCTGCACCGGGGTCGAAAAAGTCGATGATACAGCGAGACTTAGACGAGTGCTATCAAAAACTCAAACAGCCATTAGCTATTTACGGAAGCCTGACGGATCTTGGACCAGCACGGAAGGGGAAACCCTGGAGCTGCTCCTGAACACACACTTTCCGGGGAACTTGTATGATGCACCTGTAGCATCTGCAACAAACCTGGCGGTAAACATACCCATTACGGAGGAAAGGGTAAGGTGGGCAATCAAAAGCTTTGAGCCGTTCAAGGCAGCTGGGCCAGACGGGATTTTCCCCGCACAACTTATAAACACGCTGGAAATATCAGCTAAATGGCTGGTAGTTCTCTATTCAGCCTGCCTGGCTCTTAATTACATTCCGTGCTCCTGGAGAAGCGCCACGGTAGTCTTTATTCCAAAGGCTGGGAAGGCCTCACACTATGAACCTAAAGACTACAGACCGATCAGTCTCTCGTCTTTTGCACTTAAAACCTTCGAGAGGATAATTAGCGATTATCTCTCCTCTACTATTGATAGCAACCTTATTTCTAGCTATCAACATGCCTACACCAAAGGTAAATCAACGGAAACTGCGCTCCACAGCCTAGTCTCTATTGTTGAAAAATCATTGCACGAAAAGGAGTACTGTCTCGTGGCCTTTCTGGACATCGAAGGGGCTTTCAACAATATAAGGCCGGAGGCTATTAACACTGCTTTAACAAACCTGGGCATAAATAGGTCTCTTATTGGACTAATTGATCAACTACTAAAGGGAAGGAAAATAGTTTCTTCACTGGGAACAGTTGATCTTTCACGCTATGTCACAAGAGGAACGCCTCAGGGTGGTGTTCTCTCCCCGCTCCTATGGAACCTCACCGTAAACTCCCTGCTACGAGACACAAGGTGGGGGGGCGGGAAGATAGTGGCATATGCAGACGATTTAGCTATTGCATATAGGGGCAAATTCCCACAAACCCTGTGTGACTTGATGCAAGTAGCACTGCGAGAAGTTTCTTCATGGTCCTCTCGCTGCGGACTTAGCATCAACCCGGGAAAGGTGGAGCTTGTCCTTTATACCAGGCGGTACAAGATACCACCGCTGAACCTACCAGAACTAGATGGCGTGCGCCTGAACTTAGCTGACAAAGCCAAATTCCTTGGCACAGTTCTAGATAGAAAGCTTAACTGGAAGGAGAATGTCATCCAGCGCCAGAGGAAAGCGTGCATTGCACTTTACACGTGTAAAAGAGCCATTGGCAAAAAATGGGGGCTCAGCCCCAAAATTTGCAGATAGATCTACACTGCGATAATCCAGCCAATTATGCTGTATGGAGTCGTGGTATGGTGGCCTGCGCTAGGAAAGGCAACAAACCTAAATCTGTTAGGAAAAGTCCACAGATCGAGCATGATATGTATAGCGGGGCGTTAAGAACAACGCCCAATGAAGCTCTCCAGGCCATTCTTGGCTTTTTGCCACTCGATCTGGAAGGGTACCGGGCAGCAGCAGCATCGGCTGTGCGTCTAAGGGAAACGTCCGTCTGGGGCGCAAGCACTATTGGACACTCCTGTATTCTAAGATCTTACAGCTTTCTCCCTCTGAGCACAGATCGGTGTGCGACCACAACAGTCGGAGATTGTTGTTTTAGAATAAACATTCCCAGCAGGGAAGACTGGGAGAACATAGATCGGTGTCCCGCTACTAATGGCGGCACGTGTATATACACCGACGGCTCGAAGTTAGACGGCAGAGTCGGAGGAGGGGTTTACTCAAGGGACTTGGACCTAGAACTCTCCTTTAGACTACCTGATCACTGCAGCGTCTTCCAGGCTGAAGTTTCTGCAATCATGGACGCCGTGACTTGGATAGGTGAACGTACCATCGGACAGGATATCTGTATTTTCAGCGACAGCCAAGCGGCCATCAAATCCCTTGGCTCTTACTCGTTCAACTCTGAACTGACGCTCAGCTGTCGTCGATCTCTTCAAGAGATGGCCCAACAGAACCGCGTGAACCTCACATGGGTCCCGGGACACAGGGACATTGAGGGAAACTGTAGGGCAGACGAACTTGCCAGGCAGGGCACGACCAAGCAGATTCTTCAAGATAAAGAGCGCATAGGTATGCCGTTTGCCACGTGCAAGCTAATGCTGAAGGAGCATACACTCCGCGAAGCCAACGAAAGATGGCTACAAGCCCCAGGGTGCCGGATATCCAAGCAAACCTGGCCAAAATGCGATCTTAAAAGATCTAGACACATATACGCCCTAAAAAGGAAGGAAATCTCCATATTAATAGGTGTTTTAACCGGGCACTGCCTTATTGGTAGGCACGCAGCAAGGCTAGGCGTTCCCTACCGACGATGCTGCAGGAGTTGCAAAGATGATGAGGAAGAGGAAACGGTGGAGCACCTCATCTGCAACTGCCCGGCCTTAAGCGGAGCGAGAAGGCGCTCTCTGGGAGTTCCCTTCCTGGTTAGCTTAAGCCAGGTCGCGGAGCTAGACATAAAGGACTTGATGGCCTTCATCAAGTTATCAAAATGGTTCGAGGAGGGGTAGCGGTGTCGGTTAGGAGTGTCAGTCCCGGGTTTCGGCTATATGGAGAGTCCCGACAGCACTGGGACTGACTTTCCTAGTGTTTGGTGGTATCACAACGGGCCTTTTATTACTGGCCTAGGTGTGCCTTTGCGGCAGCCACTTCTACCTACCTACCTACCATGCTGATGATTTGGTACTACTTGCCGAATCTCCTGAACAGCTACAGGTAATGATAAACTCCCTCCGCGACTACTGTAGCCAATGGGCACTAACTGTAAACCTGAGTAAGTCAAAAATCATGATATTTAGGAAAGGTGGCAGAATACCTAGTTCGTGGAAATGGTCTTATGGCAGCGAAGACATTGAAAAAGTTAACGAGTACAAACACTTAGGTGTTCTCCTCACTTGCCAGTTATCTTTTACTAAGCACTTAGATTCAAAGTTGGTGGATGCAAAAAACGCTATTTGCGCAACGTGGTTGAGCTACATTAACAACCCGCGTATCTCATTGAGTCAGAAATTAAAAATCTTTGAGGCTGCTTCCATGTCCATCATGTTTTATGGCGCACAAGTATGGGGTGTCACCCAATTTGACCAAGTAGAAAAACTCTTCAGATTTTTTATAAAAAAACTGATTTTTCTTCCCTCATATACGCCAAATTATATGCTGCATCTGGAAACAGGTTTGCAGCCCCTATATTTACATACACTCCGTCTACACATGCTTTATATTTCTCGCTGTCTTAGTCTTACTCATCACAGACTCCCCCGCCTCCTGGCGGAGGAGACTGCCAAGTTGGGGATATCTTGGGCAAACGGTTGGAAAGAACTTGCGATCAGAGTTAACTTACATTTCATTACGGAATTCTCAGTAGCTATTATTCACGTCTTCGCTCTTAGATCGCCTTGCTGAGAGTAATACAAATATGTTCCTAGATATGGCACAAAAGTCTACTTCTCACGATCTTTACAATATTTTAGTGCCCTTAGAGAGTTCATATTTCACGGATGATTTCAGTGCTTATGCCGTTAGTTTAATTCTACGAGCAAGGGGAGGTCTGCTGAACCTAAACGCTAGAGCTTACAAAAACATATCGTCTCCACTTTGCACAGTGTGTAATTTGCGGATGGCAGAAGACGCTTATTGGATCATGTCCTATATATAACAATTTCCGTTTGCTTTATTTTGGGGAAAGAACTTTAGATATGGCGAAGGTCATTGCTATTTTAAATGGTTATAATTTCATTTCTCTTGCCAAGTTTCTTGCAGACAGCATTAAATTCAGGAATTTGATATTAAACGAATTCTCATAGCTATACATAAGTAATTTATGCGACACGCAACATATTCTGTTATTGTCGCAATTCTCAATTTTTATTTATTTTATTTATATGTTTGTGCATAGTAGCCTAAGTCATATGCTGTATTTCGATTTGTTTAAAATAAATATATACTACTACTACTATATCAACATTAAATTGGTTATTTTTTCTAAGGCTCAATACTTTTAAGGTAAGGGTACACCTAGCAGCACTACGACCAAATATTCTTCGCATGTATTCTTATGGGGCATAGCACACCAAGCTACAGCAGCACCACGCTACACGACGTTACACAATATAGTTGATCAAATAGGCAAATATTTCGTCGCGTCGCTAGGTACGCCCATACTTTTATAGGTAGTACTGCAGCTGTTGGGGTCATTTATATATTTGCCAAATAACTATGATTTTTTCTGGGCTTTTTGAAAATTCATCTTAAATTAAATCTTCAGAGAGAGCGTCAGGGATGTACAGTGGAATGGACCAAGTAATAAAAATTACTGTGAAAGTTACAGATCTTTATATTAAATTCTAGAGGTCTCTCATTGTTAGTTTAGATTTTACAAACTTTACCTCATTTTTGGTATGAAAATGCCAAACCATTGTTGTAAAGACCCATTTACCTAAATATATTTTTGTAGGAAATTGAATTTCCTTCAGAAGCTGCCTAGAACTTATGGAATCGCATGAAAACATACCAATTACACTAGTTTACAAATAATTACTTTGAAAAAATTCCAAGAAATTCATTTTGGCACTGATACGCAGAGCACAAAAAATATTTTTAAAATTTTTTGTATGGGCAGGTTTTTGAGATATCGGTAATTCTGTGATTTTTAAGGTATCACTTCATTCAAAAATTATTTTCGCCAATGTTACAAAAGCGATGGACGCGAGCGATACCTCGTTCGAAAGGAAATTAAAATACAGATAGAAAGATAGACAGACATACAGACAAAAATTTTAAAAACGGTTGATTTGGCTAAGTAATGATTAACACTATGCATTTTTGAATGTCTGCAATATACAGACATCGATCTGTTACAATGGTATTAAAAGTAGAGATGTTGAAAGTTACAAAAAAAATCACCAAAAATACAGTTTTTCCTAGATCTTTGTAATATTATGCTTAGAGTGTTCGTAATTATACACACTTATTTTAGAAAAAATATAAAGTTCCTGATTTTTACAACTTCGCATAAAAAAACTTTTTAAGATCCAACTTTTTTCAAAAACCGTAAAAATTCCACAAAGGGTCGACTTTGGCCTTCGATGGTTTGGTCCACCCCTACATATTATACGTCGTTAGAAGCGTATTTTAATTTCCTTTCTTTCCGAACGAGGTATCGCTTGCGTCCATCGCTTTTGTAACATTGGCGAAAAGTATTTAAATGAAGTGATACCTGAAAAAACACAGAATTACACATACACAAATTTTTAAAAATATGTTCACAGCACAGCATTTATTTGCCAATTCACGCTTATGCATGAACTTCTTGGTACTTTTTGGCTGTAAACCAGTGTTATTAATCGAACTTTTAATAACTAATAAAAACTTCGAGATTTCTGGTATTCTAGGAACTCGAGAAAATGCTTGTTATTGATTTTTCAAAGTTCAGTTTCATTCGGTAAGGGTCGGGCAACGCCCACTGCACTAGTAGCTAAGACCTTCGGCAAATTACACAGTGTTATTTTGGTTCGAAGAGAGAGAGCTTTACTTCTCAATTACCTACTCAGTCCGAAGTGTAATTTGGTTGCAAGGGAAAATCTTTGTTGGATTACTACTAGGCTGATATTATTGTTGGGGCTAATCATCAGCTTCTTGAAAGTGAGGAAGGGCGAGTGAATATTTAAACACCTAACTCACTATCTCAAATGTTTTATTATGGTTATTAGTGGACGCTGATGTTGTATAACTTACACACGCTCACATTCAAAACTTAAAACAAAGACTTGTACTCAATTGATAAATCTATTCAAGTAGAGTTTGAAAAAATCCAAAAACGAAGCGAAAAGATGAAAAAAAGGCATGTATAAAAACTTCGGAGCAGTGAGGGGAGTGAGTTACTGAAAATATGAAAGGAAAAAGCAATAACAAAATAGTCTGTAATCTCCAACGTACTCTTTTTACTTTACGGCCCTAAATGATGTGTAAAAAACAACCGCACAATGTCGAAACGCAGATTGGTGAACATTCATACCATTGATTAATCATAGACAGTACATCAACAGTAACTACTTAGTATACCACCATAAAAACCATTTTAATTTGATGCTAGTAAATTAAATATATCCACAAGGGCCATTACTGTGCAGCTAAAGCGACCATTAGCGATACTTAGCATAGACTTGACTTGGCTTGGAAACCTGCACTTAGCGTTCTGTTATATGAAGTTTGCATGTAATCGATTACCCTACTTGACTTGACTTAGAAATCTGATGAGTTTTGATTTTCTACGTAAGTTCTAAGTTTACTGAGCGCCGTGAGAGAACTGCGTGATGCCATACCTTTTTGTTACACAGTTTGAATAAAATCCTCCAGGGTTGGTAACGAAATCCTGTTCTTGCAAAATCCCGAAAGCAAAATCCTGCTTTTTAAAATCCGTTTTTTTTAAATCCGCTTTTTCAAAATCCTGATTTTTTAAAATTCTGCTTCTCAGATTTGTGCTTTATTATTTCCATTTTCCACCCATATGTACATTAGGGTGATTCAAATAAAAACATTTTTTTTTTGGGACTTTCCCCCTTAAAAAGTTAGTAACTGATTAGAAAATAAAGGGTCAATTACATACAACTTTATTTCAACTTTACCTCGGACTTTGACAGATAAGTTCAATATACGTGTTTCAACGAAACATGGCAAATAGAAAACCTCAAAGTTGAAGCAAGGTTGAAATTTGGCAAACTCTCAAATTTTGCTTGCTTTGCAAATCAGATGTTGATGACTTTGCTTTAATTTGAGAATTAAAATTTGGAGGAAATAATAATTAATTCATTTTTCTCTATTAAATTAATAAATTTACCAAAAACACTCTGAATGCAAAGAAATAAATAACGAAAACAAATATATAAAAGAGAAGCGTCAAAGCGTTCATTGTAGCATACCTCTAAAGTTGAGCGCAAAGTTTTGAGGTTGCAAATGTTAGGCGAGGTTAACAAAGCTTTATGTAATTGACCAATAAGCCTTGCAAAAAATTAGCGCTGTAACTTAACCGTTATACTGCGTTCACGCTGAGCCATAAACTCGATTTAAAGGGGCATTTTTTGAGTTAATTTATATTGTTGTTGTCAATTCACTCGAGTTCATGGCTTACCGTGAACCTAATAGTAGAGGTCGCTATTTTTTCGCCCCTTCCCATACATTTTGTACGGGAAAAAGTTGTATTTTTTTCAAAGTCAATTTTCTAACGACTTTTCCCAAAAAGCTTTACACACATATTTTTAAAGTGGAGGCTTTTAACTTACTAGAGTTCGCCCAGTGGTTGAAATTCAACCACGAAAGCTTATTTTATTTTCCTACCTTTTTGCTGTTTCTTAAATTTGCCATTCTTTTCATAGTTTTTATATTTTTGGTTTCTATACATTCCTATATAGTTTCAATATTGATAATTATTTATTCTTCTTAGGTAGTCTTCATACGTATTTCTTTCCTTTCCTTTCCTTTGCTTTTATTTCCTTTCCTTTCCTCTCCTTTCATCTCATTTTAATTCTTTTGCTTTTCTTTCCTTCTGTTACGAAAAGGTGAACGGGCCTTTAAAAAAAAGGTGCGACCCATCAGAAAATGCAACCGTGATGGAAGAACAAAGCAGAAAGCTTTCGGGACACTTCCTACTTGCAAATGGCTGGCGCAGCCTAAATCGAGTACCGCGAGTTTCCGGCCTTTTTCAACACGAACGCCCAGCGAACAACACCAACCAGCACAGCGGGATAAATCCATAAGAAAATCGCGAGCAATTTCAATCGCAATAGTCCATACACCCTACAGTTAAGGTGTATCAAATGCCCAACATATTGAGCCACAGAGGTAAGCATTTTCACAGAAAAATCCCAAACAGTTAAGAAGAATAAATTTTGCAACATCCAGGTGCGAAGCGGTGAGCGTATGCAAGCGAGGCAATACGCGCGGTACGTACGCACGACACAGTCAACAACGGAGGTAAGCATCGGTCGTAGCAAATTCCCAACCGTACCCAAACAAAAAAGTATAATTCCAATATATTTAGATATTGAACACGCCACACGGGATTGTGGTGAAACAATTAAGGAACAGCAATTTACACATTATATACGTACAGTCCGCAGGCCCATGTGATTTACCATCCAAAGCATCGGAACATTCCAGAAAACGCTTTACGAGCAAAACGACGGTGAATGCATCAACAATAGCAGCAGAAAGTTAACACGGACGCGGCAAAGCAGACAACGTCAGCATCACGCCAAAAGCAGCGACGGAGACCGCGGCTGCGGGCCGCATGTCAAAACAAAAAATTATTGGAAATTTATTATCTCACGGGTATGTGACCCGATGTACATTGTCAACGAATGAGCAAAACAAGTAAGGTTGTTTATTATAATACTCAAGTAGAAGACTGCATAGTCAAGCAATACGAGAGGTAGCTACTCGCAGAATCTCGCAGCACACTCATTGCTGCTGGTAGCAAAGTGCATTTCTTTTCCCACACTGTTGCGTACGAGCAAGTGGCTCAGCATAAATTCGAATTGACAAGTCCAGTAGGCAAACCAAATACCTAAACGCTGTGAGCGCTGC
Source organism: Campiglossa producta (assembly GCA_964058755.1). Taxonomy (NCBI): domain Eukaryota; kingdom Metazoa; phylum Arthropoda; class Insecta; order Diptera; family Tephritidae; genus Campiglossa; species Campiglossa producta. The sequence continues at coordinate 60,827,805 of CAXKVI010000002.1, forward strand.
TTGCTTTTATTATAATTTGTAAATACAAACATACATATCTTCGCATTGATATTGCATTTCGAAAAGGAGTGAACCCAACATCCAAGTTTTGAGTGAGTGGCGGACGCAGCTGAGACACTCCATCGGAGTGAGTGGACGCAGCGAGACAAGCGAGCGCGAGAGTGCGCATACACGTATGCATACATATCTAGGTTTAGGTTAAGTTATTTGTGAGCAAAAAGTAAACAAACGAGTACAATAATTTTGTGCAGGGATTAGGCAACGACGGAGTGGTGAGATTGAGTTTTTATGTCTGATAATATTTAGTGCAATGTGCGCTACCCCCTAGCTCATTATCCAAGGCGCCCTGGAATCATCTGCTAGTGAGATACATAAGTGAGGAAGAGTAAACGGAGTTGAGAAATAGAGTCTCAGCTAGTATTCACCAGTCGGTCGAGTGCTAAAATCATGTGAGGTGTGGACAGCCACAGTGAACATAAATAAACGTAGTGGCGAAGAAAAGACGGAGGTTGTTGTATGATTAGCCAGACGCGTATATTGTGATCGAACGTGCTGTGGTTTAGTAGTGCACCTGGTGTTCTGACGAATGGGTCAGAGGTAAAAGCGCATGTGGCGAGAAAAGCATCCAAGAACATCCGTGCTCGAGCGCACCTATATAATTTGACATCCGTATTTGATGGTCCCAAGTGTAGAAATTCCTCTTGTATACATAAACTTGAAGACACGTATATTTAGTAGTAATTAGAACACAAACAACATTTTTGCATTCCGATATTTACGTATATAAACACCTACACGTATACGAGCGTGTGAATGTCTACAAGAAATTGGTTGCCGGTGTCTTGGTAGTTCATATGTGCCATTTTCGGATGTTTTCATCCATGGTAGTGCAAGGAGGGAATAGACTGGCAGGTTTGGGTTGTCGGGAGGTGTTGCTTGAGCAAGTGAAGCGTCTGGCAGGTGAACATACAAATGGGCATGCTTATCAACATGTTGCGCAAGATGGTGATTCTAAACATGCCTGCAGCAGGTCAAGTTGTTTAGCAGCATCTGTGTGTTGCCGGACAGGAGCAATCACGGCGTTGAGCAACATTGTTTCGCATCATTGGCTAAACCGACTTGTAGACATTCAGTACGAGCATATACAAAGATATGTCATATGAGGGCATCACATTTATTTCTTTTATATTTATTTTGATGACATAGCTTTCAAGGTGAAACAGGTAATTGCCCGGTAATATTTCACCATCGATAGCAATATAAAACTAAGAGAACTAGGTTAAGATAAATTCCTGATTAAAAGCATAACTTTAATGATGCGATTTAAAATAAGCCCAAATACGAGGATTGTGGTACTTGGCAAATGTATTAGAGAGTTAAGTGAGCCCAGGTGGGCCAGTTAGATTTAAGGCGTATGAAATAATCGCTATATCTAACATGTATTTAAGAGTAAGTGATTTTGATTAAAACATGAACTGCTAAAATAAAACTGTGTGTGGTGAATGGGGGGTGAAATTGGCTAAGCTAGAGAGACGGACTTAAAGGACTAGGTACAGGGGTCGACCAAAGATGGCCAACGTCGACCATGGCAGGGTGGGACAAAGGCAGCGGAAGGGCCAGTCTCGTTTCTATGGAGACATACCGCTAGACAGTAACAGCGCTTCATGAATGGATGGACTCTGGAGTTAGGGGATATAGGCACATACCACCTGTGCAGCATAAGGGTACGAAAATTTTTTCTTTGTTATTCTGCGGTAGTATAACATCGGTCTGATCCATAAGACTCACCCCAGTCCGGCGAGCTCAGCCGCGCACACGCAAGCGTACCCAGCGGATCTTTAGGCCCACGTTCTTTCCTTTGAGAGGACCTACTATGCCGACACCGGGGTAAAAATAAGAAAATGGCGCCCATCGTGGGGCCCGACTAAGGGGCTATCACAAACAAAATATTTTTTTTGGTATGAGTTGCCCAAATCATGATAGCGTTCACTAGACAGGAGCGTACATTTAAGGGGGTTAAAAGGGGGGAGGTCATCGTTAACAGCTTGTGAGGCAGTGCTTCATGCCTTGGTTAAAAGGGGGAGGTCATCGTTAACAGTTTGTGAGGCAGTGCTTCATGCCTTGGTAGTGTGTTGACGGCGATAAAAATATGAATCAATTTTTTGAATGCGGGATCGGCTACTGGTCATCGGGTAATATGTCGGATTTCCATGAGGTAGATTTCGTGGCAGAGTGAGCGACTCATACGTGAAGCAGCTACGGCCTACAGGCATGTGCCATGTTTGCTTGAGGTAACTTCGCGGAGACACTCACTCACTGGGAGAATGGAGGGTCCAGCCCATTAGGATGAGGGTCAAGTCCTTTTGGTTGGTGGACGCGAAAATGGGGAGACAAAGATTTTAGGACAGTAAGGGGGGAACGGAACTAGGTATGACAGTGGTGAGGCCAAGTCACCAATTCCGAGTTCATCACACACGTCAAATTCAGGTCAGTCAAATCACATAGTTAAAGCGTTCTCACAATATAGTAGAAGGCTAAGCCAAGAAATACTTCGAGTTAAAAGTAACGTTTTTTATTATCGACATACAAGAGTGTACATACGCGCATCATATACACACCCGCGGAATATCGTAAATTGCAGGATGACGCGGAAGAGTAAGAGAAAAACCAGAAATAGTGAGAAGGCAGGAGGCAAACATATTACGTCGGGATCAGTGGAAGATCTAGGAAGTGGGGCGGAAGAAGAGTCAACGTCTTCGAAAGAGAAGACGCCAGAACCGTGAATCCAATGCGAAAGGACTTAAGGTCTCTCGGAGAGCACATCTCGACGGTGGAGAAGCGGCGCGAGAGTACACACGCGGAAGCGACGAACCCTTCGGAGAACCTCAACGATCCTTCGGCATTGGAAGGCCTCGACGATGTCAGGGAAGGTGGAGAGCAGCAGACAGGCGCATATACTCAGACGGAAACAAGTCTAAATTTAAGGTTATTAGGGACTGGGGCCTCAAATATGAGGGCGGAAACAAGTCGATTCCAATTGAAAGATTTCTGTTCAGGGTCGAAACCCTGCAGAAGAGACATGGAATCTCGTCCAGTGACCTATACGCAAATTTTCATTTAATGTTGATCGGGCCGCACAGGAGTGGTTCTTGTTATACATGGAGGAACACGCCAATGAGGTCGGAGACGGATATGTTCATCTCAGAGAGGCGCTGTTGGAACATTTCCGCAAGTCGGAATGCGACGAGGAAATCAGACAGGTCATGAATGAAAGAAGGCAGGGTCATCGCGAGTCGTTCGACGACTATTATGCGTGCATCAGAGGAATGGCCCTAACGATGAAGTCGCCTATGCCGGAGTCGAGTTTGGTCAATCTCATACGCAGAAACCTCAAGTCGAGGATCAAAAACCTCATATTCGGTTGTCAGATTGCCACGCTCGCCGAGCTGAAGACCCAAAGCAGACGGGCGGAAAAACACTTCGAGGAATACGAAAGGAAGTTCGCGAAGAAGAGGGACATCGAGGAGATCGATCTGCAGCCAAACGAGGTGGATGAGGACAAGGAAGACGAGCACATCCCGGAAGCTTTCAGCAGACCAGCGCGGGGAAGCGGAAGGCAGACGAACGCTACAAAATCAGCTGATCTAGCGACGCGGAGGAAGCAAACCAATAAGGGGTGCGACTCTCATTTTCATGATTTGAAATGTTATAAATGCGACCAGGAAGGGACAAAGGCTGTCGTCTGCGAAAGGTGCAGGCAGGAAAACCGCTCTCCAGGCGGAAGCACCGGGAAATCGAGCCAGGAGAAGGAGGTCCCGGACCAATCACAGAAAGTACAATTTTGAGAAGAGAAAAGGCGAAGGACACGCCTAAACCCAAACCCAAGACGATGAATCAGCTGTGGCAAGAGAAGGAGAGGCGATATCAGGAGATACGCAGGAGAATATTCGGGAAAACCACAAATAAAATCAAAATGCGCGATCCAGGAACACAGACGCGAAACTACCATAAAATTTATGAGCTGCGGCGAAGGACCAAGGAGTGCAGGCAACGGAAGCGAGCAATAGCGGAGACCATCATACGAACTGACGGAGATCGGCGAGCATACGCGGAGGTAACGGTGGAAGGAAAACGAATGAAAGGACTACTTGACAGCGGAGCCTCAGTCAGCTGTTTGGGCTCCACGGCAATGCAGAAGTTTGGCGGAAAGAAAATCCACTCCGTCAACGAGGAACTCAAGACGGCGGACGGAAAGGGACAGGCCATAGTTGGAAGGATGGACTTGAATGTAGCGTGAGAGGCAAAACTGCGACAATAACCCTCTACCTGGTGCCGAGGCTGAAACAGGAACTCTATTTGGGGATAGACTTCTGGGAGGCATTCGGTCTACTTCCTGCAGTTGTCTCGGAGGTTAGCATTGAGCATACAGGGATGGTTGAGCTGACCCCGAAAGAAGTAAAGGAGTTGGAATACGTGAAGTCACTTTTTCCATCCTCAGCGCAGCTGGGGTTGGGAAAAACCCATTTGATGGAGCACCAGATCGAGGTCTATGATGAGACGGTGCACGTTAAACAGCGACACTACCCGATGTCACCCGTGAAGCAAAAGTGTGCTTATGAGGAAATAGATCGCATGCTTAGCCTCGGTGTGATAGAGGAGAGTAACAGTGCTTAGAGCTCTCCAATCGTGTTGGTTCAAAAACCCGGTAAAAATAGGCTCTGCGTAGACATGCGTAAGTTGAACGAACGCACGAAGAAAGATGCGTACCCGACCCAGCATGTGGAGGGCATCCTAAGCCGATTGCGTGATACTTTCTTCATAACGGGTATCGATTTAAAAGATGCCTTTTGGCAGATCCCGTTGGAGGAGAAGTCGCGTGAAAAGACGGCATTCACGGTTCCAGGACGCCCACTCTACCATTTCTGGGTCATGCCGTTCGGGCTCTGTAACGCCAGCCAAAGATTGTGCAGGCTGATGGACCGTGTAATCCCATCGAGGCTTAGGGATAATGTCTTTATGTATATAGACGACTTACTCACCGGACTTCGAGACATACATTCGGCACTTGTCGGAAGTAGCCGAATGTCTCTCAAAAGCGGGGTTGACCATAAATGTTCAAAAATCAAAATTTTGTCAGAAGGAGATCAGGTATCTGGGGTACATCATTGGACAGGGCGAACTCCGAACGGATCCCGAGAAGATACAGGCTATGCTTGATTTTCCGGTTCCACAGACACCCAGGCAATTGCGGAGGTTTCTCGGGCTCACTGGCTGGTATAGGCGGTTTATCCCTAACTTTGCCAGTGTGTCCGCACCGCTGACGGATTGCTTGAGAAAAAGGAAGGATTTTACCATGACGCCGGAATCTGTAGCTGCGTTTGAGGAACTAAAGAACGCGTTAGCCTCGCCGAAAGTTCTTGTAAATCCAGATTTTTCGAAACAGTTTTTCGTACAGTGCGATGCCTCTACAACGGGCATTGGAGCAGTCCTGTTCCAGTTAGATAATGAGGGAAATGAGCGTCCTATCTCCTACATCTCTCAGAAGCTGAACGCAGCCCAGAGAAATTACACCATAACCGAACTCGAATGCCTTGCCGCGGTCACCAGCGTAAAGAAATTTCGGCCCTATATCGAAGGTACTCCGTTTACGATCATTACGGACCACATGAGTCTGAAATGGCTTATGAGCCAGCGCGACTTGACCGGTAGATTAGCTCGTTGGAGTCTCAAGCTCCAAGCGTTCGACTTTACGATTACGCACCGCAAAGGAGCGAAAAATATCGTACCGGATGCGTTGAACCGGGTCCACATGGACGAGATCGACGGAGTAGGGCTCGAATTAGACTTACGGCTGAATGACGAGGCGTTCCGAACAGACGACTATCAACGTTTGGTAAAAGCGGTTGAGGAAAATGGGGAACAAGTGCCAGACGTGAAGGTTATAGACAATATAGTGTTCAAGCGAACAAGGTTCAGGAGAGATGAGGAGGTAGAAGATAGTGTATGGAGGATCTGGGTACCGGAAGGACTGCGGGAGAGGCTGATATGGCGAATGCACAGCGGTGCGGCGGCTGGTCACGGAGGTATCTCCAAGACCGTACACCGCTTGCAATCGAAGTATTACTGGCCAGGGATGGTCCGTGAAGTAAAAGCATTCGTGGACCGATGCGACACATGCAAGTGTAGCAAGGCTACAAACAGACTGAGTCGACCGCCCATGGGAGCGCGAACGCAGACCGATAGAGTGTTTCAGCGGTTATACATCGATTTTTGTGGACCTTATCCACGATCGAAAGATGGCAACTGTTACATTTTTGTGGTCCTCGATCATTTTTCGAAGTTTCCATTATTGAAGCCCATGAGGAGCGCCACGGCCAAAGAAGTCATACGATACTTAGAAAACGAAGTGTTTCATGTTCTCGGGGTACCGGAGGTCGTGCACTCCGACAATGGACGACAGTTTGTGGCAGAAATCTTTCAGGACTTCCTACACGCATACGGAGTCAGGCATGTAAAGACGGCGGTGTACTCGCCACAGGCAAATGCTTCTGAGCGAATGAATAGATCATTTCTGGCAATAATCAGAACCTACATTGAGGACGACGACCAAAGGACGTGGGACCAGCACGTATCTAAGGCAGCCTTCGCGATTCGCAGTGCTATTCACGAGGCGGTTCAAATGGAACAATACCGAGCAGTGTTTGGGCAGAGCATGGTCCAACATGCGGATTCGAATCCACTACTTCGGAGGCTCGACCAAATTGCTGACTCTGAGGTGGAACTCGTTCCAAAGGATCTTCGACTCAAGCTGCTTCGAGATAAGATATCTCATGACCTCGAGCGGGCGTATGAAAAGGGGCAAAAGGCGTACAACACGAGGTCCAGGCCAATAACATTTTCAGTGGGACAAGTAGTGTATCATAAGAGCTTTCGCCAGAGCGATGCGCAAAAGGGATTCAACGCCAAGTTGGCACCGAAATTCACCAAAGCAGTAGTGACTCGACGCATCGGTCAGTGTTTGTACGAGCTATCAGATATGAGGAGCAGAATAAAGGGAGTCTTTCACGCAAAGGATATAAGGGTTTAGCTCAGGGACGTGGGTTGGAGCCCCACTCAGACTCGTAAACAGTAATCTCATTTCGTTTTTCGAGCTCATCGAAGACCCACCGGGCCTTCGATTAACTCGCCCTGTTACGAAAAGGTGAACGGGCCTTTAAAAAAAGGTGCGACCCATCAGAAAATGCAACCGTGATGGGAGAACAAAGCAGAAAGCTTTCGGGACACTTCCTACTTGCAAATGGCTGGCGCAGCCTAAATCGAGTACCGCGAGTTTCCGGCCTTTTTCAGCACGAACGCCCAGCGAACAACACCAACCAGCACAGCGGGATAAATCCATAAGAAAATCGCGAGCAATTTCAATCGCAATAGTCCATACACCCTACAGTTAAGGTGTATCAAACGCCCAACATATTGAGCCACAGAGGTAAGCATTTTCACAGAAAATCCCAAACAGGTAAGAAGAATAAATTTTGCAACATGGTGCGAAGCGATGAGCGTATGCAAGCGAGGCAATACGCGCGGTACGTACGCACGACACAGTCAACAACCGTACCCAAACACAAAAGTATAATTCCAATATATTTAGATATTGAACACGCCACACGGGATTGTGGTGAAACAATTAAGGAACAGCAATTTACACATTATATACGTACAGCCCGCAGGCCCATGTGATTTACCATCCAAAGCATCGGAACATTCCAGAAAACGCTTTACGAGCAAAACGACGGTGAATGCATCAACAATAGCAGCAGAAAGTTAACACGGACGCGGCAAAGCAGACTACGTCAGCATCACGCCAAAAGCAGCGACGGAGACCGCGGCTGCGGGCCGCATGTCAAAACAAAAAATTATTGGAAATTTATTATCTCACGGGTATGTGAGCCGATGTACATTGTCAACGAAGGAGCAAAACAAGTAAGGTTGTTTATTATAATACTCAAGTAGAAGACTGCATAGTCAAGCAATACGAGAGGTAGCTGGAGTGGTGAGATTGAGTTTTTATGTCTGATAATATTTAGTGCAATGTGCGCTACCCCCTAGCTCATTATCCAAGGCGCCCTGGAATCATCTGCTAGTGAGATACATAAGTGAGGAAGAGTAAACGGAGTTAAGAAATAGAGTCTCAGCTAGTATTCACCAGTCGGTCGAGTGCTAAAATCATGTGAGGTGTGGACAGCCACAGTGAACATAAATAAACGTAGTGGCGAAGAAAAGACGGAGGTTGTTGGATGATTAACCAGACGCGTATATTGTGATCGAACGTGCTGTGGTTTAGTAGTGCACCTGGTGTTCTGACGAATGGGTCAGAGGTAAAAGCGCATGTGGCGAGAAAAGCATCCAAGAACATCCGTGCTCGAGCGCACCTATATATGTAATTTGACATCCGTATTGGATGGTCCCAAGTGTAGAAATTCCTCTTGTACACATGAACTTGAAGACACGTATATTTAGTAGTAATTAGAACACAAACAACATTTTTGCATTCCGATATTTACGTATATAAACACCTACACGTATACGAGCGTGTGAATGTCTACAAGAAATTGGTTGCCGGTGTCTTGGTAGTTCATATGTGCCATTTTCGGATGTTCTCATCCATGGTAGTGCAAGGAGCATACGATAGCTGCTCGGAGGGAATAGACTGGCAGGTTTGGGTTGTCGGGAGGTGTTGCTTGAGCAAGTGAAGCGTCTGGCAGGTGAACATACAAATGGTCATGCTCATCAACATGTTGCGCAAGATGGTGATTCTAAACATGCCTGCAGCTGTGCAACATTGTTTCGCATCATTGGCTAAACCGACTTGTAGACATTCAGTACGAGCATATACAAAGATATGTCATATGAGGACATCACATTTATTTCTTTTATATTTATTTTGATCACATAGCTTTCAAGGTGAAACGGGTAATTGCCCGGTAATATTTCACCATCGATAGCAATATAAAACTAAGAGAACTAGGTTAAGATAAATTCCTGATTAAAAGCATAACTTTAATGATGCGATTTAAAATAAACCCAAATACGAGGATTGTGGTACTTGGCAAATGTATTAGAGAGTTAAGTGAGCCCAGGTGGGCCAGTTAGATTTAAGGCGTATGAAATAAACGCTATATCTAACATGTATTTAAGAGTAAGTGATTTTGATTAAAAAATGAACTGCTAAAATAAAACTGTGTGTGGTGAATGGGGGGTGAAATTGGCTAAGCTAGAGAGACGGACTTAAAGGACTAAAGGACCAAAGATGGCCACCGTCGACCATGGCAGGGTGGGACAAAGGCAGCGGAAGGGCCAGTCTTTTTCTTTGTTGTTCTGCGGTAGTATAACATCGGTCTGATCCATAAGACTCACCCCAGTCCGGCGAGCTCAGCCGCGCACACGCAAGCGTACCCAGCGGATCTTTAGGCCCACGTTCTTTCCTTTGAGAGGACCTACTATGCCGACACCGGGGTAACACTTCCTTCCCTTTTCTTTCCTTTACTTTTCTTTTCTTTTCTTTTCTTTTCTCTTCTTTCATTTCATTTATTTCCCTTCTTTCTTTCTCTCTATTCTGTTCTTTTCTTTTATTTTCCTTTCTTTGCGTTTCTTTCATTCTTTAACTCGACCTTTCTTTCCATTTGCATTACATTCATTTTTTCCTTTTATTTTCCTTTTCTTTAGTTTCCTTTCGTTTCCTTTGCTTTAGTTTCGTTTCGCTTAGCTTCCTCTCATTTTATTCATTATTTTTTTTTTCATTTCATTTCTTTTCTTTTATTTTTTTGTATCTTTATTTTCTTTCATTTTTTTTTCCTTACCTTTCCTTCCCTTACCTTTCCTTTTCCTACCTTTTCTTTCCTACCGTTTCCTTAACTCCTTTAGTTTTCTTTCTTTTCCATTCATTTCCTTTACTTATTTTTTTAGCTTTTCATTACCTTTCTTTCCTTTATTTTTCATTCTTTTTATTTTCCGTACCTTCCTCCTCGCTACCTCTTCTTTCCTTTCTTTTTCTCTTCTTTCCTTTCTTTGTCTTTCTCTATTTGCCTCTCTTTTCCACTCCTTTACCTACATTATATTTCCTTTCTTCAATTCCTTTTTTCTTTTCCATTCCTTTCCTTTCCCTACCTTTATTTGCCTTTGATTTTTCTCTCATATTTTTGCGTTCCTTACCTTATCTTACCTTTATTTTCAGTTTTACCATTCCTTTCCCATTCTTTCCTTTATTTTATACTTTTATTTATTTCATTTTGTTTTATTTTTATTTGTTTTATATTCTTTTCCTTTCATTTCCAAAAAATTTCTTTTTTTACTTTCAAGCACTTTTCTATTTCTTGTTTTACTTTTTTTAGTTTTATCAATTTTCCTTTTTATTTTATTTCACTAAGTCTAGCCACGAAGGGCTTTGTGCTTATTTTTCAAAACATCATGTCTGAGCAAGCATTTGCTTCTCTGAATACCCACGCACAGATTTTGTTTTTGTAAACACTGTTTGTACCTACGCTCAATAAAGTTGACGGGGTGGCTCATGTTTATTATTGCTGCCAACAAAACCAGCAAGCACAACCTAACAAACATCGAGCACCAAAAACTCAAACGTTAGAGAAAACATCTATTCTCAACTTTTTTTCAAATGGATTATTTGTTGAACTATATTAATTAAAAAAGTATAAAGTAAAATTTAACTGCATAAATGGAACAAGCTTTTTATTAAAATGGGTATTTGTTTTGCATGATTGGCATCTCTGAATAAATATTTCAATGAGAGCATGTGGATTCCATTTCGATCCACTCCGCTCAGTTTGAGAAACGTTTGCCGTTCTCAATTTGAAAATCAGGGAAAACCCCATATTAAAAATGAGCCTTTTAGGTTGAGAACTCTATCAACGGTTATTTCGCCTCAGATTGAAAACGAACGTTTGAGATTTGAGAAGATGATTGGTTTTCAAATGCATCTCAAATTGAGATTAGCTAAAAATGTTTGTTGGGAACAATGCAAGTGTACCTACATACACACATAACAGCGGCTCTATAAAGTGAATGCGTGTTTAGCATTTTTAGTTGTGTGACTTTCAAATCATATTATAATAAATTTTTTTTAATTTTTGGTTTGTTGTCGCACACCCTGCTCGGCGAGACTTATCGATACATATCAAATTTTTGCTGCGTATGTCGGTTTATTTTGTTGTTTAGAAAGTTTATCTAAAGGGTAAAAACAGAATTTCTCAAGCCGGATTCAGGAAAAGCAGAATTTTAGAAAACCCGGATTTAGGAAAAGTGGAATTTTAAAAAATTTTGCAGGATTATGCGAGGTAGAATTTTCTAACGCAGGCAAATGTTACGCTCCAATCCTCCAAATATTCCATAGTGATAAGAATTTTTGGATGTATATTATTCACAGTAGCGGATTTAACGGGCGGCAAATGGGATATTGCCAACTGGGCCCTACTCAAAAAATAGACCAAAAAAGGCCCTAAAGCCTTCCAGAACCAGAAATCTATGTGGATTCATCTGCCTCAAATCGTTGTTGTTGCGTTAACATGCAAAATGCAAAGGTACGGGATTGCCTTCTAGTAAAAATGAAATCTGTCTATTTCCGCACACACGCATACACACATTCACATCCCAACCTCCATTTGCAATGAAATCACAGCAATCTTGTTTGAACAATTTAATTTTGAGAAAAAATATCTGTGTGGTCAAAGCTATGCCGGTGCCCCTGTCATGTCTAGGGGTAGCGGAGGTGTTCAAGTGAAATTAAAAGAATTTCTCGACGACGGCGATGGATCATTTCTACCGTATATTCATTGTCTCATCAAATGAACTTAGTTTTGATTCAGGCAGCAGAAAAAAATGCAAGTTCCTCAATTGAAGTTTTTTTCGCCACAATTGAAAGCATTTTTGTATATTTCGCTCACTCACATCGACGATGAGAAGAAATTTTGAAACAGAGCGAAAGTTCATCACGAACCTCTGACGATTTTGGCATCAAGCTTCTAAAAGAATTAAAGAAATTTCTGGCAGAACTCATACTAGTCAGGAAATATCCATTTCATACTAGTATGCAACTAGAATTTTCTGGCTGAATTCAAAGTAGTCAGGAAATATCGGTGCTACCCAAGAATTCAGAAGAAAAAAAAAATCAGAAATGCTGTTTTTCAGAAAACTTTATTCGGACACATTTTTCAGAAACAAAAAATTCCGAATTAAAAATTCAGACACAATCAGAAACAAAAAATTCAGAAGCAAAAATTCAGAAACAAAATTTTAGAAACAAAAAATTCAGAAATCCCTTTTCAAATACAAAAGAGCAATATAACAAGTACAAAATATACAAAAACACATTTATGCAGTTCTCACCTTTTTATTTTCCGGAATTGTATATGAACATATGTATATAATTTATGGTTTAAAATGTAAAAACTAGTCAGAGGGTGACAAAGCATTATAAGTAAACAATCGCGACGGCCTTATATTGAGAGAATATGCCAGAACAATTACAATCGAATAACTATGCGCCTTTATGGGGACTAATTCATTTTATGGAAATCATACTAGTCCAGATTGAACTAGTATGGGACTGATATTTTACAACTAGTATAATTCTAGGATATCATGACTACTAGATGACTGGTATGTTCTGGTCGAAATCTGGCAATTGACATTTCGTAGGACATCAACACGTAAAAAATACCAGTTGCTTATATGGAAAAAATACAAAACACTGACTAGTTGGGCCCGGTACACCAACTGGTTGTTTTTACTAAACTTGTTATGGTGACCTTCAGTTCTTAGCGCAATCAATTCTGTTCAAATTCAATTACAAAAAAAGGAAGTCGATCTAATTAAGGCGCAGTGGTGCCTGGCAACGGCCTTAAAAACATTGAGATATCTTAGCGCAATCAATTCTGTTCAAATTCAATTACAAAAAAAGGAAGTTGATCTAATTAAGGCGCAGTGGTGCATGGCAACGGCCTTAAAAAATTGAGATATCTGAGAGATGAACGTACGTATGTATGGAAGTTTCGTGCTTAAAAACTAATGGCGGCGATATACCTACAGGTTATCATCATAACCTCTAACGAGATTTTTAGCCGAGCTTCTCTTTCCAACTTGTGGTGTGTTGCTTTTTGAGTTTTTCCTACAAGTTGCTGATTTTCCCATTATCAGAAATAGTAGTCAAACAATTTTTCGATGAGAAGACTTCCCATTCAGCATTAGAATCTCATGCAAAACATCGAATGCAGTTCTATGAAGTTTTGGACACAATGACTACCGAACTACAAGAAAAAGCGGAAGGATTCAAAGAAATAAACGACGTTTTCGGTTTTTTGATGCCTGAAACTTTCAAAACTCTCGATCAGGATGATTTGTAAAACTGTGTTATTACTTTATCAGAGTTTTTCACTACTGATTTGAAAAATGAGCTGGCTGCTTTTACTGGCATGTATTTCACAGAAAATCGGGAGTTTACTGACGACAGTCCATCACAGTATTTGGAGTTTGTAGTTGCAGTTTTCCTGAATGCTGCAGTTTATTTCGACTGTTCTTAACCTTTCCTATCGGATCAGCTAGTGCCGAACGTGTCATGAGTTCGTTGGAAATTGTTAAAGAATATCGCCGAGCTTCTTTAGCCGAGGATACACTGAACAATTTTTGTATTCTGTACATCGAAATATCAGTAGCGACGACGATCAATTTGGACTCTGCAATGGAATTATTTGCTGAACGTAAAGCTAGGCGTGTATTCAAAGTGACATAATTCAATTCAATGTTTACCATTCTATTCATATTAATTATCTGGGAAACCTAAAAATGTAAATCATACAAATCATACATCGAATTGATTTCTTCGGAAACCGGAACAAAAAGGTACGTTGTAAAAATTAGGAATTTGTTCCCTTTTATGCATAGCTGACTAATTTCTGAAACTATCTATTTAGGCGACGTGTGAAATTTATTACACCAATGAAGTGGAGGGAACCAACTTGCCATTCAACGGACTGCTATATTTGTACTACAAAAGTACTTGGGGTTGGAAAGTCCAGAAAAGTAACCTATGCGAGCGTATCTACAGTGTCATTACCAGAACTAATTTCAACAGAAGCGACATTGCCAGAATCAAATTTAACTTTAGTTCCGGCTCCAGTTTCATTGTCAACAGTAGTATCTGATTACGCGGCATCATGTTGTACTGAATTTCAAACGGAAAACGAAAGAAATTCTTTGTCACAAGCACAACTCAATGATTGGATAAGGGATTTGGAATTGTCAAAGGAAAAGGCCGAACTACACGCCTCTCGAATGCAACAATTTAAATTTGTTTCATCCGATGTTAAGGTAACATATTATAGAACTCGTCACGAAGAACTTTCCAAGTACTATACGAAGGAGGACAGTGTTTGTTACTGCAAAGACATTGCTGGTCTATTCAAACAATTTGGTGAACCATATGATTCAAAAGAGTGGCGATTGTTCATAGACGGCAATAAATTAAGTTTAAAGGCCGTATTATTGCATATTGGCAACCAAAAGCCATCTATCCCGATCGCGCATGCAGTAAATACGAAGGAAACATATGAGATAATGCAAAAATTGCTCAAGTTAATCAAATACTGGAAAATATGTGCCGATCTTAAAGTCGTTGGAATGCTATGTGGTCCACAAAGTGGATACACAAAATACTGTTGCTTTCTATGCAAATGGGATAGCCGAGCTCGTCAAGACCACTACATCATAAAGGATTGGCCAGAACGAATCGAATACTCTCCACTTATAAAGAAGGAAAAAATAATTCTACCTCCGCTCCACATCAAGCTCGGCCTTATCAAAAACTTTGTGAAGGCTTTGGACAAAGAAGGCGAAGCTTTTCATCATTTGAAGACAATCTTCCCAGAGATTTCAGAAGCAAAAATAAAGGAAGGGATTTTTGTGGGACCGCAAATAAGGAAAATGATGACCAATAACCATTTCAAAGAACTATTGTCACCAGTGGAGGCAGCAGCGTGGGATTCTTTTGAAAAGGTCGTTACTTCTTTTTTAGGCAAATACAAAAGTCCTAACTACGAGATGATAGTGAACGACTTAATCAAAAACTATGCGGAAATGGGTAAATAAAAAAACATATTATAATAAATTATATATTACATAAATTTACATGAGAATATATAGCCATAAATCTGAATTCATCGTCCAGTTCCGAACAAACAAGAACGGGAAAAATATAAACAAAAAATTTGTTCTGAATTGAAAGATAAATCCAGCCTAAGAAAATTATATACTAATGTGTCACTTATGTATTTATCTAAAAAAAACACATTTTCATACAATCCCAAAAATTGCTTGTAAATACCGTCGGTATTTACAGCAATAGACTACAAGTCAAAAAAGCAACAAAGAGTTTAAATGTTAAAAATGGAAAAATATTCGTGCTTAATTAAGTATGAAAATTCTTTCATAGGTTTCACACCAAGTCCTAAAAAATTCGCAAATCTTTCATATATGTTAGCATTGAAATTAAAGAAATGTTCTATATGGAAGTATAAATATATGCATAAATGGACACTGAGAAGGGTTTACCTTCAAGCTGGGTAGTGGCCGAAGGTGCTAGACCTTCTAGCATACAAGTCACTACAGTGTTGTGAGTTCGACTCTCACAATAGGTAGGTAGGTAGAAGTGGCTGCCGCAAAGGCACACCTAGGCCAGTAATAAAAGGCCCGTTGTGATACCACCCAACACTAGGAAAGTCAGTCCCGGGGCCCGGCCATATGGAAAATCCCAGTGCTGTCGGGACTCTCCATATAGCCGAAACCCGGGACTGACACTCCTAACCGACACCGGTACCCCTCCTCGAACCATTTTGATAACTTGATGAAGGCCATCAAGTCCTTTATGTCTAGCTCCGCGACCTGGCTTAAGCTAACCAGGAAGGGAACTCCCGGAACTTCTCGCTCCGCTTAAGGCCGGGCAGTTGCAGATGAGGTGATCCACCGTTTCCTCTTCCTCATCATCTTTGCAACTCCTGCAGCATCGTCGGTAGGGAACGCCTAGCCTTGCTGCGTGCCTACCAATAAGGCAGTGCCCGGTTAAAACACCTATTAATATGGAGATTTCCTTCCTTTTTAGGGCGTATATGTGTCTAGATCTTTTAAGATCGCATTTTGGCCAGGTTTGCTTGGATATCCGGCACCCTGGGGCTTGTAGCCATCTTTCGTTGGCTTCGCCGAGTGTATGCTCCTTCAGCATTACCTTGCACGTGGCAAACGGCATACCTATGCGCTCTTTATCTTGAATAATCTGCTTGGTCGTGCCCTGCCTGGCAAGTTCGTCTGCCCTACAGTTTCCCTCAATGTCCCTGTGTCCCGGGACCCATGTGAGGTTCACGCGTTTCTGTTGGGCCATCTCTTGAAGAGATCGACGACAGCTGAGCGTCAGTTCAGAGTTGAACGAGTAAGAGCCAAGGGATTTGATGGCCGCTTGGCTGTCGCTGAAAATACAGATATCCTGTCCGATGGTGCGTTCACCTATCCAAGTCACAGCGTCCATGATTGCTGAAACTTCAGCCTGGAAGACGCTGCAGTGATCAGGTAGTCTAAAGGAGAGTTCTAAGTCCAAATCCCTTGAGTAAACCCCTCCTCCGACTCTGCCGTCTAGCTTCGAGCCGTCGGTGTATATAAAAGTGCCGCCATTAGTAGCGGGACACCGATATATGTTCTCCCAGTCTTCCCTGCTGGGAATGTTTATTCTAAAACAACAATCTCCGACTGTTGTGGTCGCACACCGATCTGTGCTCAGAGGGAGAAAGCTGTAAGATCTTAGAATACAGGAGTGTTCAATAGTGCTTGCGCCCCAGACGGACGTTTCCCTTAGACGCACAGCCGATGCTGCTGCTGCCCGGTACCCTTCCAGATCGAGTGGCAAAAAGCCAAGAATGGCCTGGAGAGCTTCATTGGGCGTTGTTCTTAACGCCCCGCTTATACAGATCATGCTCGATCTGTGGACTTTCCCTAACAGATTTAGGTTTGTTGCCTTTCTTATCGCAGGCCACCATACCACGACTCCATACAGCATAATTTGCTGGATTATCGCAGTGTAGATCCATCTGCAAATTTTGGGGCTGAGCCCCCATTTTTTGCCAATGGCTCTTTTACACGTGTAAAGTGCAATGCACGCTTTCCTCTGGCGCTGGATGACATTCTCCTTCCAGTTAAGCTTTCTATCTAGAACTGTGCCTAGGAATTTGGCTTTGTCAGCTAAGTTCAGGCGCACGCCATCTAGTTCTGGTAGGTTCAACGGTGGTATCTTGTACCGCCTGGTATAAAGGACAAGCTCCACCTTTCCCGGGTTGATGCTAAGTCCGCAGCGAGAGGACCATGAAGAAACTTCTCGCAGTGCTACTTGCATCAAGTCACACAGGGTTTGTGGGAATTTGCCCCTATATGCAATAGCTAAATCGTCTGCATATGCCACTATCTTCCCGCCCCCCCACCTTGTGTCTCGTAGCAGCGAGTTTACGGTGAGGTTCCATAGGAGCGGGGAGAGAACACCACCCTGAGGCGTTCCTCTTGTGACATAGCGTGAAAGATCAACTGTTCCCAGTGAAGAAACTATTTTCCTTCCCTTTAGTAGTTGATCAATTAGTCCAATAAGAGACCTATTTATGCCCAGGTTTGTTAAAGCAGTGTTAATAGCCTCCGGCCTTATATTGTTGAAAGCCCCTTCGATGTCCAGAAAGGCCACGAGACAGTACTCCTTTTCATGCAATGATTTTTCAACAATAGAGACTAGGCTGTGGAGCGCAGTTTCCGTTGATTTACCTTTGGTGTATGCATGTTGATAGCTAGAAATAAGGTTGCTATCAATAGTAGAGGAGAGATAATCGCTAATTATCCTCTCGAAGGTTTTAAGTGCAAAAGACGAGAGACTGATCGGTCTGTAGTCTTTAGGCTCATAGTGTGAGGCCTTCCCAGCCTTTGGAATAAAGACTACCGTGGCGCTTCTCCAGGAGCACGGAATGTAATTAAGAGCCAGGCAGGCTGAATAGAGAACTACCAGCCATTTAGCTGATATTTCCATCGTGTTTATGAGGAGGTAATACTGGTAGGTCCCTAGCTAATATTTGGTTATGTAGCTGCCAGTTAGTGTTGCGTGGGTTTCGTTTCATAACTGGCTGCTCAACAATAAAGTCTAACACAATTTCTATGTACCGATGGTCAGAAAATGAATGCTCATCAAGAACACGCCATTTTCTGACCCACTCATAAGCGCCTTCGCTACAAACAGTGAGGTCTATAACTCCCTACGAGCTTTAGTTATAAAAGTAGGCTCGTTACCCACGTTACAAACCACCAGGTTAGTTGTTAGTAGGTAGTCAAACAGAGACTCGCCCCTAGCGTTAATATCGGAGCTTCCCCACTGGACGTGATGAGCATTAGCGTCAGCTCCAATAATAAGATGGCCCGTACAGAAATTATCCACCAGATCTTTCACCTCCTTTTGTGGAGGAGGTTCTTCGGCGTCATAGGGCATATAGACCGACGCCATCGTTAGGCTGGTGCTGCCGACTGTTAAGCTGGCAGCTGTAACGTCACCATTTGAGTAGTTGGGTAATAGAAAGGTGTTTAGCTCAGACTTTACCAAAATACAGGTTCTGACCTTGCCCTCATCATTGGCTTGGATGAGCTTATACCCCTTAGTCCCCAATCCACAGATCCTAGAGCTATTGACCCAGGGCTCTTGGATAAGGACCACGTCTACGTCGCCTTTAGAAAGACGACTGCTTAAAACAGCCGAGGCTGCTTTAGATTTGTGCAGATTTATCTGAAGCACCACCAACATGAGAGAGCTCAGACTTCCCTGCCGCCAGCGTGTCGTCGAGGTCTGGTCTGTTCCGGGGGCTGTCTCTCAACGAGGAGTTGTTCAGAGCACGATTTGGCGTGGCGGGAACCCTGCTGTCTTAGGCAGCATCAACGTTAGTGTGCTCAGGTTTAGCCACGATCGTGACGTCGAGGCCTTCTTCGTCAAGCAGGCTTTCTTCTATCGCCGAGTTGTTCGCAGCACCATCGCAATTTGACGTGGCGGATAACATACTTTCCGCGTCGGACTCCTCTGCTTCCCCTTCCGATGCCTCGATCTCCGAGTCCTCCGGAGCATCCGGAATAGCAGCGCGCTGTGCATCGCCACGGTATACGTGGATCACGATCTGACCCAAGCCGTAATGCACTCGTCCGTTGCACCGTTTAAGGGGCTCGAGCGCCTCCTTATTCAGAGTGATAACCACCTGTCTATTGGGCCCAACCACATCATCGACCAGATTGACGCCCCAATCCTGCGTCGGGAGAGACGGATTCCAGACCTGCAGCATCTCAAGAATATTCTCGGGTTCTGCAGGGACGGCAGGAATCCATGCCCTTGCCCTTGGCCGAGCAGGAATGTCCTTCCAGTCGACGACATCTAGTCTTGCCCCTGGGTAGACTTCACACAGTCTTGCAACTGCTGCCTTATACAGTGCGACAGTTCTTGCATCCTCGCACGCGAATATTTTGATCTGACCTTGGTGCCAGCCCGCGTCAGTACCTCGCGGCGGACTACCAGGAGACTCACGCATTAAGTCGAGGAGGGCCCTGCCCATTTCATTCCGGACATACAGCCACCGGTCTTTGGGGATGGACCAACGGTCGTTACCTCGGTCAATGAAACCTATAAGGATTCTGTCCTTGGTTACTTCAGCAAAGCTGAGTTTTCCCACTACGGGGTTGAACTGATGCCGCTTCGGATGGGGGTTTACCTCTCCGTCCGATCTCTGGCGTTTGAAGGGATTACCGTTCACCCTCTTAGGCACATAGGGCCTCTGGAAATTTGGTATCAGAGCTTTCGCTTCCTCCACCATCTTCCTTTCTTCCGGCGACAGCTTCTCCTGCGATGCTCCCTCATATTTTTTAAGGATCCTTGCGGCCTTTCTTTTATCCCAGTACGCAAAGCGTCGGGGAGATGCCTCTTGGGGGGGATTCAGACTCGTAGTTGCCATCGCGGTCTCTCCCTTTGCGGCGTCGTCCTTCTCTTTCGAAACTCTGAAACCAGGTCGTGAGACCATTGCCCCAGATATGAAGAGATTGGGTTTCGTACCAGCGCTTGATGAAAGTTTAGCTTCCGCCGTTTTCTGCTTGACTGCGTAGGCAGCCGCACTGCTGCTTGCTCCCATGAAGTCACTCTTACTTGATAGCAGTTTGGGGGATGACTGACCCGTAGTTTCCATCGCTGTCGGCCTCCCAGTTAACTTTGAGGCGGAGTTTGTCCTCCGGCGTTGTGTTTTCGCTTGCTCCAGCATAGTTCTTCTCTGCTGCGGAGTAAACGAAGTCGTTAATTGCTTTGTATTTTGTGTGTTCTTCATCTTGTTCGTACGACCCCTCGCCGGACAAGGCCAGCTTAGGGTCAAGGGTAGTGTAAGGGGAAGTGTGTCGTCCGCCGCGGCAGAGCCCCATACCGCGGTAAGACCATAGTTACTCCCTGAGGCGGCCCGGTATCAGTGAGGCTCCGTTCGACTACAGCCACGATTTGCCTCCCGGCTGCAAACGTCCAATGGGCACGGTATCGCATAACACCCTGGATTGGGAGGGAAAAGTTTTGCACATTTATATAGCGAGCCGCTTGCTTCAAGACAGACGCTCGCTTACAGCCGCACCTCATGGTGTACAGACGCTGCGAAAAAGACCCCGGTGAGCCCTTAAACAAAGTATGTCAGAGTGGCCCCACCGGGGCTCCCTCTCTTTCTGCCGCGAGCCTAGGTAGCTCAACGTTGCCCAGAGTGCACGAACGAGGACGCAAGAGTCGGGATTGAGCGCGGTCACTCAGCAACCGCACCCCATTACACTCCCACTCTCACAATGCCGGGAAAAAAAGTCCTTGAAGAGATGTAACTCCAGTATCATCGAAACATATGTCGGCTTGTCTGGTTCCTGCAGCGCGTAGGTAAATTTTTCTCAAAAAACACATTTTTATTTTCTTTCAGGAGTAAATATGTCTTTAAAAATTCATTTCTTACACTCCCACTTAAATTTTTTCCCGCAAAATCTTGGCGACGAAAGTGACGAGCATGGCGAAAGGTTTCACCAGCAAATGAAAGTGATTGAAAGTCGGTATCAAGGATTCTGGGATGTCGCTATGATGGGCGACTACTGTTGGTTTCTCCTAAGAGAAACCGATCCTAATCTAAATAAGCGTCAAAACAAGACACATAACTTTTTCAATTATAAAATAAGATCATAGAGTTAAGCAGAACCATATGTACATATGCTATTATTTGTAGGGTACTTAAGTATTAAATGGATATATTTACTTGAATGCTTATAACTTTTGTATTAGTTCATCGATTTTGTTCACTGATAGCTTGTTTTTTTTGTAATAAAACAGAGCTTAGAGGGGGGGGGGGGGGGAATATCTGCTAAAAAACAAAAAGTTTTCGAGATGCTTCCTCGCAAAGTACACATTTTTTTATATTTTTACAAAAAAAATTTAGAAAAAATTTGTATCTTGACAATTTAACAAGAATATAGAATCGACGTGTTAGTCTACTTAAAAAAAAGAAATTGCATTATGGGAAAGTCGAATTTCATAGATTTTCCGAACATTGTTGTTGATTTTCGGAAAAAGGTGTTAAAATTCAAACATTGGACGGAAGCGCCCTCTGGCGGACGTCAAAATAAAAAATCAATACCAGAAATGGATTTATCAACCCTAAAAACCCCCAGATGCACATATAGAATGTTTTTTTTATTGTTTTCAATACAGCTTTTCTACAAGTGAACCACGTAAAAATAAAGATAAAATCCAAAAAGGACGTAAGCGCCCTCTGGCGGACGTAAAAAGAAAAAACTAATGTCAGAAATGGATTTATCGAGCCCAAAAACCCCCAGATGCATATATAGAATGATTTTTTTTTAGTTTTCAATACAGCTTTTCAACGAGTGAATTACTTAAAACAAAAAAATAAAAAAAAATACAAAAATAAAAGGACGGAAACGCCCTCTGGCGGACGTCAAAATAAAAAATGAATATAGGAAATGGGTTTATCGACTCAAAAAACCCCCAAATGCATATATAGAATGAATTTTTTTAGTTTTCAACACATCTTTTTAACAAGTGAATCACTTTTTTAAGAAAAAAAAAAACGTTTGAAAAATCCGATAGCTCGAAATTCAGTTAGACCTATAGTTTCTTCGGCAAAAATGCTTGAAATTATCCAATTAACCATAATCGCCATGGGCCCCTGTGAATTTTTTTGGGTCCATACAAATCAACCCGCTCTAATATATATGCATAAATGTATACAGGCACTTGCATATACACACTCACTCATGTGAAAAAATTTGGGTTTTGATTGCTGGGTGAAATTTAAGTAAAGACTAACCGAAGGTCTAGGATGCGTCCGTCAGTTGCTGCAACAAATACCACATCTTAACACTTTGTATGGGCTGAACTGTTCTAATTTGCTTGATCATGTCCTATAGACAGATCAATTGTAAAAAAAACCCGAGCTTTGGGGTGTTTGGCTGAACCTTTTGTCATGGGAAGGTCTCCAAAAATGTAGTGTTCTACGGCACATGTGTAAATATTCGCCTTTTAAAAATAGCCAAAGTTGGACAAACCTGCTTAAACAGGCGAAAGCATATTAAGAATTATGAAAACTACCCAGATTTGAGGTATCTGATTAAAGTGTTTCTCATAAGGAGAAGTCTTAAAGGTGGTCTTCTATGACACTTTGAAAATATTTACCCTTTAAAAGCAGCCAAAGTTGGACCAACCCAATTAGACATGTGTCTGGCTGAAGTTTTTTCCATAGGATGAAGACTAAAAATGCCTGATACTACTTAGAGATAGTGTTCTACGAGACATGTGTAAAGATTTGACTTTCAAAAACAGCCAAAGTTGGACAAACTCGCTTAAACATGTGAAAGTGCAGTAAGAATTATACAAATTCCCCAGTTTTGAGGTGTATGGCTGAAGTTTTTTCCATGGGATGAAGTCTAAAATGCCTGATACTACTTACAGATAGTGTTCTACGACACATTTGTAAAGATCTGCCTTTCAAAAACAGCCAAATTTGGACAAACTCGCTTAAACATGTGAAAGTGCAGTAATGATTATGCAAATTCCTCAGTTTTGAGGTGTCTGGCTGAAGTTTTTGACATGGGGCGAAGTCCAAAAGTACCTGATATCAATTAAGGGTGGTATTCTATGACAAATGTGAAATTATATTCCCTTTAAAAGCAGCCAAAGTTAGACCAACGCGCTGAAACATGTGAAATCACAGCAAGAATTATGAAATTTCCTCAGCTTTGAGGTGTCTGGCTGAAGTTTTTGTGATGGGGCGAAGTCTAAAAATGCCTGATAATAGTTAATGGTAGTGCTATGCGATACATGTGTAACGATCCGCCATTTAAAAGCAGCCAAAGGTGGGTAAGCCCATTTGACATGTGAAAGCACATTAAAAATGATGAAAGGTCCCCGTGCTTTGGGTTGTCTGGGATGAAGTCTGGAAATGCCTGATGCTGTTTAAGGGTAGAGTTATGCGACACATGTGTAAATATCCGCCCTTTAAACGTAGTCAAAGTTGGAGAAACCTGCTGAAGCAAGTGAAATATCTGTAAAATTTAGTGAAAATCCCGAGCTTTGAGGTGTCACGCTGAAGTTTTCGCCATGGGACGAAGTATAGAAATGATTTAAATTACTTAAGGGTAGTGTCCTACGAAACATGTGAAAATATCCGTCATTTAAAAGTAGTAGAAGTGGGACAAACAAGAGAAAGCAAATTAATAGGAAAATAAAAGTTCCCGAATTTTGAGGTGTCTGGCTGAAGTTAGTGCCATGGGATGATGTCTGGAAATGCTTGATTCTACTTAATGACAGCATTTTACGACACATGTGTGAAGATCTGCTATTTAAAAGTGGCCAAAGTTTGTCAAACCCGCTTAAACCTGTGAAAGCGCAGTAAAAATTAGTGAAATTTTCCGAGTTTTGAGGTGTCTGGCTGAAGTTTTTGCCATGGGACGAAGTCTAAAAATTACTGAAACTACTTAAGGGTAGTGTCCTGCGACACATGTGCAAAGATGCGTCATTTAAAAGTAGTAAAAGTGAGACATACAAGAGAAAACAAATTAATAGGAAAATAAAAGCTCCCGAACTTTGAGGTGTCTGGCTGAAGTTTTTTTCATGGGATGATGTCTGGAAATGCTTGATTCTACTTAAGGGTAGTATTCTACGACACATGTGTGAGGATCTGTTATTTAAAAGAAGCCAAAGTTGGGCAAACCCGCTTAAACATGTGAAAGCGCAGTAAAAATTAGTGAACTTTCCCGAGTTTTGAGGTGTCTGGCTGAAGTTTTGGTAGTATTCTAAAAAAAATGGGAAAATATTGGGTAGTTAAAAGCAGCCAAAGTTGCCCAAATGCCTGAAATTGGTAAAACAGAATAAATTTCCATAGGAAAATCCGCGAACTGTGGGTGTCTGGCTGGAGCCTTGTCACTGGTACGGGTCTAACAACACTTGATACTGACGCGGGGTGGTAATTTACGTCAAATATGTGAAATTCATCCATTATAAAATAAGTGAAGTTAGGGTCATTTTTTGGCGACTTTGACCCCCGTTTCCTAGGCCCTTGTCATAGGTACAGCTTTGAAATTTTCACATTCTTTCTAGATTCGGGGAGGACTATCGATCGGTATTGCTTTCATCCATTATAAAATAAGTGACGCTTTTAGGCTCTGGGATCTCGCTCTATAATGGGCCATTTCGTTGGCCGCTAGAACGCGGATGCGTCTGTTATTGTGCCAGCAGCATATTAACGTCTTCATTTTAATTTCGATGAGATTTGAAACTTAACAAAGGCAACGTGGCGATTCGCATTAACTTTTGGCAATTAAAAGTATTAAAAGTCAGTACCTGGGTGACCGAGCTTGCTCGGTGCTATCAATTTAGTCCTTTATATGTGGGCAAATTATTAAAATTTTGTAATTTTCGTAGCCGTAATGGACTTTTTGCGTACAACCCTACTTGAAAATATTTTAGTTGCTATGTCAGCAAAAATACCTTTCATTTGATACCCATATTGGCATATCTAGCTCCATAAATAAAAAAATTAAATAGGTGGCAACCCTGTAATACAAATATACTGCGATAAGGTGACAACCCTAGATGGCAACTGTACTTAGAAATATTTTAGTTGATATGTCTCCGGAAATACCTCTAATTTGATACCGATATTCGCATATTTTACTCAATATTAAAAAAAAAAAAATGAGATAGGTTGCCACCCTTAAAAGCCCTCCAAGTGGCAACACCTAAGTGGATAGTCTTAGAATCAGGCATGCTATCACTGTGCCAAATTTCATCCAAATCGGTCAAGCGGTTCTCGAGATAGTACCGGATATAGAAATATAGTGCGGGCAACCCTAGGTGACAAACCTACTTGGAAGTATTTTAGTTGATATGTCGCCGAAAATACCTATCATATGATACCCATATTGCCATATCTTGCTCCATAATTAAAAAAAAAAGGGATAGGTGGCAACCCTGTAAACTACTCGAAATGTCAACCCTAAAGTAGATAGCCTTGGAATCCTTCATACTGTCACCATACCAAATTTCATCCAAATCGGTCAACCGGTTCTCGAGATAGTACTGCGGTAAGGTGGCAACCCTACTTGAAAATACTTAAGTTGGTATCTCGCCGAAAGTACCTTTCATATGATACCCA
Organism: Campiglossa producta; assembly: GCA_964058755.1. NCBI lineage: Eukaryota > Metazoa > Arthropoda > Insecta > Diptera > Tephritidae > Campiglossa > Campiglossa producta. The sequence continues at coordinate 60,853,589 of CAXKVI010000002.1, forward strand.
TATTGGCATATCTTGCTCCATAATTAAAATAAAATGGGATAGGTGGAAACCCTGTAAACCGCCTCAAGTGGCAACCCTGAAGTGCATAGTCTTAAAATCGATCATACTATCACCATTCCAAATTTCAGCCAATTCGGTCAAGCAATTCTCGAGATAGTAACGGATATACAAATATATTGTGGTAAGGTGGCAACCCTAGGTGGCAACCCTACTTGAAAATATTTTAGTTGGTATCTCGCCGAAAATACCTTTCATATGATACCCATATTGACATATCTTGCTCCATAATTTAAAAAAAGGGATAGGTGGCAACCCTGTAAACCGCCCCAAGTGGCAACCCTAAAGTGGGTAGTCTTAAAATCGATCATACTATCACCATGCCAAATTTCAGCCAATTCGGTCAAGCGATTCTCGAGATAGTACCGGATATACAAATATATTGTGGTAAGGTGGCAACCCTAGGTGGCAACTCTACTTGAAAATATTTTGGTTGGTATCTCGCCGAAAATACCTTGCATATGATACCCATATTGGCATATCTTGCTCCATAATTTAAAAAAATGGGATAGGTGGCAACCCTGTAAACCGCCCCAAGTGGCAACCCTAAAGTGGGTAGTCTTAGAATCCATCATACTATCTTTGTGCCAAATTTCATCCCAATCGGTCAAGCGGTTCTCGAGATAGTCCGAACATACAAATATACAAGATTAACTCGTTTAAAGATATTAGATTGAAATCAGGCGACTCATAACTACGGTGACCATAAATTTTTTTTGAATAAATATAGTTTAAAAAAACTAAAACTCACGCTTTTAGAGTGTAATGAACTAAAAAGTTGAAAATAATTTTAAAACCCCTACACAGTAGTCTTGTGGAAAAAGCGTGGTCCGCTTTGTTCCATAATCTTCGTTTTTTATTTAATTTATTTTTACCTTTTTAGTGCTATATTCTTTAAAAGCGCGTGTTTTCGATTTTTAACCTATATTTATTAATATGTTTATACTTATGAAGTAATCAATATATATATCGAAGTATACCGCAGTGCAAACGAAACCTCTGGGCCTCCACTTTCGTTTGATACCCACATTGTAGGCAATTTTCAATATTATTGTACAATCTTATTTTGACCGATAACTCAGTTATCGATAAATATGAATGTACATATGTACAAGTAAAGCTAATGAAAGCGTAGTAAAAAAACTAGCATTATGTGGGAAAAGCATCTTGCGCTCGATATACCAAAATTATGGCACAAAGCGGGCCACGCTTTTTCCACAAGACTACTGTGTAGGGGTTTTAAAATTATTTTCAACTTTTTAGTTCATTACACTATAAAAGCGTGAGTTTTAGTTTTTTTAAACTACCTATATTTATTTTTTACTTTTTAGTCAAATGTCCCTTTCGTTTGATACTCATATTGTAGGGAACTTTACGTTATTTGGGCCTCACATTTTGACGAAAACTCAGTTATCGATAAATTTATCAAAATATATCGATGTCAAATGAAACTCAGTTATCGATAAATTTATCGAAATATATCGAAGTCCAAATGAAACCTGGGGTCTTCCCCTTTCGTTTGGTACCCATATTGTAGGGAAATTTTGAGGTTTTCGGGCAACCACATTTTGACCGATAACTCAGTTATCGATAAATTTATCGAAATATATCGAAGTCCAAATGAAACCTGGGGTCTTCCCCTTTTGTTTGATACCCATATTGTAGGGAAATTTTAAGGTTTTCGGGCAACCACATTTTGACCGATAACTCAGTTATCGATAAATTTATCGAAATATATCGAAGTCCAAATGAAACCTGGGGCCTTCCCCTTTCGTTTGATACTCATATTGTAGGTAAATTTTAAGGTTTTCGGGCAACCACATTTTGACCGATATCTCAGTTATCGATAAATTTGTCCAAATATATCGAAGTCCAAATGAAACCTGGGGTCTTCCCTTTTCGTTTGGTACCCATATTGTAGGGAAATTTTGAGGTTTTCGGGCAACCACATTTTGACCGATAACTCAGTTATCGATAAATTTATCGAAATATATCGAAGTCCAAATGAAACCTGGGGTCTTCCCCTTTCGTTTGATACCCATGTTGTAAGGAATTTTTTAGGTTTTTGGGCAATCATATATTGACCGATAACTCAGTTATCGATAAATTTATCGAAATATATCGAGGTCCAAATGAAACCTGGGGTCTTCCCCTTTCGTTTGATACCCATATTGTAGGGAAATTTTAAGGTTTTCGGGCAACCACATTTTGACCGATAACTCAGTTATCGATAAATTTATCGAAATATATCGACATTTTACGGTTTTTGGGCAACCATTTTTTAACCGATAACTCGGTTATCGATAAATTTATCGAAATATATCGAAGTCCAAATGAAACCTGGGGTTGTTGTTGTTGTTGTAGCGAGGTGTAGCCCTGCCTAAATGTCAGACAGGGTCACCCCGAGTGTATTGCTCTTGGCCGGGTCGATATAATAAAACGGCCCGGGTCGTTTCGGCACGATGGGTACAGCACAAGTACTGGTACCGTTCTCGTAGAACCGACAATACAAGAAACTAGCCGTGTAGGCTATGTAGGTCATTTAGCGTTACCCAGGGTGCACCAACTGGGAGGCGACCTACTTTTACACCCCAAACCTGGGGTCTTCCCCTTTTGTTTGATACCCATATTGTAGGGAAATTTTAAGGTTTTCGGGCAACCACATTTTGACCGATAACTCAGTTATCGATAAATTTATCGAAATATATCGAAGTCCAAATGAAACCTGGAGCCTTCCCCTTTCGTTTGATACTCATATTGTAGGTAAATTTTAAGGTTTTCGGGCAACCACATTTTGACCGATAACTCAGTTATCGATAAATTTGTCGAAATATATCGAAGTCCAAATGAAAACTGGGGTCTTCCCCTTTCGTTTGGTACCCATATTGTAGGGACATTTTACGGTTTTTGGGCAATCATATTTTAACCGATAACTCAGTTATCGATAAATTTATCGAAATATATCGAAGTCCAAATGAAACCTGGGGTCCTCCCCTTTCATTTGATACCCATATTGTAGGGAAATTTTAAGGTTTTCGGGCAACCACATTTTGACCGATAACTCAGTCATCGATAAATTTATCGAAATATATCGAAGTCCAAATGAAACCTAGGGCCTTCCCCTTTCGTTTGATACGCATATTGTTGGGAAATTTTAAGGTTTTCAGGCAACCACATTTTGACCGATAACTCAGTTATCGATAAATTTGTCGAAATATATCTAAGTCCAAATGAAACCTGGGGTCTTCCCCTTTCGTTTGGTACCCATATTGTAGGGAAATTTTGAGGTTTTAGGGCAACCACATTTTGACCGATAACTCAGTTATCGATAAATTTATCGAAATATATCGAAGTCCAAATGAAACCTGGGGTCTTCCCCTTTCATTTGATACCCATATTGTAGGGAAATTTTAAGGTTTTCGGGCAACCACATTTTGACCGATAACTCAGTTATCGATAAATTTATCGAAATATATCGAAGTCCAAATGAAACCTAGGGCCTTCCCCTTTCGTTTGATACCCATGTTGTAAGGAATTTTTTAGGTTTTTGGGCAATCATATATTGACCGATAACTCAGTTATCGATAAATTTATCGAAATATATCGAAGTCCAACTGAAACCTGGGGCCTTCCCCTTTCGTTTGATACTCATATTGTATGGAAATTTTAAGGTTTTCGGGCAACCACATTTTACCGATAACTCAGTTATCGATAAATTTATCGAAATATATCGAAGTCCAAATGAAACCTGGGGTCTTCCCCTTTCGTTTGATACCCATATTGTAGGGAAATTTTAAGGTTTTCGGGCAACCACATTTTGACCGATAACTCAGTTATCGATAAATTTATCGAGATATATTGAGGTCCAAATGAAACCTGGGGCTTCCCCTTTCGTTTGATATCCATGTTGTAAGGAATTTTTTAGGTTTTTGGGCAATCATATATTGACCGATAACTCAGTTATCGATAAATTTATCGAAATATATCGAGGTCCAAATGAAACCTGGGGTCTTCCCCTTTCGTTTGATACCCATATTGTAGGGACATTTTACGGTTTTTGGACAATCATATTTTAACCGATAACTCAGTTATCGATAAATTTATCGAAATATATCGAAGTCCAAAAGAAACCTGGGGTCTTCCCCTTTTGTTTGATACCCATATTGTAGGGAAATTTTGAGGTTTTAGGGCAACCACATTTTGACCGATAACTCAGTTATCGATAAATTTATCGAAATATATCGAAGTCCAAATGAAACCTGGGGTCTTCCCCTTTCGTTTGATACCCATATTGTAGGGACATTTTACGGTTTTTGGACAATCATATTTTAACCGATAACTCAGTTATCGATAAATTTATCGAAATATATCGAAGTCCAAAAGAAACCTGGGGTCTTCCCCTTTTGTTTGATACCCATATTGTAGGGAAATTTTAAGGTTTTCGGGCAACCACATTTTGACCGATAACTCAGTTATCGATAAATTTATCGAAATATATCGAAGTCCAAATGCAACCTGGGGTCTTCCCCTTCATTTGATACCCATATTGTAGGGAAATTTTAAGGTTTTCGGGCAACCACATTTTGACCCATAACTCAGTCATCGATCAATTTATCGAAATATATCGAAGTCCAAATGAAACCTAGGGCCTTCCCCTTTTGTTTGATACCCATATTGTTGGGAAATTTTAAGGTTTTCGGGCAACCACATTTTGACCGATAACTCAGTTAGCCATAAATTTGTCGAAATATATCGAAGTCCAAATGAAACCTGGGGTCTTCCCCTTTCGTTTGATACTCATATTGTAGGGAAATTTTAAGGTTTTCGGGTAACCACATTTTGACCGATAACTCAGTTATCGATAAATTTATCGAAATATATGGAAGTCGAAGTAAAACCTGGGGTCTTCCCCTTTCGTTTGATACCCATATTGTAGGGAAATTTTAAGGGTTTCGGGCAACCACATTTTGACCGATAAGGAATTTTTTAGGTTTTTGGGCAATCATATATTGACCGATAACTCAGTTATCGATAAATTAATCGAAATATATCGAGGTCCAAATGAAACCTGGGGTCTTCCCCTTTCGTTTGATACCCATATTGTAGGGACATTTTATGGTTTTTGTGCCACTGGGGCTTAGACCGAACGAGAGTTTACATACATACAAACAAGCAAACATACAAGTGAACCTAATAAAAGCGTGGTAAAAAAACAGAACTCTTTTTACTTAAGGCTTGGTATTGCCTTCACGTGAAAATTTCGCTACCCGGCTATAAACTATTTGGGGTTACACTCTCAATATTTGGAATAAAAAAGTGTTTTCCCTGGCGTAATCATCTCTTTGCGGTAAAAAATGTTGCCAACGTCTGTGAAACATTGAAATTGCAATCTCAAATAATTTCAACCAAAGTGCATCAATTTAAAGTCATTTTTTTAAGTCTATTTTTTCGTTTTGTGAATAGTATTTCTTGATGGTGAGAGACATTTCCTTGTTAATTTAAAACCTACCATAACCACGGTTGCCGTTTTGGCCGAAATGTACAATTTTTGGTACGAACGTTTTCGAAACTTCCAAATTTGGTACGTTTTTGCTATTTTAACGCACTCAGTTTTTGATTTCGCTGAAGCACTTTACCGCGTTAAACATAAACTACATTATTTTTAAAATATTGTGAAAGATTTTGAATTTTTCATAATTCTTTGAAATTATTGAGCATACTAATTTTACTTAGCTACTCAATACATTTGTTAAAAAAGGTTGACGGCACAAAAAAGCAGAACAAAAACAGAACATTTGCTTAAATACAGAACATTTCTGTTATTTTCCTTAGAAAAAAAAATACGCAGAACAAGCTCCTTAAAAACAGAACTGTTCTGCCAAAAACAGAACGGATGGTCACCATACCCATAACCCTTTTTATGACTTTCGGTCGACCCGCTCGTAGCCGTCAAAGCCAGTTAGGAATTTGAAAGGTATGGCAAGTGATTGGCGCATAATCATAGTCAACTTAAAGTATGCGTTAAATAAAAAAATTAAAGAAAAAAAAACTTTTTTAAAAATAAGCTTTTATTATTGGTTTATAAAATAAAATTAAAGAAAAAAAAACTTTTTTAAAAATAAGCTTTTATTATTGGTTTATAAAATTAACTAAAAAGTAAAAAATAAATTGACTGTAAAGGAATATAACACTTTATAAGTTCATTGTAACCTTTAAAGATAATTTGGCTTCTTCGTCTGCCACAAAATAATTCCATATTGTACATAATTATATATTTCTAACATTAAAACTTTACACTTAAATTATTAAGTCTTCCAGTATATATCACTTTATTAATTTTATTAATAATAAAAGCGCGTTAAATTTTGATGGTATAATTAAGAACATTTAGGACCTTCTTTTCTATTTGATGGTATAATTAAGAACATTCAGGACCTTCTTTTCTTGCTATCGAAATTTAACACGCTTTTATTATTAATAAAATTAGGAATGTGATATATACTGGAAGATTTAATAATTTTGGTGTAAAGTTCTAATGTTATAAATATATAATTATGTAGAATATGGAATTATTTTGTGGCAGACGAAGAAGCCAAATTATCTTTACAGGTTACAATGAACTTATAAAGTGTTATATTCCTTTACAGTCAATTTATTTTTTACTTTTTAGTTAATTTTATAAACCAATAATAAAAGCTTATTTTTAAAAAAGTTTTTTTTTCTTTAATTTTATTTTTTACTTTTTAGTTCGGTTTATCAACAAGAGGCAATAATGTCGCAGCGACATCAAACGGCTGCTAGCAGCAACAGAAACCATAGAATCTTTTACAATAAAGCCGCGTGGTTAATAAAGTTACTTTCGGTTTATCAACAAGAGGCAATAATGTCGCAGCGACATCAATCGGCTGCTAGCAGGAACAGAAACCATAGAATCTTTTACAATAAAGCCGCGTGGTTAATAAAGTTACTTTTGGGATATTGGAATAAAGACTAAACTAAACGATAAATGGGATTTTTGAAATTAAGCTAATTTTTTTATTTACTGTTAGCGAAGCCTGAACGATGATGAAAATTTGCAAAATCCCATCTTAACTGCAAGTTAGTACAATATCAAAAGCAAAATTTCCTGGAATGAAAACTTTCGAATATCTCTACTCGTGCGCCACCTATCGGAATTATTTTTTCGTTATTTTGCGTGGAGGCAGAAAACTAAACGATGATGAAAATTTCAAGATCCTACCTCAACGGGAACGAATTAATCGACACTGTAAACAGACCTTCGTAATTCTCAAATAAAGCGACTCACGCGCCACCTAGCGGGTCCATATTTTTTTTGAACATTTAGAAATTAATTAGGTAACACACACGTAAAATATCAGCCAAATCGGTCCATAATTACGATTTTGAGTTTTTATTACCTACCGCTATCTCAGCCCCACCTAGCGGAATTTTTTTTTACAAAAATATTTCTTTTCATGGTAGTAATACATGTTACGAATTTCAGCTAAATCGGACCATAAATGCGAATTTTGAAAATATAGCGATCCACGCGCCACCTATCGGAATTTTTTTTATAATATTGCATTGTCATCGGGGTTATACATGGGTGCAGAATTTCAGATCAATCGGACACCGGGAAGTGTATCAAATTTAGCTTGCAAGATTTGATTACAGACAGCCGTCAGGTGAAACTAAATAAAAGCTTATAATGAGAGCATACTTTAAAGAAAAGTATACTTCATCTTATTCATAGTCGAGTTAAAGTCGACTTTTTCAGTTAGAGCCATTGCTAAAGTTAGAGCGGCGAATGGCTGTCACTAAAGCCGCTGCTAAATATACTGAGGTTGAAAAAATCGCTCATGTATACCGTTTTGTTCTTTAGATTTTGCGAAAAATTTGGTATAATTAATAAAAAATAATCTTACTTAAAAAAAAATACTTTTATTTTCCATACTGTGCCATTTTTTTTAAATACATATCAACAACTGCTACAAACAAATACAAAAAAAAAGACTCCGCCAAATATTTTATTTGCTCATGCAGTACGCGCTTATTCATCATACACAGAGCCATGGTAAAAATAATAAAAAATAATCTTACTTAAAAAAAAAATACTTTTATTTTTCATACTGTGCCATTTTTTTTTAAATACATATCAACAACTGCTACAAACAAATACAAAAAAAACGACTCCGCCAAATATTTTATTTGCTCATGCAGTACGCGCTTATTCATCATACACAGAGCCAACACTGCCTAATAAAATAGAACAAAAGTCATATGATATCTCTATAGATTTTCTTCAAGAAGAAGTTCTTTTTTATTTTTGAAGAGAAAATCTTATTAATCTTTACAAAGAGAAATCTTGCAAAAAACGTACTGATTTCTTAGGGTTCCTAACAAGAAGATTCGACTTATTAATGTTTTCAAAGGGAAAACATATTTCCGCGTAATTGTATGTGTTAATAAGACGATCTTAGGGTTCCTAACAAGAAGATTTGACTTATTAACAGATTTCCGCATAATTGTATGTGTTAATAAGATTTGACTTATTAATGTTTTCAAAGGGAAATCTTGCAGAAAACGAACTGATTTCTTAGGTTTCCTAGCAAAAGATATGACTTATTAATGTTTTCAAAGGGAAATCTTGCAGAAAACGAACTGATTTCTTAGGGTTCCTAACAAGAAGATTCGACTTATTAATGTTTTCAAAATGAAATCACATATTATTGAGAAGAAAATAAAAATTATATTTCAGAGTTCTTATATTGTCTTCGAGAACTTCAGATTATCAGTTACGATTCAGTTTTAGATTTCTCTTGTATTGCCTTTACCTTCTTATGTTGCCTTTTTATATTTCCTTCAAGCCATCTCACCGCACTCTTCCTTACATTGCCTTCCACACTTGCCATATTGCCTCCACCGCGAATCGAACTAACCACATATTGAATGCTGAACACAGGTGCTTACCATCGAGCCATCGGGTACTTCTGCTTCTCAGCGTATAATTGTTCTACATGATGTCTGCTGATGATGATGCAAGATTTCCCTTTGAAAATATTAATAAGTCAAATCTTCTTGTTAGGAACCCTAAGATCGTCTTATTAACACATACAATTATGCGGAAATCTGTTAATAAGCCAAATCTTCTTGTTAGGAACCCTAAGATCGTCTTATTAACACATACAATTATGCGGAAATATGTTTTCCCTTTGAAAACATTAATAAGTCAAATCTTCTTGTTAGGAACCCTAAGATCGTCTTATTAACACATACAATTATGCGGAAATATGTTTTCCCTTTGAAAACATTAATAAGTCAAATCTTCTTGTTAGGAACCCTAAGATCGTCTTATTAACACATACAATTATGCGGAAATCAGTTAATAAGTCAGATCTTCTTGTTAGGAACCCTAAGATCGTCTTATTAACACATACAATTATGCGGAAATCAGTTAATAAGTCAGATCTTCTTGTTAGGAACCCTAAGATCGTCTTATTAACACATACAATTATGCGGAAATCAGTTAATAAGTCAGATCTTCTTGTTAGGAACCCTAAGATCGTCTTATTAACACATACAATTATGCGGAAATCAGTTAATAAGTCAGATCTTCTTGTTAGGAACCCTAAGATCGTCTTATTAACACATACAATTATGCGGAAATCAGTTAATAACTCAGATCTTCTTGTTAGGAACCCTAAGATCGTCTTATTAACACATACAATTATGCGGAAATCAGTTAATAAGTCAGATCTTCTTGTTAGGAACCCTAAGATCGCCTTATTAACACATAAAATTATGCGGAAATCTGTTAATAAGTCATATCTTCTTGTTAGGAACCCTAAGATCATCTTATTGTTAAGAAGCCTAAGAAATCAGTCCGTTTTCTGCAAGATTTTCCTTTGAAAACATTAATAAGTCAAATCTTATTGTTAGGAACCCTAAGATCATCTTATTAAAATAAGAAGTTTTTCTCTTTCAGCGTTTTTTCAATATTTTGACAGAAATTTCGAGAAGATTTTCTTATTAATAACACATATAAAAAGAAATCGCAAAGAAAAAAGAAGAAATTGCACTTGATAATATTAATAAGAATTTCCTCATTAAACCAAATAGATTTGCGTATGGTTTTTTTTCGTTTCCGCCGTCTTGACTACCCCTGAGCCTGAAAACCGTTCATAAAGACAATCTTATTAATTTTATTAGGCATTTTTGGCTCTGTGTAAACATAAACTCCTAGCAGTCCTATTAGGCTCAAACAAGAGCCACAGATGCCTATAAAAGTGGTATATGACTAACGGAAGAGTCACTTATGACTCATAAAAGAGTCAGTTATGACTCCTGAAAGAACCATTTATGACTCATGAAAGAGTCATTTATGGCACATAAAAGTGTCATTTATGACTCATGAAAGAGTCATTTATGACTCATGAAAGACTCATTTATGACTAATGAAAGAGTCATTTATGACTCATAAAAGAGTCAGTTATGACTCATGAAAGAGTCATTTATGACTCATGAAAGATTCATTTATGACTCATGAAAGAGTCATTTATGCCTCATGAAAGAGTTAATTATGACTCATAAAAGAGTCATTTATGACTCATGAAAGAGTCATTTATTCTCATGAAAGATTCATTTATGACTCATGAAAGAGTCATTTATGACTCATGAAAGAGTCATTTATGACTCATGAAAGAGTTATTTATGATTCATAAAAGAGTCATTTATGACTCATGAAAGAGTCATTTATACTCATAAAAGAGTCATTTATGATACATTGAAGAGTCATTTATGACTCATGAAAGACTCATTTATGACTCATGAAAGAGCCATTTATGACTTATAAAAGAGTCAGTTATGACTCATGAAAGAGTCATTTATGACTCATGAAAGATTCATTTATGACTCATAAAAGAGTCATTTAGACTCAAAAAAGAGTCACTTATGACTCATAAAAGAGTCAGTTATGACTCATGAAAGATTCATTTATGACTCATGAAAGAGTCATTTATAACTCATTAAAGAGTTATTTATGACTCATAAAAGAGTCATTTATGACTCATGAAAGAGTCATTTATACTCATGAAAGAGTCATTTATGATACATTGAAGAGTCATTTATGACTCATGAAAGAGTCATTTATACTCATGAAAGAGTCATTTATGATACATTGAAGAGTCATTTATGGCTTCTGGAAGAGTAATTTATAGCTTTTGGTAGAGTCATTTACTGTTCATGGAAGAGTCATTCATTACTCAAGGAAAAGTCATTTATGACTCATGGAAATCATTTATGGCTCATTTTGTATTATTTAATTTAATTTATTTTTGCAATATTTTATTTCATCTCATTTCATTTTATTTTTTATTATTTTTTTATTCTACCTTATGTTATCCTATTTAACATGCATATTTGCAATTTTTTTGTTTCTCGAACGTCCAAACACATGCTTTACAGCAATTTATTAAAAATTAATTATTTAAAAACAAAAATTATATAAAAAATAAAAATAAAAAATCAAAGAAATTGCCAAGAGTCGAACTCGAACCTCCCGCTTACTACCGCGACGTCTTAACTGCTAGGCTACTGTGGCGCACTGCATTACCATTTTTATATATGTAGAACTGCGTTACCATTGCTACTCGGTAGAGCATGGCGCTAAACTGACTATGATATACTTAAAAAAGAAGTGCACTTCAATTTTTTAGTATTACTCTTACTAAGGTGTACACTAACACAGGACTATGATTATGCGCCATTGAGTTTAAAATAAACTAACAGTCCTGCTTGTATACAAAAACATTAGCGTGAATAAAAAAATTATATTTTTTTAGGTCTTACCCCTTCAAACGTTAATAGTTGCTAAAGAGCGGTACGCACTTCGCAAGAAAAGCAAAAACTCGATATAAAAAAACGCTCAAATTTTTCTTGAGGTGGTACACAGTTCACAAGTAAATTGCTACGAAACTCTACTACTATTTTTTCTTGGACAGCCACATTCAGATGATTGCAAGTAACGAACGGAATTTTTTGGATGAAAGGAGAGGAAATAATACAAAATAAAGCAAAATTAAATTAATAAAAGTATAAAGGAAAGGAAAGAAAAGGAAATGAAAGGAAAGAAAATTAAGAGAAAGGAAAGCAGTGTAAAGAAAACTAAAGGAAAATAAAGGTAGGGAAAGGAAAGGAAATGAGAAGAAAGGAAAGAAAAGAAAAAGAAAGGAAAGGAACAAATAATAGATAGGAAAGGAAATGGAAAGAGTGGAGTGGAATTTAAAGGAAAAGAAACGAAACGAAACGAAAGTAAAGAAGTGTAGTGGAGTGGAATGGAGAAAAGGAGACGAAAAGATAGGAAAAGAAAATAATGAAGGAAATTAAAAAAAAGGAATGTTAAGTAAAGGAAAGGAAAGGAATGAAACTGTAAAATTAAATGAAATAAGGAAGGGGAAAGTAAAGAAAGACATATTGACTTCCCGCTCTGATGATATGGACGGAAAAAAATGTAGCCAAAATTTTTTTCATAACTTCGAAAATTAAAAAAAAATGAATTTTCTACTTTTTGAGCGTTATTGTAGATTTTTCTTTCGGTGCATTCCGTGGTTCGTCCGAGACAAATAGTGCGACATTATATAGTTTCAAATTGCAATTAAAAGAACCATATTACTTTATATGAAAAGAGAGGAAAAGAAAATAAAGGAAAGGAATGTTAAGTAAAGGAAAGGAAAGGAACAAGAAAAATGGAACCAGTAAAGTTAAATGCAAGAAGGAAGGGGAAAGTAAAGAAAGACATATCGACTTCCCGCTCTGATGACATGGATGGCAAAAAATGTAGCCAAAATATTTTTCATAACTTCAAAAATTAAAAAAGTCGAATTTTCTACTTTTTTGAGCGTTATCGTAGATTTTTCTTTCGGCGCATTCCATGGTTCGTCCGGGACAAATAGTGCGACATTATCTAGTTTCAAATCGTAATTAAAAGAACCATATTACTTTATATGAAAAGAGAGGAAAATAAAATAAAGGAAAGGAAATTAAAGAAAGGAATGTTAAGTAAAGGAAAGGAAAGGAATAAAAAGGAACAATAAGAATGGAAACAGTAAAATTAAATGCAAGAAGGAAGAGGAAAGTAAAGAAAGACATATTGACTTCCCACTCTGATGATATGGACGGCAAAAAATGTAGCCAAAATTTTTTTCATAACTTCAAAAATTAAAAAAGTCGAATTTTCTACTTTTTTGAGAGATATTGTAGGTTTTTCTTTTGGCGCATTCCATGGTTCGTCCGGAAAAATAGTGCGACATTATCTAGTTTCAAATCGTAACTAAAAGAACCATATTACTTTATATGAAAATTTTTTTTGCCATTAATATTGTGGGGTAATACACTAAACAAAAACCAGAAACTTTTTTTTGAAATAGTCGCATATGAGTGAGAAGTCCAAATTAAGTCATGTGTTCGTACGGGACAGTGAAAGTATACCACTATTTTTAGGCACAGTAAACGGTTATTCGGTTTTATAATTTAAAGGATATCTACAAAACAGGGTATCGGGTATCGTTACGTTACACTTTGTGTTTCGCAAAAAATCAATCCGACGTGTTTCGACGTGTTTTAGCTCTTGGTATCTGCTGTAAAAAAATCTATGCATTTCGCTAAAGTTTCCCAACTTCAAAGTAAATGCAATGTATAAACACTTACAAATGCAACAAATAAAAGAAAAACAAACACTCACTATTACAATCCTTCACTTTTTTCACACAATTTCATATTTTCTTGCCTAATTATATTAAATCAATAACAATGTAGTCGCTACTTACTTTTCACAAAATGTATGTAGACACTTAAATTTTTAATAAGTTTTGCATTTATAATATTCGCACTTTATATGAGTGGCTCAGTGCCTTTCAGAAAATATGGAGGTTTTTGGGAAAAATTTCGCATATTTTTCGCAATCGAAGTCTGAAACGGTTAAGTGACAGAGCTTATTTTTTGAAACATTGGCGCATAATCATAGTCCTGAGTTAGTGTACACTTTAGTAAGAGTAATACTAAAAAAATGAAGTGCACTTCTTTTTTAAGTATATCATAGTCAGTTTAGCGCCATGCTCTACCGAGTAGCAATGGTAATGCAGTTCTATATAAAAATGGTAATGCAGTGCGCCACAGTAGCCTAGCAGTTAAGACGTCGCGGTAGTAAGCGGGAGGTTCGAGTTCGACTCTTGGCAATTTCTTTGATTTTTTATTTTTATTTTTTATATAATTTTTGTTTTTAAATAATTAATTTTTAATAAATTGCTGTAAAGCATGTGTTTGGACGTTCGAGAAACAAAAAAATTGCGAATATGCCTGTTAAATAGGATTAAATAAGGTAGAATAACAAAATAATAAAAAATAAAATGAAATGAGATGAAATAAAATATTACAAAAATAAATTAAATTAAACAAAATTAAATAATACACAATGAGCCATAAATGAATGACTCTTCCATGAATAGTAAATTACTCTACCAAAAGTTACAAATGACTCTTCCAGAAGCCATAAATGACTCCTCAATGAATCATAAATGACTCTTACATGAGTCATAAATGACCTTTTCATGAGTCATAAATGACTCTTTCATGAGTCATAAATGTCTCTTTCATGAGTCATAATTGGCTCTTTTATGAGTCATTAATGACTTCTTCATGAGTCATAAATGACTCTTCCGTTAGTCACATACCACTTTTATAGGCATCTGTGGCTCTTGTTTGAGCCAAATAGGACTGTTAGGAGTTTATGTTTATGATGAATAAGCGCGTACTGCATGAGCAAAAAATATATTTGGCGGAGTCGTTTTTTTTCTATTTGTTTGTGCAAAAAATGGCACAGTATGAAAAATAAAAGTATTTTTTTAAAGTAAGATTATAATTTATTATTTATACCAAATTTTAGCAAAATCTTAAGAACAAAACGCTATATATGAGAGATTTTCTCAACCTCAGTATATTTAGCAGCGGCTTTAGTGACAGCTATTCGCCGTTCTAACTTTAGCAATGGCTATAACTAAAAAAGTCAACTTTAACTCGACTATGAATAAGATGAAGTATACTTTTCTTTAAAGTATGCTCTAATTTTATTTAAGGCATACCTTAAGTTGACTATGATTATGCGCCATTTATTTTCTTTAAATTACTAAGTTTTGAGGGGTTGAGAGTGAAAAAAATATAAAATTTTTTTAATCGCCCTAATACACATGCATACATAATCTGTAAAAATATACTTATCTAATCCAAAAACTTCACCAAGAAATGTTTAGGTTGACCTTGCGGTCGCGGAAATGCACTGTCAGATTTTTTTTTGCCTTAAAAGAAATTCAATTTTTAAAATCTTCCGTTGTTTTGAGTTTCTGAAAGTCAGTCTTTTGGGCAATGACTTATGTACATTAGCGTGATTCAAATTTAAAAAATTTTGTTTTTTTTTGGTCTTACCACCTGAAACTTTAGGTATTGATGAGAAAATATGCCTTGCAAAAAATTAACGCTCTAACTTAACCCTTAGGGGTGGCTATTTTTTTTTTGCCCTCTCCCATACATTTTGTATGGGAAAAAATAACAATTTTTTCAAAGTGAATTTTCTTTTAATTTTTGAAACTTTTTTCAAAATATTTTTACATACTCTTAAAGTTGAAGGTTTGAAGCTTCCAAAATGGTAAGACATGTGTGATTAACCTAACTATCAAAATAATTACAGCCATTTAAAATTTAGATGATTTTATAAGTGTTACTGTGTATGTGTGTGCAATAGTACAAAACTCAGTTAATAAAAAATGCCATTATTCCCCATACAAAATGTATGGGAAAGGGCAAAAAAAATAGCCACCCCTAAGGGTTAAGTTAGAGCGCTAATTTTTTGCAAGGCTTATTTTCTCATCAATACCTAACTTTTTAGGGGGTAAGACCAAGACGAAAGTTTTTTTGAATCATCCTAATGTACATACATGAATTCGCACAATAGATTAGGCGTTTTTCATTAGAAGTTATCAATTTCATGTTTTCAATAACACTTTTAAAAATCTTTGCACACACAATGAATCATGTTAAATTAAAAAAGATCCTGTTAAATTAACATGACATAACGAGGAAGATATTTTGGTTTTAAGAGGAAGACATTTTGTTAAGTGACAGAGCTTATTTTCTTTAAATTACTAAGTTTTGAGGGGTTGAGAGTGAAAAAAATATAAAATTTTTTTAATCCACATGCATACATAAATCTGTAAAAATATACTTATCTAATCCAAAAACTTCACCAAGAAATGTTTAGGTTGACCGTGCGGTCGCGGAAATCCGCTGTCAGATTTTTGTTGTCTTAAAAGAAATTCAATTTTTAAAATCTTCCGTTGTTTTGGGTTTCTGAAAGTCAGTCTTTTGGGCAATGACTTTTGTACATTAGCGTGATTCAAATTTAAAAAATTTTGTTTTTTTTGGTCTTACCACCTGAAACTTTAGGTATTGATGAGAAAATATGCCTTCCAAAAAATTAACGCTCTAACTTAACCCTTAGGGGTGGCTATTTTATTTTTGGCCCTCTTCCATACATTTTGTATGGGAAAAAATAACAATTTTTTCAAAGTGAATTTTCTTAAACTTTTTTCAAAATATTTTTACATACTCTTAAATTTGAAGGTTTGAAGCTTCAAAAATGGTAAGACATGTGTGATTAACCTAACTATAAAAATAATTACAGCCATTTAAAATTTAGATGATTTTATACGTGTTACTGTGTATGTGTGTGCAATAGTACAAAACTCAGTCAATTTTAAATGGCTGTAATTATTTTAATAGTTAAGATCATTTTGAAAGCCTCAAGGCTTTAACTTTAAGAGTATGTAAAAATATTTTGAAAAAAGTTTCAAAAATTAAGTGAAAATTCACTTTGAAAAAAAATGCCATTTTTCCCCATACAAAATGTATGGGAAAGGGCGAAAAAATAGCCACCCCTAAGGGTTAAGTTAGAGCGCTAATTTTTTGCAAGGCTTATTTTCTCATCAATACCTAACTTTTTAGGGGGTAAGACCAAGACGACATTTTTTTTGAATCACCCTAATGTACATACATGAATTCGCACAATAGATTAGGCGTTTTTCATTAGAAGTGATCAATTTCATGTTTTCAATAACACTTTTAAATATCAATGAATCATGTTAAATTAAAAAAGATCCTGTTAAATTAATGTCATGTTAACGAGGAAGATATTTTGGTTTTAAGAGGAAGACATTTTGTTTGAACAATTAGGAGTTAACAATCCGACTGATGATATTGTCAAACCGATGTTTATGTAATACCGAATCTGAACGCTCATGCCCATTTAGACTCTACTTTGAGCTCCTAAGAGGAAGTGTATGTGAGTCATGTTAAGTAAAGGAAAGGAAAGGAATAAAAAGGAACAATAAGAATGGAAACAGTAAAATTAAATGCAAGAAGGAAGAGGAAAGTAAAGAAAGACATATTGACTTCCCACTCTGATGATATGGACGGCAAAAAATGTAGCCAAAATTTTTTTCATAACTTCAAAAATTAAAAAAGTCGAATTTTCTACTTTTTTGAGAGATATTGTAGGTTTTTCTTTTGGCGCATTCCATGGTTCGTCCGGAAAAATAGTGCGACATTATCTAGTTTCAAATCGTAACTAAAAGAACCATATTACTTTATATGAAAATTTTTTTTGCCATTAATATTGTGGGGTAATACACTAAACAAAAACCAGAAACTTTTTTTTGAAATAGTCGCATATGAGTGAGAAGTCCAAATTAAGTCATGTGTTCGTACGGGACAGTGAAAGTATACCACTATTTTTAGGCACAGTAAACGGTTATTCGGTTTTATAATTTAAAGGATATCTACAAAACAGGGTATCGGGTATCGTTACGTTACACTTTGTGTTTCGCAAAAAATCAATCCGACGTGTTTCGACGTGTTTTAGCTCTTGGTATCTGCTGTAAAAAAATCTATGCATTTCGCTAAAGTTTCCCAACTTCAAAGTAAATGCAATGTATAAACACTTACAAATGCAACAAATAAAAGAAAAACAAACACTCACTATTACAATCCTTCACTTTTTTCACACAATTTCATATTTTCTTGCCTAATTATATTAAATCAATAACAATGTAGTCGCTACTTACTTTTCACAAAACGTATGTAGACACTTAAATTTTTAATAAGTTTTGCATTTATAATATTCGCACTTTATATGAGTGGCTCAGTGCCTTTCAGAAAATATGGAGGTTTTTGGGAAAAATTTCGCATATTTTTCGCAATCGAAGTCTGAAACGGTTAAGTGACAGAGCTTATTTTTTGAAACATTGGCGCATAATCATAGTCCTGAGTTAGTGTACACTTTAGTAAGAGTAATACTAAAAAAATGAAGTGCACTTCTTTTTTAAGTATATCATAGTCAGTTTAGCGCCATGCTCTACCGAGTAGCAATGGTAATGCAGTTCTATATAAAAATGGTAATGCAGTGCGTCACAGTAGCCTAGCAGTTAAGACGTCGCGGTAGTAAGCGGGAGGTTCGAGTTCGACTCTTGGCAATTTCTTTGATTTTTTATTTTTATTTTTTATATAATTTTTGTTTTTAAATAATTAATTTTTAATAAATTGCTGTAAAGCATGTGTTTGGACGTTCGAGAAACAAAAAAATTGCGAATATGCCTGTTAAATAGGATTAAATAAGGTAGAATAACAAAATAATAAAAAATAAAATGAAATGAGATGAAATAAAATATTACAAAAATAAATTAAATTAAACAAAATTAAATAATACACAATGAGCCATAAATGAATGACTCTTCCATGAATAGTAAATGACTCTACCAAAAGTTATAAATGACTCTTCCAGAAGCCATAAATGACTCCTCAATGAATCATAAATGACTCTTACATGAGTCATAAATGACCTTTTCATGAGTCATAAATGACTCTTTCATGAGTCATAAATGTCTCTTTCATGAGTCATAATTGGCTCTTTTATGAGTCATTAATGACTTCTTCATGAGTCATAAATGACTTCCGTTAGTCACATACCACTTTTATAGGCATCTGTGGCTCTTGTTTGAGCCAAATAGGACTGTTAGGAGTTTATGTTTATGATGAATAAGCGCGTACTGCATGAGCAAAAAATATATTTGGCGGAGTCGTTTTTTTTCTATTTGTTTGTGCAAAAAATGGCACAGTATGAAAAATAAAAGTATTTTTTTAAAGTAAGATTATTATTTATTATTTATACCAAATTTTAGCAAAATCTTAAGAACAAAACGCTATATATGAGAGATTTTCTCCACCTCAGTATATTTAGCAGCGGCTTTAGTGACAGCTATTCGCCGTTCTAACTTTAGCAATGGCTATAACTAAAAAAGTCAACTTTAACTCGACTATGAATAAGATGAAGTATACTTTTCTTTAAAGTATGCTCTAATTTTATTTAAGGCATACCTTAAGTTGACTATGATTATGCGCCATTTATTTTCTTTAAATTACTAAGTTTTGAGGGGTTGAGAGTGAAAAAAATATAAAATTTTTTTAATCGCCCTAATACACATGCATACATAATCTGTAAAAATATACTTATCTAATCCAAAAACTTCACCAAGAAATGTTTAGGTTGACCTTGCGGTCGCGGAAATGCACTGTCAGATTTTTTTTTGCCTTAAAAGAAATTCAATTTTTAAAATCTTCCGTTGTTTTGAGTTTCTGAAAGTCAGTCTTTTGGGCAATGACTTATGTACATTAGCGTGATTCAAATTTAAAAAATTTTGTTTTTTTTTGGTCTTACCACCTGAAACTTTAGGTATTGATGAGAAAATATGCCTTGCAAAAAATTAACGCTCTAACTTAACCCTTAGGGGTGGCTATTTTTTTTTTGCCCTCTCCCATACATTTTGTATGGGAAAAAATAACAATTTTTTCAAAGTGAATTTTCTTTTAATTTTTGAAACTTTTTTCAAAATATTTTTACATACTCTTAAAGTTGAAGGTTTGAAGCTTCCAAAATGGTAAGACATGTGTGATTAACCTAACTATCAAAATAATTACAGCCATTTAAAATTTAGATGATTTTATACGTGTTACTGTGTATGTGTGTGCAATAGTACAAAACTCAGTTAATAAAAAATGCCATTATTCCCCATACAAAATGTATGGGAAAGGGCAAAAAAATAGCCACCCCTAAGGGTTAAGTTAGAGCGCTAATTTTTTGCAAGGCTTATTTTCTCATCAATACCTAACTTTTTAGGGGGTAAGACCAAGACGAAAGTTTTTTTGAATCATCCTAATGTACATACATGAATTCGCACAATAGATTAGGCGTTTTTCATTAGAAGTTATCAATTTCATGTTTTCAATAACACTTTTAAAAATCTTTGCACACCAATGAATCATGTTAAATTAAAAAAGATCCTGAATCATGTTAAATTAAAAAAGATCCTGTTAAATTAACATGACATAACGAGGAAGATATTTTGGTTTTAAGAGGAAGACATTTTGTTAAGTGACAGAGCTTATTTTCTTTAAATTACTAAGTTTTGAGGGGTTGAGAGTGAAAAAAATATAAAATTTTTTTAATCCACATGCATACATAAATCTGTAAAAATATACTTATCTAATCCAAAAACTTCACCAAGAAATGTTTAGGTTGACCGTGCGGTCGCGGAAATCCGCTGTCAGATTTTTGTTGCCTTAAAAGAAATTCAATTTTTAAAATCTTCCGTTGTTTTGGGTTTCTGAAAGTCAGGGCAATGACTTTTGTACATTAGCGTGATTCAAATTTAAAAAATTTTGTTTTTTTTGGTCTTACCACCTGAAACTTTAGGTATTGATGAGAAAATATGCCTTCCAAAAAATTAACGCTCTAACTTAACCCTTAGGGGTGGCTATTTTATTTTTGGCCCTCTTCCATACATTTTGTATGGGAAAAAATAACAATTTTTTCAAAGTGAATTTTCTTAAACTTTTTTCAAAATATTTTTACATACTCTTAAATTTGAAGGTTTGAAGCTTCAAAAATGGTAAGACATGTGTGATTAACCTAACTATCAAAATAATTACAGCCATTTAAAATTTAGATGATTTTATACGTGTTACTGTGTATGTGTGTGCAATAGTACAAAACTCAGTCAATTTTAAATGGCTGTAATTATTTTAATAGTTAAGATCATTTTGAAAGCCTCAAGGCTTTAACTTTAAGAGTATGTAAAAATATTTTGAAAAAAGTTTCAAAAATTAAGTGAAAATTCACTTTGAAAAAAAATGCCATTTTTCCCCATACAAAATGTATGGGAAAGGGCGAAAAAATAGCCACCCCTAAGGGTTAAGTTAGAGCGCTAATTTTTTGCAAGGCTTATTTTCTCATCAATACCTAACTCTTTAGGGGGTAAGACCAAGACGACATTTTTTTTGAATCACCCTAATGTACATACATGAATTCGCACAATAGATTAGGCGTTTTTCATTAGAAGTGATCAATTTCATGTTTTCAATAACACTTTTAAATATCAATGAATCATGTTAAATTAAAAAAGATCCTGTTAAATTAATGTCATGTTAACGAGGAAGATATTTTGGTTTTAAGAGGAAGACATTTTGTTTGAACAATTAGGAGTTAACAATCCGACTGATGATATTGTCAAACCGATGTTTATGTAATACCGAATCTGAACGCTCATGCCCATTTAGACTCTACTTTGAGCTCCTAAGAGGAAGTGTATGTGAGTCATGTTAAGTAAAGGAAAGGAAAGGAATAAAAAGGAACAATAAGAATGGAAACAGTAAAATTAAATGCAAGAAGGAAGAGGAAAGTAAAGAAAGACATATTGACTTCCCACTCTGATGATATGGACGGCAAAAAATGTAGCCAAAATTTTTTTCATAACTTCAAAAATTAAAAAAGTCGAATTTTCTACTTTTTTGAGAGATATTGTAGGTTTTTCTTTTGGCGCATTCCATGGTTCGTCCGGAAAAATAGTGCGACATTATCTAGTTTCAAATCGTAACTAAAAGAACCATATTACTTTATATGAAAATTTTTTTTTGCCATTAATATTGTGGGGTAATACACTAAACAAAAACCAGAAACTTTTTTTTGAAATAGTCGCATATGAGTGAGAAGTCCAAATTAAGTCATGTGTTCGTACGGGACAGTGAAAGTATACCACTATTTTTAGGCACAGTAAACGGTTATTCGGTTTTATAATTTAAAGGATATCTACAAAACAGGGTATCGGGTATCGTTACGTTACACTTT
Source organism: Campiglossa producta (assembly GCA_964058755.1). NCBI lineage: Eukaryota > Metazoa > Arthropoda > Insecta > Diptera > Tephritidae > Campiglossa > Campiglossa producta. The sequence continues at coordinate 60,875,928 of CAXKVI010000002.1, forward strand.
GTGTTTCGCAAAAAATCAATCCGACGTGTTTCGACGTGTTTTAGCTCTTGGTATCTGCTGTAAAAAAATCTATGCATTTCGCTAAAGTTTCCCAACTTCAAAGTAAATGCAATGTATAAACACTTACAAATGCAACAAATAAAAGAAAAACAAACACTCACTATTACAATCCTTCACTTTTTTCACACAATTTCATATTTTCTTGCCTAATTATATTAAATCAATAACAATGTAGTCGCTACTTACTTTTCACAAAACGTATGTAGACACTTAAATTTTTAATAAGTTTTGCATTTATAATATTCGCACTTTATATGAGTGGCTCAGTGCCTTTCAGAAAATATGGAGGTTTTTGGGAAAAATTTCGCATATTTTTCGCAATCGAAGTCTGAAACGGTTAAGTGACAGAGCTTATTTTTTGAAACATTGGCGCATAATCATAGTCCTGAGTTAGTGTACACTTTAGTAAGAGTAATACTAAAAAAATGAAGTGCACTTCTTTTTTAAGTATATCATAGTCAGTTTAGCGCCATGCTCTACCGAGTAGCAATGGTAATGCAGTTCTATATAAAAATGGTAATGCAGTGCGTCACAGTAGCCTAGCAGTTAAGACGTCGCGGTAGTAAGCGGGAGGTTCGAGTTCGACTCTTGGCAATTTCTTTGATTTTTTATTTTTATTTTTTATATAATTTTTGTTTTTAAATAATTAATTTTTAATAAATTGCTGTAAAGCATGTGTTTGGACGTTCGAGAAACAAAAAAATTGCGAATATGCCTGTTAAATAGGATTAAATGAGGTAGAATAACAAAATAATAAAAAATAAAATGAAATGAGATGAAATAAAATATTACAAAAATAAATTAAATTAAACAAAATTAAATAATACACAATGAGCCATAAATGAATGACTCTTCCATGAATAGTAAATGACTCTACCAAAAGTTATAAATGACTCTTCCAGAAGCCATAAATGACTCCTCAATGAATCATAAATGACTCTTACATGAGTCATAAATGACCTTTTCATGAGTCATAAATGACTCTTTCATGAGTCATAAATGTCTCTTTCATGAGTCATAATTGGCTCTTTTATGAGTCATTAATGACTTCTTCATGAGTCATAAATGACTTCCGTTAGTCACATACCACTTTTATAGGCATCTGTGGCTCTTGTTTGAGCCAAATAGGACTGTTAGGAGTTTATGTTTATGATGAATAAGCGCGTACTGCATGAGCAAAAAATATATTTGGCGGAGTCGTTTTTTTTCTATTTGTTTGTGCAAAAAATGGCACAGTATGAAAAATAAAAGTATTTTTTTAAAGTAAGATTATTATTTATTATTTATACCAAATTTTAGCAAAATCTTAAGAACAAAACGCTATATATGAGAGATTTTCTCCACCTCAGTATATTTAGCAGCGGCTTTAGTGACAGCTATTCGCCGTTCTAACTTTAGCAATGGCTATAACTAAAAAAGTCAACTTTAACTCGACTATGAATAAGATGAAGTATACTTTTCTTTAAAGTATGCTCTAATTTTATTTAAGGCATACCTTAAGTTGACTATGATTATGCGCCATTTATTTTCTTTAAATTACTAAGTTTTGAGGGGTTGAGAGTGAAAAAAATATAAAATTTTTTTAATCGCCCTAATACACATGCATACATAATCTGTAAAAATATACTTATCTAATCCAAAAACTTCACCAAGAAATGTTTAGGTTGACCTTGCGGTCGCGGAAATGCACTGTCAGATTTTTTTTTGCCTTAAAAGAAATTCAATTTTTAAAATCTTCCGTTGTTTTGAGTTTCTGAAAGTCAGTCTTTTGGGCAATGACTTATGTACATTAGCGTGATTCAAATTTAAAAAATTTTGTTTTTTTTTGGTCTTACCACCTGAAACTTTAGGTATTGATGAGAAAATATGCCTTGCAAAAAATTAACGCTCTAACTTAACCCTTAGGGGTGGCTATTTTTTTTTTGCCCTCTCCCATACATTTTGTATGGGAAAAAATAACAATTTTTTCAAAGTGAATTTTCTTTTAATTTTTGAAACTTTTTTCAAAATATTTTTACATACTCTTAAAGTTGAAGGTTTGAAGCTTCCAAAATGGTAAGACATGTGTGATTAACCTAACTATCAAAATAATTACAGCCATTTAAAATTTAGATGATTTTATACGTGTTACTGTGTATGTGTGTGCAATAGTACAAAACTCAGTTAATAAAAAATGCCATTATTCCCCATACAAAATGTATGGGAAAGGGCAAAAAAAATAGCCACCCCTAAGGGTTAAGTTAGAGCGCTAATTTTTTGCAAGGCTTATTTTCTCATCAATACCTAACTTTTTAGGGGGTAAGACCAAGACGAAAGTTTTTTTGAATCATCCTAATGTACATACATGAATTCGCACAATAGATTAGGCGTTTTTCATTAGAAGTTATCAATTTCATGTTTTCAATAACACTTTTAAAAATCTTTGCACACACAATGAATCATGTTAAATTAAAAAAGATCCTGTTAAATTAACATGACATAACGAGGAAGATATTTTGGTTTTAAGAGGAAGACATTTTGTTAAGTGACAGAGCTTATTTTCTTTAAATTACTAAGTTTTGAGGGGTTGAGAGTGAAAAAAATATAAAATTTTTTTAATCCACATGCATACATAAATCTGTAAAAATATACTTATCTAATCCAAAAACTTCACCAAGAAATGTTTAGGTTGACCGTGCGGTCGCGGAAATCCGCTGTCAGATTTTTGTTGCCTTAAAAGAAATTCAATTTTTAAAATCTTCCGTTGTTTTGGGTTTCTGAAAGTCAGGGCAATGACTTTTGTACATTAGCGTGATTCAAATTTAAAAAATTTTGTTTTTTTTGGTCTTACCACCTGAAACTTTAGGTATTGATGAGAAAATATGCCTTCCAAAAAATTAACGCTCTAACTTAACCCTTAGGGGTGGCTATTTTATTTTTGGCCCTCTTCCATACATTTTGTATGGGAAAAAATAACAATTTTTTCAAAGTGAATTTTCTTAAACTTTTTTCAAAATATTTTTACATACTCTTAAATTTGAAGGTTTGAAGCTTCAAAAATGGTAAGACATGTGTGATTAACCTAACTATCAAAATAATTACAGCCATTTAAAATTTAGATGATTTTATACGTGTTACTGTGTATGTGTGTGCAATAGTACAAAACTCAGTCAATTTTAAATGGCTGTAATTATTTTAATAGTTAAGATCATTTTGAAAGCCTCAAGGCTTTAACTTTAAGAGTATGTAAAAATATTTTGAAAAAAGTTTCAAAAATTAAGTGAAAATTCACTTTGAAAAAAAATGCCATTTTTCCCCATATGTATGGGAAAGGGCGAAAAAATAGCCACCCCTAAGGGTTAAGTTAGAGCGCTAATTTTTTGCAAGGCTTATTTTCTCATCAATACCTAACTTTTTAGGGGGTAAGGCCAAGACGACATTTTTTTTGAATCACCCTAATGTACATACATGAATTCGCACAATAGATTAGGCGTTTTTCATTAGAAGTGATCAATTTCATGTTTTCAATAACACTTTTAAATATCAATGAATCATGTTAAATTAAAAAAGATCCTGTTAAATTAATGTCATGTTAACGAGGAAGATATTTTGGTTTTATGAGGAAGACATTTTGTTTGAACAATTAGGAGTTAACAATCCGACTGATGATATTGTCAAACCGATGTTTATGTAATACCGAATCTGAACGCTCATGCCCATTTAGACTCTACTTTGAGCTCCTAAGAGGAAGTGTATGTGAGTCACTACTCAGCTGGTAAACGAAATAATGATATGTTTCACAAGAAACGAATGTTTTGTCGAAGTAGATGATTGTAATCCTTCTAGTAAAATATGTAAACAAGTCAGTACATGTGGGTCAAACCACTTTATTTTGTTTGGGCATTTTATGTTAGCGACAGCAGGGGTTAGACAGAAGTAAGATTTGCAACTTGAGGTGGTGGTCTGTGACACGCCCTATCACCTCAAAAAAGCTTCTTCCTGAATTGGGTTTTTTACGAACATGTGCATGTTAGAGGGTTAAATAGCTCAAACAATTCCTGCATTCTTTTTTGTTTTACTTTTGATAATATGAAAACTTTTTTCCACTCCTTAAATGCATGGCTACACTTTTAGCGAATTAATTTACTTTGTAGGCTGCATATTTTTTGAAAATCATTCCGCATCATCGCATTCGCATAAAGTGACACTGGATTTAAATTCCGACAGAAATATTCAAGTGGCCGAAATGAGTTCTGGGTGTAAGATTTAGCCAGACCTGTTAATAATTGATTACTAATCGGTAATGATTAGCATTTCATTGATTATTTTTTGAGAAGCCACCTAATTATTGATTACCAATTACTTTCACTTTTTAATGATTATTTTTCAATTGATTAAAAAAAAAAATTTTAAAAAATCAAAAAAAATTAATCATTACTTTTGATTATTTTTGATTATTTTTTGGATTTTTTAAATTTTTTTGATTTTTTTAAATTTTTTTTTTAATCAATTGAAAAATAATCATTAAAAAGTGATTTGATTTTTATTTTTTCCAGTACTGTTGTAGAAAAATATGTACATACATAAATATTCACTTGCACCAACATACAAATGTATAGGTGAAGCAAGAAGTTCTTTTATATAAATGCATGTATTCATGCACATAAATAAAAAAAAAAAAAAAAAAAAACTAAAGGCGGCGAAATACCAACAGGTTATCATAAAATCTAACGAGATTTTTAGCCGAGCTTCTCTTTCCAACTTGTGGTGTGTTGCTTTTGAGTTTTCCTACAAGTTGGCGGGACCTACAGTTTTTTGCCGACTCCGAACGGCACTTGCAAAGCAAATGAATTTTTTGCTGAGAAGCTTCTCATGGCAGAAATACACCCGGAGAGTTTGCCAAACTACTGCCGAGGGGCGACCCCGTTTAGAAAAATTCTTTTTCTAAATAATTTTTGATGTTACTTTTGTCGGGCATCGAACCGCCACGACTTGGTGTAGAAGGCCGAACACTTAACCGCTACACCACGGCGGCCCTGGAGGAAAAATCTCGAGATCTTTCGTACTAGTTCTCATCAAGTGGTCGAACTACAACCTAAACAGAAGACTGGCGGTTTTGCACATCCAGTCTATTATTTTTAAAAAGGTATATATAATATGGACTGATAATGATGATAAAATATTAATATGATAAATATGGAATGTAACGGTGTAATTTACAACTTGTTAATAGTATACTGTACGATAGTAAATCAAATAGTGAAATGCGCATAAATGACTACGTCGCCCATTGTGGACGAAATTTATTAATCCCGGACATCTCTCTATGGATAATAACCGCTTAATTTTTGATCAATTGATCATTACAAGTCTCTTTTGGACATAGTTGGTATGCCTATGTTTTAATTTGTGTAGCATATTTAGGCTACCCTCACACTGCAACCGGATGATAAAACACATGTGTGATTGCTGCCGGACGGCCGAAGTCGGTTGAAGTGTGAGCCTAGCCTTATAAGTGTTCAAATAGAACTATCCGACCGTACCCGTAGAGATATCGTTAATTTTGTGTTTTTTTCAGGTATCACTTCATTCAAAAATTCTTTTCGGCAATGATACAAAAGCGATGGACGAAAGCGATACCTTCCGTTCGAAAGGAAATTAAAATACGATTCCAACGACGTATAAAATGTAGGGGTGGGTCAAACCATCGCTGAGCAATAGCTGGCCAAAGTCGAAAAACAAAAAATTACCGATATCTCGAAAACCTAACCATACAAAAAATTTTTAAAATACGTTTTGTGCTTGGCATGTCAGTGCCAATTCACCCATATACATGAATATCTTGGTATATTTTCAAATTAATTATTTGTAAACTAGTGTTATCATCACTCTAACCAATATAACCATCAAACCTGGCATTTTTTCTTATATGTACATATACTTAGCGATCAAGGTTGATTCTAGAAATCCATGAGCCCCAAAGTGTAAGTAGGTGTATATATTTGCATACAAAGATACATAGATGTTTATACTTTTAACGACAAAACTTTAAAATAATCAAAAAAAAATAAAAAAAAATATAAAAAAAATCAAAAAAAAAAATCAAAAAAAAAATCAAAAAAAATTAAAAAATCAAAAATAATCAAAAGTAATCAAAAACGGCTTTTTTTTGATTATTTTTGATTTTTTCTTGATTTATTAATTTTTTTTGATTTTTTTTTTTGTTGATTTTTTCTAATCGTAATCAATTAGTAATTGCTTTTTCTTGAAAGCAATTAAAATAATCATTACTAATTAAAAAAACCTTCTAATCAATCAATTACTAATTACTAATCAAAATTAACAGCTCTGGATTTAGCCCAGTCATCTCACTAACATAACTCGCAACTGAAAAGTTTGAAGGGCCATAACGGATATATCTACCCATGCCAAATTTGAATACATTGAACCGAAGGATTAGTGGCTTATTTGCGAAGGACAGTAAAACCCAAAACAAACCATTCGTTTTCAAGCTCTACACATTCTTATACCCAGCGTACTAGTACTAGTACAAGGGTATATTAATTTTGTTCACATAACGGTAGTACGTAACGGCACAAAATAATCGAGATAGATATAGAGTTCCATACATCGTTGGCTTAATATAGAAAAGGCGTATCTACATTTTTTTCGAAATCGCGTTTTTAATGTATTCTGGTAGACCACTGTCAAATACACCTCCCCTTAAAAAATTAGTGGGCTATGATCGCAAATAACGGATTTATAGTCATATAAAAAAGTCCTAACTCATTCGAAGATTTTTTTTGAAAGAAAAAAGCCCTAAGTCATTTAAAGTTGAATTTAAAATAGACACACAATCAAAGCCACAACAATTTTTTGTTGCCTTGATTGTGTGTCTATTCTTATTGTTTTGCTTTTGTATTTACTTTAAAAGAAAAAGGGATTTCCCCGAGTGTGTCTAGCACAAGAATATTTTCTGTGCTATGTTGCGTTCATCGTTCTTGTTTTTTGTGTCAGTTCAATTAACGTTTTTGTGTTGAAAACAGTTTTTTATTGAAAGTTTTAATAAGATGGTGTTTAAAAAGGAAAAATACTGCTAACAAATCCGAATGGAAACAAAATGTAAATAAAAAAAAGAATGGAAGGCATGGAATATTTGGGTATATCAAAAAAAGAACTTTGTCAAAAACCTTCCAGGCAATTAGGAGAGCCATGTTCATCACAATTTTGGGAAACCTCTGAAAATTCGAGACGGAATCAGTCCATATCATATTTCTTGACACATAATTCAAAGAGATTACATGTGTGCCGTAAAATGTTTTTTTTCAACACTAGGAGTAAAGGAAAAGATGGTTCGAAATTGGATTAGCAGTAGCGGTAAACACGGTACTCAATGCAGTCCCGACAAAGCTTTAATTTTGCGCAAAAATGCTAAGCGATCATCAGTTATAGGTCAGCGCAACAAAAACCGACGTGACTTTCTAAAAAAATGGCTAGAGGAGCTGCCAAAAATGGAGTCACATTATTGTCGAAAAGATAGCAAAAAGTTTTACTTCGAATCGGATTTTCCCTCATATCAGGAGATTTAGAAGCTTTATGTCAACGAGTGTGAATCCGAAAAAGAAAATGGAGGCCTAAAATTGTCGTACCCAATATTTACGCAATTAATAAAAGAATTAAATTATTCTATTTTTAAGCCAAGAAAAGATCAGTGCAATTTATGCGTATCACATAAAGCTAATAATATTTCCGATGAGCAATACGAAAAACAATCCTCCTAGGGCCTGTATAATTGTTATCCCGTTCTGAAAATTACCACTGGGTATTTAATGTTCGGTTCACCCGAACTTAGACTTCCTTACTTGTTTATTACTTCTTTTATTACACAGTAAAAATAAAAGTCTAACTTTAATACATTTTTGGTGTTTATATATAACAACGCCGAAAAAGTATTAAATTAATACCATCTTCGGTCTGATTTCTCGTGAGAGAGGAATTCAGTCGAAGATTCTCTCAGGCAAAAAAAAAAATTACAGTTTTATTATATTGCCTTCACCGAGAGTCATCATCATCATTTATTGGCGCTTAACCGCCTAAGCGATTTTGGCCGTTTCGTATCAAAGCACGCCAGTCATTCCTTTTTAGCGATAACCGACGCCAATTGGAAACCCCAAGGGAGTTCAAGTCATCCTCCACCTGTTGTTTCCATCTCAGTCGAGGCCTCCCCCTTCCTCTGCTGCCGAATTCAGGCGACGATAGGAAAACCTTCTGTGCTGGAGCTTCTTTGTCCATTCGCATAACATGGCCCAGCCAGCGGAGTCTTTGGGCTTTAATTCGCTGGACTATGGTCAGATCTGCGTAGAGCTCGTACAGCTCATCGTTAAATTTCCTTCTATACTCGCCGTTGGCATCACGGGAAGGACCATAAATCTTCCGGAGAACTTTTCTCTCAAATACTCCAAGGGCCATCTCATCTTCTCTTGACATTGTCCATGAATCTGAGCCATACATCAGGACAGGTATGATGAGAGACTTATAGAGCGTGATCTTTGTTCTTCGAGAGAGGACTTTACTTCTCAATTGCCTACTCAGTCCAAAGTAGCACTTGTTGGCAAGGGTGATTCTCCGCTGGATTTCTAGACTGATATTATTTTCGGTGTTGATACTGGTTCCCAAATAGACGAAGTCCCTCACAGTTTCAAATTTGTAACTATCAACAGTGACATGGCTGCCAAGGCGCAGGTGCGCCGATTCTTTCTTTGATGACAGCAAATACTTCGTCTTGTCCTCGTTCACGGCAAGACCCACTTTTTTCGCTTCCTTATCCAGTCCAGAGAAGGCAGCGCTTACGGCGCGGTTGTTAAGGCCAATGATATCAATATCATCGGCATACGCCAGCAATTGCACGCTCTTGTAAAAGATTGTACCATTGCGGTTTAGCTCTGCTGCTCGAATTATCTTCTCCAGCATCAGATTGAAGAAATCGCACGAAAGGGAGTCGCCCTGTCTGAAGCCTCGTTTGGTTTCAAATGGCTCAGAGAGGTCCTTCCCGATTCTGACGGAGCTGTTGGTATTGCTCAACGTCATTTGACAAAGCCGTATAAGCTTTGCAGGGAAGTCAAATTCAGACATGGCGGCATACAAGCAACTCCTTTTTACGCTGTCAAAAGCGGCTTTAAAATCGACAAAGAGATGGTGTGTGTCGATTCTCTTATCATGGGTCTCCAGGATTTGGCGTATCGTGAAAATCTGGTCGATGGTAGACTTACCAGGTCTAAAGCCACACTGATAAGGTCCAATCAGTTTGTCTACGATGGGCTTCAGCCTTTCACACAACACGCTAGAAAGAACCTTATATGCGATATTAAGAAGACTAATTCCGCGGTAGTTGGTGCGGGATCGCCTTTCTTGTGGATTGGGCAAAGCACACTTAAATTCCAATCCGGAGGCATGCATTCGTCTGACCATATTCTGCATAAGAGCTGATGCATGCTTTTTACCAGCTCTTCGCCTCCGCGTTTGAACAGCTCGGCGGGTAGTCCGTCTTTTCCAGGCGCTTTGTTGTTTTTGAGCCGGGATATAGCTATCCTCACTTCATCATAGTCAGGTGGTGGGACGACTTTTCCATCGTCAGGGATTGGGGTATCGGGTTCGACGTCTCCCTCGCAATTTAGCAGTGAGGAGAAGTGCTCCCTCCATAATTTAAGTATACTTTGTACGTTGGTTACCAGGTCGCCATTATTGTCCTTACAGGAGCTTGCCCCGGTCTTAAAACCTTCCGTCATCCGCCGGATCTTTTCATAGAATTTTCGGGCATCATTCCTGTCAGCCAGCATCTCAAGCTTCTCACACTCACGCCTTTCGGCTTCACTTTTCTTTTTTCTGAAAAGGCGTCTCTCTTCCTTCTTTGCCTCACGATATTGTTGCCATACACTGCGGGTTGCGCCCGTTCGCAACGTCTCCTTGTAGGCAGCGTCCTTTTTTTTCGAGGCAGTTTTGCATTCCTCATCGTACCAGTTGTTCTTGCGGGCTCGCTGGAACCCTATAGTGGCCTCAGCGGCGGTACGCAATGAGTGAGAGATATGCCGAGAGTCGAACTCACAAATTATTGAATGCTCAACGGAGATGTCTACTATCAAGCCATCGAGTACTTATGTTTGTCAGCGTCTAATTGCACTGTTGTTCTTAATGTAGTAACGCAATAGCGACGAACCGCGTGCTCTGAGAAAACAAACCACCGGACTTAATTTAATGCTAAAAAGTAATTAATTTAACACTTTTCCGGCTTTGTTTTAAAACAAATAGTACCTAAAACATTATAATGAGAGAAAGCGCTAGGGAGAGAGCGCTTTATTATTATTTTGGTATTAAAAAAAATTCAGAGTCTTAAATTAATACTATTTAGTATTAAAACTCAAATTTAATTCCAAAAAGGCTTAATTTCAATACCGACTGGTATTAAAAGTAAACTTTCATTTTTTACTGTGTATAACGTTTTTACTAAAACACAACAAAATGAAAATCAGAAAATATACCTAACTATCGGTACGAAGATATATGGAGCTAGTCTTGAATAACTCTACAGTATGAGATGATAAGGGAAAACATATCTCTGGAACTATAGATATGTGTTGTACGAAGATAAAAGTAGTTGACCTCGAACATTTCCAGAAAAATGGAGGATAACGGATTTTTCAGATATAAGAAAGTAATTTCCAATAACTATATAAAAGTCCTTTACATCGCACCGCGTTCCGGCGTGCGGCCCCCGCGGTCTGTATGTATCTCTAAGTTATCGGCCAATATTTGGACCAGTCCTTTTCTACCTTTTGGCGATCAAAATCAACTGTTTAAAACACCCCAGCGGTAAAATTGAAAATGTGTAATCGATCAAAATCTTTTTATTGTCATCGATTTAAATCTTTTTTGGAACATATTGACACAACAATATCAGTTTCGATGTAATAGACTGTTGGTTGTTTTGCTAAAATCTTACCTTACAACAGTTATAGAAACAGTTACAAAAACGTGAAAGCTGGTTAAATTGCAATTTTAAGAGAAATAAAATAAGTCCCAATGAAAATGAAATAAATCCCAATGGTAAAAAATAATAAATTGTAGTTTTAAGAGAAATGAAATAAGTCCCAACAATATGAAATAACTCCCAATGCTGGAAAATGAAATAACTCCCAACGAAATTCCGTTGGGAGTTATTTCATACCGGAGTTATTTCATTATGAAATAATTCCCAACAAAATTTTATGAAATAAGCCCCAACGCATTGGCAGTTATTTCATTATGAATTGTGGTACCTTGACTATTTTCCCTGAAGATTTGGACGGAAAAAATGTAGACAATAAATTTTTACAGAAGTTTGAAAGGTGAAAAATGTCGAATTTACCGCTTTTTTCAAGTGATACTCTTAATTTTCTTTTTGGTATTTGTTCTGTGGTTTTGAATTTGATGTGCTCCCTTTAGTTTTCAAGGTAGAGGCAGAAATATCTAGCTACTTTGGTGCGTAACTTTTTTACGGTAGCTTGTTTTTTAGCAGGCACAGCTACAGTGTTACTATTTTGTAATTTGTTGTCCTACTCTACAGTAGTATAAAACCAAATGCCTCATTTTGAAAGATTAGGTCTGTTTACTGAACGAAAAAAAGGCTCAGAGCAGGTTAGAGCAGAGCAGAGCAGGGCAGCTGTCAAAATAAAAATAGAGCAACTTAGAGCAACTCAGAGCAGAAATGCCATGAAACACTTGAATCTCAATACTTTCTATTTATTTGGTTGTTTTGTTTAAATCCACAAAATTAAGGCAGATACACGGTGCAGTGCAATAGAGCCCACGGGCATTATTTCCTTTAAAAAAAGAAATAACGCCCACGGGCTTTATTTCCTCATCGAAAAAGAAATAACGTCCGCCGAAAGAAGGCAATAGCGCCCGAGCGCTATTTTGTTTTTCGATCAGGAAATAAAGCCAACGGGCGTTTCTTCCATTTAAAAGGAGTAACGCACATTTTTAGGGGCCTTTAGTTTTTTGTGGATTATATGATTTATATAACAAGAAGTGATAGTTTCAATTGCATTTAAAATTTCTTTAAAAAAGCGCCGCAGATGAATATTTGGAATAAAAAACCGCGCGATTTTTAATTCCAAATTTTCAATTTATGTTATAAAGTTAATTATATCATATGCATTTAAAATTTCTTAAAAAAAGCGCCGCAGGCCAAAATTTGGAATAAAAAATCGCGCGATTATTAATTCCAAATTTTCAAATTATGCTATGAAGTTAATTATATCATATGCATATAAAATATTTTGAAAAAAGAGCTGCAGGCGAAAATTTGGAATAGTGAATCGCGCGATTTTTAATTCCAAATTTTCAATTTATGTTATAAAGTTAATATGCATAATATGCATTTAAAATTTCTTAAAAATTCCAAATTTTCAAATTATGCTATAAAGTTAATTATATCATATGCATTTAAAATATTTTGAAAAAAAGCCCCGCAGCCGAAAATTTGGAATAAAAAATCGCGCGATTTTTAATTCCAAATTTTCAATTTACTTATGTATGTTATAAAGTTCATTATAACATATGCATTTAAAATTTCTTTAAAAAAGCGCCGCAGGGCGTATTCGAAAATTTGGAATAAAAAATCGCGCGATTTTTAGTTCCAAATTTTCAATTTATGTTATGAAATGAATACATAAATTAAAAATTTCGAATTAAAAATCGCGCGATTTTTTATTCCAAATTTTCGAATACGGCACATTTTTGTCAAGATATTTTAAATGCATATGATATAATTAATTTTATAATATAAATTGAAAATTTGGAATCAAAAATCGAGCGATTTTTTATTTAAAATTTTCAACTGCGGCCCTTTTTTTAGGATATTTTAAATGCATATGATATAATTTACTTTAAAACATAAATTGAAAAATTGGAATTAAAAATTTTAGGCTGCAACGCTTTTTTAAATACATTTTTTACGTATAAGATTATAGTCAAACCAAAAAAAAAGCTAAATGCTAAGGAAAGGAAAATGATACTCATGGGCTTTATTTCCTTTTGTAAGGAGAAAAAACGCCCACTTAAAAAATAATAACGGGCGTTCTTGCCTAAAAAAAAGGCTCACGGGCGCTATTTCCACGGGCCTTATTGCACTGCACCCAGTTACACGTATACTAAAACGTTGTTTTACTTATTCCACAAAAGAAGCTAGAGCAGAAATTTGTGATCTGGATTACTCTAGTTTTGTTTTGAGCATACTCATGAAACAAAAGATAGAGCAACCTAGAGCAAGAAAAGCGTTCATGAAACACATTTTGTGAAATATCTCAACCTGGCGTAAGCTAGAGCAGCTCAATAAACAAAGCTAGTAACATAACGAAAGTTATTGAAATTTGTACAAGGGGCAAATATGGTGAATTTTCAAGAAATATCAGAAACCGTAAACAAATTTGGAAAAAATATATCTAATTACTTCCAAACTAATTTTTATTCAAACGTTAGTGAAGTGAAACACAAATTTATTATAATAATTAAAAGAAAATCAAAAAACGCAAGTATACAACATATTTTTTTTCTCTGTAATAGCCTTAAAGTCTAAGATTTCATAATAGGCCCTTAAGTGAAGAGATAGAGTCAGGTAAATATAATACGTCCGACTGCCTCATAACTGTAATTGAGACAATAATAGGAAAAAATTAACATTTGCATGACTTCCGGATTTTTCACTTGAGCAGAGAGTGCATAGTCGGCGTTTTACGGTTTACAAAACTAAAGGTTTTTTTTTGTGGTTTCGTGTTCTGAGCATTTTATGGTAATAATGGCTCAACAGAAAGATTTTTTGATACCAGTGGTTTAAAACAGAAAAAAACATGGGTAAAAGTTTTGTGTTTTTCCGTGAAACATCGTCTATTTAATACCCTTATTGTTTAGACAAGTTTTGTGAGTACCTGAGTCCAAATATAGGAATACACTTCTGGAAAAGTAGAAATATCGATATGAGAACCATAGTGCGTCAAAGCTCTCTACAGTACTTTTCATTTGATACCCATACTGCAGATAGAAAGGTTTTTTACCCGCTTTCATATTTTTGAGTATATCTCAACAACCGGGTTTCGGGTATCAAAAAAAGTTTACTTAAATATATTTTGCATAAATATCTACATGCTGCTAAACTTTTAAGATAATCGGTAAAGAAGTGCCTAAGTTAGCAAAAATATTTAACGATTTTCCGGGTTTTACTTTTATCGATATATCCAAAACCGGTTATCGGATATCGAAAATTTTTTCCAAATCATTCTCCGTTTATATTTCGGTATGCTGCTAAAATTTCAAAATGATCGGAGGGAAAGTGTTAATGTTATTGAATAACCAACTTCGCTCTAAAAAATATTGGACGGTTTTTCGGGCTTTTATTGTTAACGATATCTCCAAAACCGGGTGTCGGGTATCAAAATTTGTTTGCCTAAATATAACCTTCATATATCTCTACACGTTGAAAAAATTTCAACAAAATTGGTGTAGTAGTGTTTAAATGAATGTACATTTGAAACATTTTGTAAGACGAATTACGCTGATAAATTTAAGCTGCTCTTTATCTACCAATGTACCGGAAAAAAGTTAATCTTGTGCTTCGATGTTTAAATTTTTTTTTTTTTTTTGGCAAAAATGTAACACTAATTGGGATTTGCCCATATATCTTAATGAATTAGTTATTATTGTGGGCAAGTTGTTGTAATGATTAAAGGAATCAATTATTCCATGTCCGTCCGTGCACATGATAACTTGAGAAAAAATTTAAATATTTTTTGATGAAATTTTACATTAAGGCTACTTTCCGCAAGGTGCGTTGCTAAAATGACAGAAATCGAAATATAATCACAATGATACAAATTTGTATATAAATCTTTTACCTAGATCATTTACAGAACTTTTTTAAAATGGGAGTGGCGCCGCCCACCTATAGTAAATAAATTTTCAAATTCGAATGTTAATAACTTTAGAACCGTTTACGATAAAGTGATGAAACTTGACACGAAGTATACTATTGTGCTATAGAGTACACTTCCTGCGAACGATAGCTCAGAATATCGCCTAGCCATCGCATTATCTATCATTTTCGTTCGCTCCAATGATTTTTATACCTTCCATGAATATGAAATGGTATTTTAACAATGGTCCGATGTTTGTAAGTATGAAAAGAAGAAGAGATGGACCCATCCATAAGTATACCGAAATGATCAGGATGACGACCTGAGTTGATTTATCCATGTCCATCTGTCCGCGTGTCTGTCTGTTTGAACGCAAACCAGTCCCTCACTTTTTTGAGATATTTGGCTGATATTTGGTATGCGGCCACCATTTTCCAATATAGAAACCATTTGTCGGAACCAGCAAGATCGGACCGATATTACATATAGCTCCCATACAATGGATTGTTCCAATAAACGGATTTTGGGCTATAACTCCTGTAATAAAACAGGTAGGAACGTGAAATTTTGTTAGTATCGCTCTTTTTATATGTGCAATATTTGTGTTGGAAATTATTTAGATAGGATTATTCGATTGTTCCGATAAACGGATTTTGGTATATATGTAACTCCTGTAATTGGACAGTTAGAAAAGTGAAACTTCGGAACTATTGATCTTTTAGAATGTGGAATGTCGATGTTTAAAATCAATGAGATTGGACCAATATAACACATTGCCCCCATATAATCGATTATTCCGATAAACGGCGTTTGCGGCTTTAACTCCTTCAATTATATAGCGAGAAATGTACAATTACCAAAAATTCTCACTTTATACATACGTAATATGTATGATCGGAACAATATAACATAAAGCCGCCATTTAATCGATTGTTCCGATAATTTCGGTATAAGGTAAAGTTAAACTCACACAGGCTGTACTGAAGATCGAACATTGAAATCGTAACGATTATTCATGAAAGGTATATAGCATTCGGCCCAGCCGAAGACAGCTGCCCTACTACTTACTTACTTAAAATAGCCTTTAACCGCCTAGGCGATTTTGGCCGTCCAACATGTTACGCCAGTCGGTTCTTTGTTGAGCCAACTGGCGCCAATTAGAGACACCGCGTGCTCGCAGGTCTGCCTCTACTTGGTCCTGCCATCGAAGTGGTGGTCTCCCTCTTCCTCTACTTCCAGCGGCGGGTGCCGATAAAAATACCTTCCGGGCCGGAGCGTCCTCGTTCATTCGCACCACGTGTCCTAGCCAGCGGAGCCGCTGGGTTTTAATTCGCTGAACTATGTCCACGTCTGCGTAAAGCTCATACAGCTCTTCATTATATCTTCTTCGGTACTCGCCGTCGCCAACTTTTAGGGGTCCATAAATCTTTCGAAGAATTTTTCTCTCGAATACTCCCACAGCCACCTCATCAGATGCTGCCAGTGTCTATGCTTCTGCACCATATAGCAGGACGGGTACGATAAGTGACTTATAGAGTGTTGTTTTTGTTCGTCGAGAGAGGACTTTACTTCTAAATTGCCTACTCAGCCCAAAGTGGCATTTGTTTGCAAGAGTTATCCTTCTATGGATTTCCAGGCTTACATTGTTGTTGGTAGTAATGCTGCTTCCCAGGTATACAAAGTCCCTTACTATCTCGAAATTAGGGCTGCCAACAGTGGCGTGGTTGCCAAGGCGCGAATGCGCTGACTCTTTGCTTGATGCCAGCAGGTACTTCGTTTTACCTTCGTTCACCACCAAGCCCATTTTTTCAGCTTCCTTTTCTAATTTGGAGTACGCAGAAGTTACGGCGCGGTTGTTGAGGCCAATGTTGTCGATGTCGTCGGCATAGACAGCTGTCCTTACTTATCTTAAATATTTGCGACTTTTCTTTGGCATAAAAAAACAAAAATGAAAGAAAATGCGATATCGTCTGAGTTATCGTGCGCAATACATAATGAAGCCATAAGATAAATCGGTTCTCGATCATGGCCACTTTTTCTCAAACGCTTAGTGAAAGGGAGGTAGGACAACCAGTGGCGTAGATAGCGATGGGGGGAGGGGGGAAGGGGGATTACGAAAAACTTTCATAAACATTTTATTTTCTGTTCATCAAAATGGGGCTTATAAGCGTAGTACAAAAAGGAAGAGCGCTTTTTCACTTAGATATGTATGTACATTAGATATGTACATACATTAGTTCAGTGTGAAAGTTTATGTCGAAAAAAAATGTTTGCGTTCAAATTTTTTGCTCAAGCATCCACGAAAAAACGCTGAATTGAGTTTTTTGCTATAACTTTATTATACATACTTTGTCCGATTTTTAAAATTTAAATGTCACCGGTGAGCTTTTGCTCGGTCCAATCATTGACCTTTGACGTGATTTGGCTTAAATCGAATTTCAGATTTATTTTTATACCACTAATCTAAAGATATCAGAATATTATGAGGATTATACAAAAAAAAAAAATTATGATAATTTTTGTTGGCCCAACGTTTAATTTATCCTGGGATATTCCTGTGGAGCTTTTTTGGACATTGATTAGAAGCGAAAAATTATTTTTTTCTTTTTTCCTCCTACCAGTTTCGATGCATTTTGCATCTTCATCAGGGACACTGCCTTTATTTTACAAAAAACATATAACAATAAGTGAGTTAATACATTTAAAACAAATATTACACTTACTTTACATTTAACAATTAGAATAGAACCTTACATCAACATTTTAAACATTTTACAAAACAAAACATATTTTTTCAACATGTAACAATAAATTTTAGCATATGTTTACATATTGCTAGTTTAGATTTTGCAAACCTTACCTCATTTTTGGTATAAAACCGACTAGCCATTCTTGTTGAACCCCCAAAACTACCCCCTGCGCACGGGCCTGATGTAGCTTTACAGCCTTCAAATGGCACATTCATTTCCTCTTATCTCTGCCAGTAATGACCTCTTTTGCGGGGCTAAGGTCGAAGCTCGACCTCTTTTGCGGGGCTAAGGTCGAAGCTCGGCTCGTTGTTGAATTCTGATTTCGGATTCAGCAGTAAATTTCCCTCAAGAACATGTATATATTCCCCTATCCATTTTGCATTTTTGGAATTCAAACCAAAATCGGAGAATCACAAAAACATAGCGATGTTTGAAGCGAGAATACTACAAAAGGCTAGTCGGAGAAAATTATATTCAAGTAAGTGTTTGTTTATTTCAATTGTTTTTCCAGTTTTATACCAAAAATTGGGTAAGGTCTACAAAATCTAAACTAAAATATGTGACTCGAGTTAGTAAAATAAAATTAATATCTATGTATGTATACATAAATACGCCACATGAAAAACTTTAGTAACCTGTGAGCGAACCGTTTGACCGATTAGAATGAAATATGCACCGATGGAAAGGAAATTGAAAAAATTGAGGGGCGTCCCCGAAATTTAAGGATGTGGGTACGGGGATAGCAACCTCACGAGGACATCTTATATGTTATATATGTTCAAGGTGGGTCCGTGTGTAGAAGTCCACGCAAGTGGGGAAAGCTTCTGATCGCCATTCAACTGGGAATGGCCAGAGCGATTCTTCTATGTGCGGCCCAAGCAGCTCACTACGTCCGGGAAAGCCCACGTATCTATGGATAGCCACTGAACACCCGCCTCCGATCACTACTTGGTAGCAGCCAAGATTCGTACTCGCCTAAGTACAACGAAAGAGGCACCACAAAAAACGCAAGGAAAGCTGGACGTCGAAAAGCTGCAGTCACAACAGACAGCTAATGATTTCGCAGAACGACTCGCGCACCTGCTCTCTGAGAGCACAATTCAACCCAGCGGAGTGCACGAGCAGTGGGAGCATATCTCTGGATCACTTCGTACCGCAGCCGAAGAAGTAATTGGATTCCGGCAAATGCGAAAAAACAGCTGGTACGATGATAGAGAGTGCAAAGACGCAATGAAAAGAAAGGACGACGCCACGTTAAAAGCGAATGCAACGAGGAGCGTGTGTGAACACTACCGCGAGATGACAGATGTTCAGAGCTTCTGATCGCCATTCAACTGGGAATGGCCAGAGCGATTCTTCTATGTGCGGCCCAAGCAGCTCACTACGTCCGGGAAAGCCCACGTATCTATGGATAGCCACTGAACACCCGTTCGGTGGTGAACTAAAGTGAGAAGGCGACAACCTGGCAAGGCCACTCCGACATAATCAGTTTAAGGGCTTCCCAGGGGACTTCATCAGCAGCGTCTGTCACCATAAGGTGCGGCTGCAAGCGGGCGTCTGTCTTGAACCAAGCGGCTCGCTATATAAATGTATAATTTAAATCCAACCCCCGCGGCCACACTAATGAGCGCAGATTCGGCGTCGGTTTTGTGGTGGAAAAGAGGCTTGTGAAACAGGTAGTGTCTTTCACAGCCGTGAACGAGCGTCTCGCCACAATCCGAATAAAACTACGATTTTTCACCATATCGTTTATCTGTGCGCACGCTCCGACCGAGGACAAGGACGACGTGGAAAAAGATGCTTTCTACGCAAAATTAGAAGAAACTTATGAGCGCTGCCCCCGTCATGATATCAAAGTCGTGCTTGGCGACTTTAACGCCAGGGTGGGCAAAGAGGATGTATTTGGCCCCACTGTCGGAAAGTTCAGCCTCCATGAGGAGGCTTCGCCGAATGGATACAGGCTGATCGACTTCACCGGTGCACGAAATATGGTCGTAGCCAGCACCAGGTTCAAGCATAAAAAGATCCATCAAGCAACATGGCTATCGCCAGATCGGAAAACACGCAATCAGATCGATCACTTTGTGATAGACGGACGGCATGCTTCCAGTGTTATGGACGTACGTACGATGCGGCGTCCAAACATCGCCTCCGATCACTACTTGGTAGCAGCCAAGATTCGTACTCGCCTAAGTACAACGAAAGAGGCACCACAAAAAACGCAAGGAAAGCTGGACGTCGAAAAGCTGCACTCACAACAGACAGCCAATGATTTCGCAGAACGACTCGCGCACCTGCTCTCTGAGAGCACAATTCAACCCAGCGGAGTGCACGAGCAGTGGGAGCATATCTCTGGATCACTTCGTACCGCAGCCGAAGAAGTAATTGGATTCCGGCAAATGCGAAAAAACAGCTGG
Source organism: Campiglossa producta (assembly GCA_964058755.1). NCBI lineage: Eukaryota > Metazoa > Arthropoda > Insecta > Diptera > Tephritidae > Campiglossa > Campiglossa producta. The sequence goes on from CAXKVI010000002.1 coordinate 60,896,076, forward strand.
TACGATGATAGAGAGTGCAAAGACGCAATGAAAAGAAAGGACGACGCCACGTTAAAAGCGAATGCAACGAGGAGCGTGTGTGAACACTACCGCGAGATGAAGAGGGAAGCGAGACGGCTTTTTCGGGCGAAGAAAGGGGAAGTGGAAAAGCGTGAAATCGAAGAGCTTGAAATGCTAGCCAGCAGAAGCAACGCCCGAAAATTTTATCAAAGAATTCGACGAATGACGGAAGGTTTTAACCCCGGGGCAAACTCCTGTAAAAATGACAACGGCGACCTGGTGACAGATGTTCAGAGAGTACTAGGGTTATGGAGGGATCACATCTCTGCCCTTCTAAACGGAGGAACGGAGCAACAATCCAGAGAAGAGGACGAACCCGACCCCACAATCGAAGACGATGGAATCGAAGTTCCACAACCCGACTATAGCGAGGTGCGAGTAGCTATATCACGGCTAAAAAACAATAAAGCGTCGGGTGCTGATGGCCTGCCTGCTGAGCTATTTAAATGCGGCGGCGAGGAGCTGGTAAGGTGCATGCACCAGCTCTTGTGCAGAATATGGTCGGATGAATGCATGCCTGAAGATTGGAACCTAAGTGTTCTCTGCCCAATCCATAAGAAGGGTGATCCCGCAAACTGCGCCAACTATCGTGGAATCAGCCTTTGGAGTATCGCATATAAGGTCCTATCAAGCGTATTGTGCGAAAGACTGAAGCCTGACGTAAACCGACTGATTGGACCTTATCAGTGTGGCTTCAGACCTGGTAAACCTACCATCGACCAGATTTTTACAATACGCCAAATCTTGGAAAAAACCCGTGAGAAAGGGATCGACACACACCATCTCTTTGTTGATTTTAAAGCCGCCTTCGACAGCACGAAAAGGAGTTGCCTATACGCCGCTATGTCTGATTTTGGTTTCCCAGCAAAACTTATACGGCTGTGCAAAATGACGCTGAACAACACCACCAGCTCCGTTAGAATTGGGAAGGACCTCTCCGAGCCGTTCGAAACTAAACGAGGTTTCAGGCAGGGCGACCCCCTATCGTGCGATTTCTTTAATTTAATGCTGGAGAAAATAATACAAGCTGCAGAACTTAACCGCGCTGGAACAATATATTACAAGAGCGTACAACTGTTGGCGTATGCCGTTGACATCGGCATCATTGGCCTCAACAACCGCGCCGTAACTTCTGCGTACTCCAAATTAGAAAAGGAAGCGGAAAAATGGGTTTGGTGGTGAACGAAGGTAAAACAAAGTACCTGCTGGCATCAAGCAAAGAGTCAGCGCATTCGCGCCTTGGCAACCACGCCACTGTTGGCAGCCATAATTTCGAGATAGTAAGGGACTTTGTATACCTGGGAAGCAGCATTACTACCAACAACAATGTAAGCCTGGAAATCCATAGAAGGATAACTCTTGCAAACAAATGCTACTTTGGGCTGAGTAGGCAATTTAGAAGTAAAGTCCTCTCTCGACGAACAAAAACAACACTCTATAAGTCACTTATCGTACCCGTCCTGCTATATGGTGCAGAAGCATGGACACTGACAGCATCTGATGAGGCGGCTCTGGGAGTATTGGAGAGAAAAATTCTTCGAAAGATGGACCCCTAAAAGTTGGCGCCGGCGAGTACCGAAGAAGATATAATGATGAGCTGTGTGAGCTTTACGCAGACGTGGACATAGTTCAGCGAATTAAAACCCAAAATTACTCGAAACAAGTAAGGAAAGCTGTCTTCGGCTGTGCCGAAGGCTAAATACCTTTCATGAATAAGCGTCACGATTTTCACTGTTTGATCCCCAGTACAGCCTGTGTGAATTTAACTTTAGCTCATACCGAAACTTTAGCTCATACGGTCCAATCTCATTGATTTTTAACATCGACATTCCTCATTCTAAAATAGCAACATTTACGAAATTTCACGTTCCTACCGATATAATTACAGGAGTTATCTACCAAAATCCGTTTATCGGAACAATCCATTGTATGGGGGCTATGTGTAATATTTATCCCATTTCAATGATTTTCAATATCGATATTTTACATATAAAAATAGCGATGCTTCCAAAATTTCGCGTTCCTATGTGTTTAATTACAGGACTTATAGCCCAAAATCCGCTTATCGGAATAATCGATTGTATGGGAGCTATGTGAAATATTTACGCCATCTCAATGATTTTCAACATCGATATTTCGCATATGAAAATAGCGATACTTCCAAAATTTCACGTTCCTACTTATATAATTACAGGAGTTATCTACCAAAATCCGTTTATCGGAACAATCGATTGCATGGGAGCTATGTGAAATATTTATCCCATCTCTATGATTTTCAACATTGATATTTCACATATAAAAATAACAACACTTATAAAATTTCACGTTCCTTCGTGTTTAATTACAGGAGTTATAGCCCAAAATCCGTTTATCGGAATAATCGGTTGTATGGGAGCTATATGTTATATTGGTCCGATCTTGCTGGTTCCGACAAATGATTCCTATATTGGAAAATGGTGGCCGCATACCAAATTTCAGCCAAATATCTCAAAAACTGAGGGACTAGTTTGCGTTCAAACAGACAGACAGACAGACAGACGGACAGACGGACAGACGGACAGACGGACATGGCTAAATCAACTCATCTCGTCATCCTGATCATTTCGGTATACTTATTGATGGGTCTATCTCTTCTTCTTCTCATATTTACAAACATCGGACCAAAGTTATAATACCATTTCATGTTCATGAAAGGTATAAAAACTGAATGTAAAGTAAAACATAGCAACGATGGCTTGTTCGAAAACACAAATATCAATGCTAGTAATATTTAACTACGATATAGTATAATACTAAGATTTTAGCGAAGCTTCGTTTACATAGAAGTTAGTAATAAAAATACATCAGCAACTTGATTGAAAATAAAAAATGAGTTAGGGCCTTTCTATATTAGTGTAACGATTTGTTCTTATAAATCTTATTTCTTTTTCGCTTGTTTCAAAAATGTGCAATCAAAGGTCAAGAAAAAAATGCTACTTCAAAAGTTATTGACTTTATTTCTCTCCTGTAATATTTGTATTAAATGACTCAGCACCTTTTCTTATAAACCCAACCTTTATGTTATATTATCACATATAAATTTTTAACCTTAACTACTTCTTTATTGAATAAATAAAATGAATTTAAAAATACTCAAAAAATCAACAAAGTCTGCAGATGAACAAGCTCTTGGCAAATATTTTTAAATTACAATGCAATGAAATTCATATTTACTTTTAGAATTCATTTTGCAATGTGAATGTGGGAGTCACATGCATATCTATAAATGCATACATACGTATATAAAAAGAGAAAAATAGTTGGATGGGAAAAACTGTATTCAGCCTTAATCGAGTGAGTCTCACATCTGTGAAAATTTTAAATCAATTACTTCCAAGTAATTGCCTGAAAATTGCCTATTAAATATGTGAAAGTAGGCGTGGTAGTGAACATAAATTTTGATTAACATATGTATTAGGGTGATTCAAATAAAAAAAATTTTTTTTTTTTCGGTCTTACCCCGTGAAACTTTAGTTATTGACGAGAAAATAAGCCTTGCAAAAAATTAACGCTCTAACTTAACCCTTAGGGGTGGCTATTTTTTTCGCCCTTTCCCATTCATTTTGTATGGGGAAAAATGATATTTTTTTCAAAGTGAATTTTCTTTTAATTTTTGAAACTTTTTTGAAAATATTTTTACATACTTTAAAAGTTGAAGCTTTGAAGTTTCCAAAATGATATGCCATGTACGATTATCTCAACTATTAAAATAATTACAGCCATTTAAATTGTACTAAATTTTATACGTGTTACTGTGTATGTGTGTGCTATAGTACAAAACTTAGCCATTTTCAAATGGCTGTAATTATCTTAATAGTTAAGATAATCGTACATGGCTTAACATTTTGGAAGCTTCAAAGCTTCAGCTTTAAGAGTACGTAAAAATATTTTCAAAAAAGTTTCAAAAATTAAAAGAAAATTCACTTTGAAAAAAAATGTATGGGAAAGGGCGAAAAAATAGCCACCCCTAAGGGTTAAGTTAGAGCGCCAATTCTTTGCAAGGCTTATTTTCTCATCAATACCCAACTTTTTAGGGGGTAAGACCAAGTCGACATTTTTTTTGAATCACCCTAATATGTATGCATAATTATTAACTCATCCATATATATATGTATATATATCCAGTGAGAATGCATGCACGCATGTAGGAAGATATTTATTTGCCTGAAGGAAATTCAAAGTGAAACTGCAAAATAATTACGCATACGCCCAGTATTACAAAAGTGTTGCTAACACATGGTACCCTATCGGGTTTAGCATAACACCCTTACACATATATAAAGTTTGTTTGTGCACTAATACATATGACTTTGTATGCCAATATTGTCAATGGAACTCAAATTTACAGTTGAAGTGCTCATAATTGGGGGCTAACTGGCAATGTGGAAACAGGCACCACCTGTTGACAAGTGTATGTGAAGCAAATGTTGCAGTTTTTTGTTATTGGCGCTACTGGTAGCCTCATTAGTGTCAAAGCATACAAACAAATTCATACATACACACATACATGCTCGATCTTACAGTGACATTATTGACACTTATCCGAAAAGCTGAGCAAACACAACGAGCCAAGTGGTAAGTGCACATATTTGTATTACATATATACAAATATACATACATATACATAAAAACACTTGTATGCACAACAGCTATGGGAGTTCACTATGTACATATGTATGACTTCCAGTGTACACCTTTTCACCTGATCAAGCAAACATCAACAAAGCATTAAAAGACCTCACTCTTTCATATCACCGCTTTTCTTCACCATTTTAACTAAATCCAGAACTAGTATAACTTCCGGTCATATCCTCAAATTCTGCTCTTGGCAGCTCTTAGTGACATTGGTGAATTCGATGTGCGCTTTCATAAACAATTTACAGATTTAAGCCAGTCAGCAAACAGCAACAGCCCATCAGAAGTTGCATTTCTACATAGCCTATATGCCAACAACAAATATCTGCACACGCATACATACATATTCTGCGTACATACACATGTCTGAATTAAGGTATAAGAGATTTTGGGGTAGACCCCAGCTGATTCTGTTGCTGACAGTTTTTCCTTTGATTGCTGCAAGTCAACAAACAAAGCTGACGACTAGACAATCAATGCAGATAACGTAAGAGCTATGCATTAGGGATTTCCAAAGCACCATTTATAAGCAATACGCCAGGTTCAAACTTGTATAAAGTACGGTATCAGGCTTTGGAGCGCGAAACTAGCATTACTTTTTGTTAAATTACCCGTTTTGTAATGGTTCACGGTTCGCCTGAATCGATTTTAACTTCAAAGTCAGAGTACAAAACTTTTGGCTTTACTTTATGATAATATAAGCTAAATAAACACGTTCTATGCAAAAACTAAAATAATCGCCAGAGCCGTTTTTGAGAAAACCACGAAATAACCGCGTTTTTTTGAAGTGCTTCGGAAAACTTCATTTCCTATAACATATTGGAAAATCCTATTTATTCTGAAAGAGGAGTAAAACCTCTATCACCTCCATGTTTTACTTTTAAAATATCTTCCCAATTGAAAGTGCATTTTTTGCTGTAAAAGACATTCAAAAATAAGAGGAAGAAATTTTTCGAGTATGCAGTTCTATAGACCATTTAATTTTAGTCTAACAAAGTGCAAGTTCTAAGTACCTACGACATATCGTTGATTTTTTACGAATTTTTTTATTAAGGTCTCTCGGTTTTTTTTTCGTAAAAAAAAAGAGGTAAAAATACAGTTTTTGAGTCGAAATAGTCAAGAAAGGAGACGAAAACGGTATTATGTTAGTGTTATTAATATAAGAAAAGCTTGCAGATTATTACTAAAAAAAACTTTGAGGATGTAAGTTGCCCCTTTCTGTGTGAGGGGTGAGTCTCCCCAACCAAACAAATTTTCTGAGTATGAGGGTACCTAGAGGACCTTCTGTAGAATCTTTACCTACACTTAGAATTTTTACATATATTAAGCTTAGTTCTCCCACAAACCCCGTTCAAAGCTCAAATGACCTATTTTTTGGACCCCTGTAACTCTGCCACTAGAAGCAATATTTAGATCAAAGTACACGATTCTGAAAGCCTTATCCGTTCTCTTTATCATACAATAGCGTTTTACTATCGCCGATTCATAGCAGACCAGCACGAGCAGACATTGTTGTACAACTTTTGACGAAAATCGACACAGAGCCAAAAATGCCTAATAAAATTAATAAGATTGTCTTCATGATCAGCTTTTGAGCAAAGGGGTAGTCGCAACGGTGCAAACGAAGAAAAAACTGTAGGGAAATCTTTTTGGTTTTAAGAAGAAATTCTTATTAAAAAACTATACATTTAGTACAAAGGTGTAGTTAGACGCTGGCAATTATTAGTATACGATGGCCGGATGGTTAGCAGCTGGGTTTAGCAATCGAAAAATTGTAAGTTCGATTCTCTCTCTTTTTTTTCCTAATTAGAAATGTTAAAAAGAAATCTTCTTAAATATATTTATAAGATTTTCCTTTGAAACATTAACAACTCTACACTTATCGGTAATTAGAAGCTGGCAATCAAAAGTGAGCGATGGCCTGATGGTTAACAGCTGGGTTTATCATTCCGAAAATTGTAAGTTCGATTCTCGGTGAGGGCGATATCATTTTATTTTTCATTTAAAATAATAAAAAGAAAATCTTCTTAATAAAATTAAAAAGACTGTCTCTACAATAATAAGAAGCACATCTTCTTGAAGAAAATCTATAGAGATATCTTATGACTTTTGTTCTATTTTATTAGGCATTGTTGGCTCTGTGGACATTTGCTCATTTTGCTACGTCCATAAGTCGAAAAGTAAATGCGATATAAGTCTTTGGAAGGCTGAATATGATAGAACAAACATTTGTCTTTACTATCCAAGCTCAAAAATTTATGAGTCAGTTTCTAATGAGAAGTTATTCAAGTTTACGTAGATCCCTGCAGTCAACTTAACTAGTTTTATACTAATCAAATACCAGTCAGCTAGGCGGCTTCAACTAGTTCGAGTTCTGTAATTATTCCATATTAGCAACTGGTATTTTTAAACGGCGATGTCCTACGAGATGGCAATTGTCCTTCTCTGCATCAGCACCATACCAATTGGCTGACTAGTCAGCCTCTGCATCAGGAATATACCAGTTGATATACTTGTTATTATACACATCAGTATCATACCATTTAAGATACTAGTTCGTATATACGTCAGGATGCATCAGAATCATACCAATTAACAGACTAGTTAAAAAAATCATCGGAATCATACCAGTTGTCATACTAGTTCATATATGCGTCAGAATCATACCACTTGACAGACTAGATCATATATGCATCAGAATCATACCAGTTGGCAGACTAGTTCATATATGCATCAGAATCATACCTGTTGACAGACTACTTCTTATATGCATCAGAATCATACCAGTTGACAGACTAGTTCATTAATGCATCAGAATCATACCAATTAACAGACTAGTTAAAAAAATCATCGGAATCATACCAGTTGTCATACTAGTTCATATATGCGTCAGAATCATATCAGTTGATATAGTAGTTCATTTATGCATCAGAATCATACCAGTTGACATATCAGTTCATTTATGCATCATAATCATATCAGTTGACATACTAGTTCAAATTTGCATCAGAAATATACCATTTGACATACTAGTTCATATATGCATCAGAATCATACCTGTTGACAGACTACTTCTTATATGCATCAGAATCATACCAGTTGACAGACTAGTTCATTAATGCATCAGAATCATACCAGTTGACATATCAGTTCATTTATGCATCATAATCATATCAGTTGACATACTAGTTCAAATTTGCATCAGAAATATACCATTTGACATACTAGTTCATATATACATCAGAGCCATACCGGTTGACATACTGCTCAGTCTATGCGGCAGGACATACTAATCAATTATGCCCATTCAGATCGTACCACTTGTCATACGGGTCCACGAATTTGGATTCATTCCAGTTGGTATACTAGTCGGTCTATGCACCAGTATCATAGTCAGCCTCTACATCAGCAATATACCAGTTTATTCTTTAGAAAGCAGCGACTATTTGTATTTACCCAAACACGAAAAAGCATCTGTGAATTACAAGGTAAAAAAGAAGCAGTTACAAGAGAAAAAGAAAAGCAATTGTGCTCTTCTGCATCAGCACCATACCAATTGGTATACTAGTCAGCCTCTGCATCAGCATTATACCAGTTGATATACTAGTTCATACACAGCCAAAAATGAGCTAAAGGCTCTGAGTTCGATTCTCGGTAAAGTTAACACAAGTTTTTTTTCTATATTTTTTAAATTATGTTGTTTATGGTATTTTTAATTTAATTATTGAATTCTACTTGCAATGGCTCCTTTCAAATTCCGCGTTCGTCAAGTTTGATTATATAGGTGAAGGCCCAATTGCATTCAACTTTGTAGGATCCACTTTCATACAAAGTTTTTTAAACGTAAAGCGAAGCGAAATTTTTGCAAATGCTCAAAAACGAGGCGCGCATTTGTCAAAGTTTTATGTAATTGGGGCTTTGGGGTTGCATTCTTAGGTAAGCTAAATTAAGGTTAAGTTAGTCGTCCACTGCGGAGTTCCGGACCCAAATATGATATATAGATAAAATTAAGTCTTATTTTTACATCAAAAAGAGTCAAAGTAAGACTGCTTCATGATGGGCCATACACTCGAGTTAAAGGAGCATTGGTAGAGTTAATTTATATTGTTGTTGTCAATATACTCAAGTTTATGCCGCAACGTAAAAAAAATTGGCGGTTATATACCAACAGGTTGTCATAACCTCTAACGAGACTTTTGCCGAACTTCTCTTCCAACTTATAGTGTGCTGCTTTGATTTTTTCCCTATGAGTTGGCGGGACCTAGTTTTTTTTTTAATTTAAAAATCTGTGACTGTTCAAACAGTTGAATGCAGTTAGGTTAGGTTAGGTTAGTGGCTGCCGCAGAGGCACACTTAGGCCAGTTTTGAAAAGCCCAGCACTAGGAAAGTCAGTCCCGGGACCCGGCCATTTGGAAAATCCCAGCGGTCTGGTTTAGACTATCCAGGAAGGGAACTCCCAAAAAGCGCGTTCCCGCGCCGCTTAAGGCCGGGCAGTTGCAGATGAGGTGCTTCACCGTTTCCTCTTCCTCATCATCTTTGCAGCTCCTACAGCATCGTCGATAGGGCACCCCTTCTGCGTGCCTACCAATAAGGCAGTGCCCAGTTAGAACACCTATTAATATTAAGATTTCTCTCCTTCTTAGGGCGTGAATGCCTCTAGATCTTTTATGATCCCATTTCGGCCAGGTTTGTTTGGATGTCCGGCAACTTGGGGATTGTTGCCACCTTTCGTTGGCTTGGAGTACACACTCCGTCAAGCCAACGAAAAGTAGCAACAATCCCCAGGGTGCCGGACATCCAACCTGGCCAAAATGGGATCATAAAAGATCTGAATGCAGTTACAGAATTTCCATTTGATTTTCAGAAAAATACAATTGACATTCAGAAAATTACAATTGATATTCAGAAAACTTTCTGAATATAAACTGAAAAAGGTGTAGTATGATTTCAACCCGAGTTTCATACATACTTGCATACTAGTACGAACCAGGATTTTTCTGACTAGTATTATTTCGCCCAGCAAATTATAGTTGTATACTAGTATGTTTTCTGATTAGATTAGCATTGATTGGTTTAAGGGTAATCAGCAAAGAACTAGTATAAAAACATCCATAAAATGTATAGTAAACGAGCTAGGTGTCTGCTGAGTAGTTTGGAATTGATTAGTTTGAAGGTAGTCAGAAATTAACTAGTATGAATACACCACAAAATTTTTAGGCGTAGAACTATAATGTTGCTGAGTAGTTTGGCATTCACTGGTTTAAAGCTAATCAGAAATGAACTAGTATGAAAACACCACAAAATGTACAGTCAATGAACTACATTGTTTGCCGAGTAGTTTGGCAATGTCTGGCTTAAAGGAAATCAGAAATGAACTAGTATGAATACACCACAAAATGCATAGTCAATGAACTAGAATTTTCGCTAAGTAGTTTGGCATTGAATGGTTTAAAGCTAATCAACAAGGAACTGGTATCCATATGCCACAAAATGCATAGTCAATGAACTATATTGTTTGCTGAGTAGTTCGACATTGACTGGTTTAAAGGTGATCAGAAATTAACTGGTATGAATACACCACAAAATGTATAGTCAATGAACTTAATTGTTTGCTGAGTAGTTTGGCCTTGACTGGTTTGAAGCTAATCAGCAATGAACTAGTATAAATACACCACAAAATGTATAGTCAATGAACTATATTGTTAGCTGAGTAGTTGGAACTTGACTGGTTTAAAGGTGATCAGCAATGAACTAGTATGAATACACTACAAAATGTATAGACAATGAATTATATTGTTTGCTGAGTAGTTCGACATTGACTGGTTTAAAGGTGATCAGAAATGAACTAGTATGAATACAGCACAAAATGTATAGTCAATGAACTATATTGTTTGCTGAGTAGTTCGACATTGACTGGTTTAAAGGTGATCAGAAATGAACTAGTATGAATACACCACAAAATGTATAGTCAATGAACTATATTGCTTGCTGAGTAGTTTGGCCTTGACTGGTTTGAAGCTAATCAGCAATGAACTAGTATAAATACACCACAAAATGTATAGTCAATGAACTATATTCTTTGCTGAGTAGTTGGACATTGACTGGTTTAAAGGTGATCAGAAATGAACTAGTATGAATACACCACAAAATGTATCGTCATTGAACTATATTGTTTGCTGAGTAGTTCGACATTGACTGGTTTAAAGGTGATCAGAAGTGAACTAGTATGAATACACCACAAAATGTATAGTCATTGAACTATATTGTTTGCTGAGTAGTTTGGCCTTGACTGGTTTGAAGCTAATCAGCAATGAACTAGTATAAATACACCACAAAATGTATAGTCAATGAACTATATTGTTTGCTGAGTAGTGTGGCATTGACTGGTTTAACGCTAATCAGCAATGAACTAGTATGCATACGCCACAAAATGTATAGTCAATGAACTAGATTTTTCGCTGAGTAGTTTGGCATTGACTGTTTTTAAAACTAATCAACAACGAACTGGTAGGCATATGCCACAAAATGGTTAGTCAATGAACTAGTATGTTTGCTGAGTAGTTCGGAATTTGACTGCAGGGATGATACCAAAAACATTTTTTTTTTTTTTCATATAAAATTTACAAGTAGAAAACTGAAAAAATTTCAAATGGGATCATTTACCTGAGCTGACCTCACTTCTTCTTAGTAACTGACACATAACTTTTTGAGCTTGGATATTAAAGACAAATGTTTGTTCTATCATATTCAGCCTTCCAAAGACTTATAGGGGTGAAAACACAAAAGTAGTACAACTTGATGTCATCAGTCAATCAATCGGAAAGTTTTAAAGTGACTTGATATAATACAACAGTTTATGAAAATATAGAACCCTATTTATATATCCCCTCAATTTCAATTACATATTCTAGTTTGTAAAATTATTGAAGAAATCCTTGTAACATCAGTCCCCTGGCGTGTCACAATTCCTTGAATGCTTGATAACGTTGTCGTAAAACCAAATATCCTATATTTATTCCAATATTTCTTGTTTCTATCAGTGGCGTGCCTACGTGTATCAATCAAGGCAAGCCCCAGTCTTTATAACCCCAACGAAAGCACATACACCTGACAGAGAACATTTCAGACAAAGAAGAGTTCAGGGTATTTATCGACTTTTGCAGACGGGGAAAAACTTAAACTTTTAGGTTCCGCTAATGGTCACGTTATTGTTTGCAGATTTTTTAAGCTTTTCCAATCCAAGGGAATAGTTTTATTCGCACTATTTCCCATTTAGGTACATTGCAGAAGCTAAGAAACCTTAAAAATCTTTTTTATATTTCATAGCGCCTAGCAAATAAAATAAATTACAGCACCTACCACTATTGAATTCTTTTTTTCTACTTTTAAATATGCGCCAATTTCTTATGGTAACACCAGCCAGAAGCTGGCTTCAAAGTTTCATATAAAATTACTTCCAAATTCAAAAAAAAAAACAATTGCTTCAGCACACAGATTCGTACTGGTTTTGAAAGCCCGGTAAAAGCCAATAAGTAAAAGCGAGATGGCCATCATTGCCTAGGCAGTTTAAGGCTGTTTTAAGCAAGTAAGTAAGAGATGGCCATCACGCACGGAAATAATTTTATGTAAATGAGCTATCAGCCGACAGGTGGCAGGAAAAGCTGTAGGTATGTTTCTATGCTATTAACAGCTATTTGGTAGTAGGTGGCAGGCAGGGAAATAAAAACCGGATATCCTTTTAAGAACCCAAATGAACATATTGTAGCTCATAGGGGATTAGCTAGGCAAGCCGGGCTTTTCGGCTTATATGGAAGGCACGCCACTGGTTTCTATTCATTCTTTAATATCTGTTTAAGACATATTTATTATATTTACTAATGTGATCTATAATAATCTGATTAAAAAAAGTGAATAAACTTTGTCATCATTTTTGGCCGTCCGTCTCCTGGGCCAGGTTAAAATGTGAAATTCTCGCAAAATATTGCCGGACGTTTAATAATTCATTGTGCAGGTTAAATTGCAGTGCTTCAGTGAGATGTAAAACAATAAATATTAACGGTAGCCATTATATCAGTTCTGGCGTAACTTTTACCCAGTTTATTTATACACACTTCAGCTTTCTGCGTCGAAGACTAACACACTTCGTTCTCTGCGTGGAAGTCTAACACACTTCAGTTTTCTGCGTCGAAGACTAACACTTTTTGTTCTCCGCGTGGAAGACTAACACACTTCAGTTTTCTGCGTCGAAGGCTAAACTCTTCGTTCTCTGCGTGGAAGACTAACACACTTCAGTTTTCTGCGTGGAAGACTAACACACTTCAGCTTTCTGCGTCGAAAACTAACACACTTCGTGCTCTGCGTCGAAGACTAACACACTTCAGCTTTCTGCGTCGAAAACTAACACACTTCGTTCTCTGCGTCGAAGACTAACACACTTCAGTTTTCTGCGTGGAAGGCTAACACACTTAAGCTTTCTGCGTCGAAGACTAACACGTTTCGTTCTCTGCGTGGAAGACTAGGTAGGTAGGTAGGTTGCAGTGGCTGCTAGTACATAGACTAGCACACATAGGCCCCGTAGGTCCCGTTGTGATACCACAAGGATCTGAATGACCCCCTACTCGAACCATTTCGTGGATTCCGCGAAGAGCAGAATATCCTTTGGTTTAATTTTTGAAAATTCACCCAGATGATAGAACATACCCGACCCCAGATATTTTAACCTCTTGCCCCCCAACGCAGGGCATTCGCATAGGAGATGCCTCACCGTTTCAGGCTCCTCCTCGTCTTGCAACTTCTGCAGAAATCATTGTAGGGTATGCCCAACCTTTCCGCATGCCTGCCTAAGCCTATATGCCCTGTGAGAAGTCCCATGAGTAATGAGAGCTCCTCCCTTCTTAGCTTGAGCTTGTCTTCTGACCTACCCGGTATAATCTCCGGCCACACCAGTTTTGTATGATTGCAGGTACCTATATTCTCCCATCTATCCCTTGCCTATTTGAGGAAAAGTAAGAGTTTGCTGGTGGCGAGCGGAAGACTAACACACTTCAGTTTTCTGCGTCGAAGACTAACACTCTGCGTTCTCTGCGTGGAAAACTAACACACTTCAGTTTTCTGCGTGCAAGACCAACACGTTTCGTTCTCTGCGTCGAAAACTAACACACTTCGTTCTCTGCGTCGAAGACTAGGTTAGGTTAGGTTCAAGTGGCTGCCGCAGAGGCACACTTAGGCCAGTTTCGAAAGGCCGTTGTAATACCACCAACACAAGGAAAGTCAGTCCCGGGACCCGGCCATATGGAAAATCCCTGAGTTGTTGGGATTTTAAACATAGCAGCATCCCGGGAGTGACACTCTAAACCGACACCGTTACTCCTCCTCGAAGCACTTAAATGACTTTATGAAGGCCATCCTCATCATCTTTGCAACTCCTGCAGCATCGTCGGTAGGGTACACCTAGCCTTTCTGCATGCCTACCAATGAGGCTGTGACCGGTTAATACCCCTATCAATATGGAGATTTCCCTCCTAGTTAGGGCATAAATGCGTCTAGACCTTTTAAGACCCCGTTTTTGCCAGGTTTGTTTCGATATCCGACACCCTGGGGATTGCAACCATCTTTCGTTGGATTGACGGAGTTTGTGCTCCTTTAGCATTAGTTTGAATGTGGCCAACGGCATACCTAAGCGCTCATTATCCTGAAGAACCTGCTTGGTCGTGCCCTGCCTGGCAAGCTCGTCTGCCTTACAGTTTCCCTCAATGTCCCTATGTCCCGGGACCCATATGAGGTTTACGCGGTTGGGCCATCTTCTGAAGAGATCGACGACAACTGAGAGTCAGTTCAGAGTTGAACGTGTATGAGCCAAGGGATTTGATGGCCGCTTGGCTATCGCTGAAAATAACGATATCTTCTCCAATAACACGCTTGCTTATCCAGGCCGCCGCGTCCAACTCTGCCGTCCAACTTCGAGCCGTCGGTGTAGGTATATGGAAAAGTGCCACCATTTGTTTCGGGACACCAATCCGTCCTCTCCCAATCTTCTCTGCTGGGAATGTTTTTTTTTGAAACAGCTATCCCCGACTGTAGTGGTCGCACAACGATCTGTGCTTAGAAGGAGAAATCTGTAAGATTCCCGGGAGGTTTCCCTTAGGCGCAGAGCTGATGCCGCCGCTGACCGAAATCCTTCCAGATCAAGTGGCAAAATGCCCAGAATGACCTGGAGGGCTTCGTTGGGCGTTGTCTTCAGCGCACCCCTTATACAGATCATATTGGATCTATGGGCTTTCCGCAACAGATTCAGGTATGTTGCCTTGCTCAGCGCAGGCCACCATACGACGACTCCAGACAGCATGATTGGGCGAATGATCACCGCGTAGATCCAACTACATACTCTAGGGCTGTGCCCCCATTTTTTGGTTGATACTAAGTCCGCAGCGAGAGGATCACGTCGAAACTTCTCCTGGGGCGTTCCCCTTGTGACATAGCGTGATAACGCAACCGTACCAAGTGAAGAAGCTATTTTCCTTCCCCTTTGAAGTTGGTCAATTAAACCAGTTAGAGGTCTATCTATGCACAGATTAGTTAGAGCGGAGTTGATAGCCTCCGGGCTTATATTGTTGAAAGCCCCTTCAATGTCTAGGAAGGCCACGAGACATTAGTCCTTTTCACAGAGCGATTTCTCAATGACAGATACTAGGCTGTGCAGAGCAGTTTCGGTTGATTTACCCTTGGTGTATGCAAGTTAACACATGCGACTCAAGGCCAACGATAATTCTTTGCTCATGGCCTGAGTTAGCGGTTTGTGCTTCCCACGACAACATGATAACTACAACCATTCCATGAATCTGCAATGCGACACCAACCTGCAGGTGCAGAACAGTTTTGAACACAACAACCGTGGGAAGCTGAATATGTAAACTTTCAAATTAATTCCGCAGAATCATCACAAGCCAGTCAGCGCGGCGTTACCGGCAGCGGCAGCAACAGCGACTGCGACGACGGCAGCTTTAGGTTAGATCTGAGATTAGAGTAGTTTGTAAGCTTTAGTTTTACGATAGAACTCAACGACACCGCCAGCGCGGGTCGCAAGATTTTGAATAAAGAAGTATTTCGGGTTGTAACAATATTTTGAATAAAGAAGTATTTCGGGTTGTAACAATATAATAAAGCCTCTTCATATCTGGCGCCCAACGTGGGGCCACACGTTAGTGGAAGAAAAGAACTCCATCCAGGACATCAACATCAAAGGACATCATCATCATAGCCGGAACCGTATTTGTAATAATTTTAAGAGAATGTAAGTGAGTTGTGAAGAAAATAAAATAAAGAAATATTGGGTAAATTTAAAAAATAAAATAAAAAACGAAAAAATTTTGAATTATAAAGAAAAAGAAAAATAAGTTTTGTGAAGAAAATAAAATAAAGAAATATTAAGTAAATTTAAAAAATAAAGTAACAAAAAACGAAAAAAATTGTGAATTATAAAGAAAAAGAAAAATAAGTTGTGAAATTTTCAAAAAAAAATATTGAAACGAAGAAAGAAAGCAAAGCGAGAAAATTCAAGAACAAATTGTGGGTTTTAAAATCGTTGATCCTTGCACGGAAGATCCATTATCCAGTCGTATAAAATTTTTGATTTTTTGCTTTGTTATTTTTTTTTTTGGAGGGCAAATGATTTGCCAGTTATATGAGTGATTGTGAATTGCGTGAATTAATTTTTTTTGAGGGCAAATGATTTGCCAGTTACATGAGTGATTGTGAATTGGGTGAATTGTTGGATAGACTAACCGGGATAGAAGTCGATAGGAGAAGGGTCGGTAGTGTTTGTGATCAGGGAACTTGGCATTCAAATTCAAACATGCCTTTGGAAGCCGACCAGCTGAAAGCACTAATAGACAGTGCTATTTCCTCTGCACTCGCTGTACAGAGAGAAAGCTTCGAAGAGCGGCTGACAACCATTAGTCAGCGCATAAATGATGTAAAAATTACCGTGCCTGAGGTGGAAACATATAAAGAAATTGAAATTGTGCCCGGGAAACAGTGTGACGAACCACTTGACATTGTGAAATCCTTACCAGATGTTGATGGCAAGCAGGAGTGCTATGTTTCCTGGCGCCAGGCGGCCCTGACTGCATACAAAATTTTCGAAAAATATGAAGGCAGTAGTAAACACTACCAAGCCGTGGCTATAATTAGAAACAAGGTGAAGGGGCCGGCAGATATGGTGCTGGCATCCTTCAACACGGTGTTGAACTTCAGGGCTATAGTCAGTCGCCTTGATTTCACTTACAGTGACAAGCGACCCATCTACCTGATTGAGCAGGAGCTCTCAACCCTTCGCCAGGGAAGTTTGACGCTCCTTCAGTATTACGACGAAGTTGAGAAGAAATTAACTCTTCTCACAAATAACACAATTATGACATACGATAAAACAATTGCTGCGTCCCTAAATGAAAAGTACAGAATGGACGCCTTGCGTGTATTTATTTCAGGTACTAAGAAACCGCTTTGCGATGTGCTGTTTTCGGCACGACCTAGCGACCTACCATCTGCTTTAGCGTTAGCTCAGGAGGTAGAGTCAAATCACGAGCGGTACCTATTTGCGAGTACCTACGCTAAAACCTGGAAGATAAAGCCCAAAGAGCGGAAGGAAGACAGCAGCATAGGGAAAACGGTACTGGTGGAAGAACCCCAGCCAAAGATATTTATCCCTCGAAGAATCCCCATTTCGATAGAGGTCAGGGTACCAATAATAAGCCTCCACAAAAAATGGATCCAGTGCAGCCAATGGAGGTAGATTCCTCATTGCGTTATAGGCAAAGCACGCAGCATCAACCTAACAATTGGGGGCCGCCCCAAAAAAATCAGAATCAGGGGTATGTGCAGGCTACGAAAAGGCCGAACCATGGCTCTGCTCGACTAACAGGGCCGAAGCAACAAAGAATCAACCATTTATCCTCAGGTAAAGAGACCGAAAATTATCAGGAGGTGGCAAATTCGGAGGTTGCAGCAGTGGACGACGAACTGTCCGATTCGGATCAAATTAATTTTTTAGAGAAAGCTCCCTGCTACCGTTCATCGAAAGGACAATAGCGGGGAGAAGAATTAAATTACTAATTGATACAGGGGCATCAAAAAATTATATTAAGCCTCTAAAAGAACTTAAAAATATAATACCAGTCGAAAATCGTTTTTTGGTAAAGTCAATACATGGCTTTAATGATATCAAAGAGAAATGTATGGTCAACTTGTTTGGCACAGACAGCTTCTTTTTTTTGCTCCCGATGCTTTCAACTTTCGATGGAATAGTTGGGCTTGATCTGCTCACGCGGACGAATGCTACGTTAGATTTTAAAAACAAAATAATAAAAACCAGTTCTGGCTCCGAAGAACTTAAATTCGTAAGATGCGGTTATGTGAACTTCACACAAGTGGAAGACATAGAAGTGCCACAGGCCGTCAAAAACAAATTTCAAGAAATGATAAAAAATTTACTGGGGGTCTTCTCGGATCCGAATGAAGCACTCCCTTATAATACGAATATTGTCGCCACTATTCGCACCGAAAGTGACGATCCGGTATATTCCAGGTTTTACCCATATCCTATGGGTGTCTCGGACTTCGTAAATGCGGAGATTCGTGACTTATTAAGAAATGGCATAATAAGGCCATCCCGATCACCATACAACAATCCAATCTGGGTTGTGGATAAGAAGGGAAAGGATGAGCTGGGTAACACGAAAAAGCGTCTGGTTATAGATTTTAGGAAACTGAATCCCTTTCGGATTGAAGAATGCACCCAGCATCTTCCAGAGAGCTATCGACGATGTGCTTCGAGAACGGATAGGGAAGTGTTGTTATGTTTACGTCGACGACGTTATTATTTTTTCCGAGGACGAGGAAAAGCACGTTGAACATATTGAGTGGGTTTTGGGAAAACTGTACGAAGCTAATATGAGGGTATCTCGGGAGAAGTCGCACTTCTTTAAACAGAGTGTGGAGTACTTGGGCTTCGTGGCATCTAAGGACGGTATCAAGACGAGTCCTGATAAGATCGAAGCGATTCGTAATTATGAGAAGCCCTCAACTTTGTTCGGCGTCAGGTCCTTTCTGGGGCTGGCAAGTTATTATAGGTGCTTTATAAAGGATTTTGCGTCAATAGCAAGGCCCTTGACGGATATTCTAAAAGGTGAAAACGGCAAGGTGAAGTCTATACAATCAAAAAAAATAAAAGTAGACTTAGACGAAAGCCAGTTGCAGGCTTTCAATAAACTTAAAGACGTTTTAGCGTCTGATGACGTTATACTACCCTACCCAGACTTTAAGAAGCCATTCGATCTAACGACAGACGCTTCATCAATGGGTATAGGGGCCGTGTTGTCACAGGGTGGAAAACCAATAACTATGATTTCTAGAACCCTGAAGGACCGGGAGCAGAATTTCGCTACTAACGAGCGCGAGCTGCTGGCGATTGTTTGGGCGCTCAAGAGCCTTAGAAATTACCTTTACGGCGTTAAAAATCTGAACATTTATACGGATCACCAGCCACTCACGTTCGCGGTTTCAGACCGAAACCCGAACGTCAAAATTAAGCGTTGGAAGGCTTTCATTGACGAGCACAACGCACAAATTTTTTATAAGCCCGGCAAGGAGAATTATGTTGCTGACGCACTGTCACGACAGAATATCCATGCCCTAGAGGAAGAAGGGCAGTCCGATTTGGCTACTATTCATAGCGAAATGTCACATTGTCAATAAGGATGAACAAAGAGAAATAGTTACAGCTGAACACAATCGTGCCCACAGAGCAGCTCAAGAAAATGTGAAGCAGATCCTCTGTGATTACTATTTTCCAAAGATGACAAAGCTGGCAAGCGAAATTGTTGCGAATTGTAAAATTTGCACCATGGCAAAATACGACAGGCACCCCCGTTGACAGGGTAACTCCGACACCGTCTTATGCTGGAGAGATGTTACATATTGACATTTTCTCCACAGACAAAAAATACTTTCTCACTTGTCTTGACAAGTTTTCGAAATTTGCGGTGGTACAGCACGTACCATCTCGTACTATTGTGGATCTGAAGGGTCCACTTCTACAGCTGATGAACATATTCCCGTGTACAAAGACCGTTTACTGCGATAACGAGGCATCGCTAAATTCCGAAACGATAAGATCTCTGCTAAAAAATCAGTTTGATGTGGACATTGTGAATGCGCCTCCGCTCCATAGTACCTCTAATGGTCAGGTTGAGCGTTTCCATAGTACACTTGCGGAGATTGCGAGATGCCTAAAATTGGAAAAGAAAATTGATGAAACAATTGAACTTATATTGTTGGCCACGTTCGAGTATAATCGGACTATTCATTCTGTGACCGGCAAAAAACCCATTGATATAATTCACGCCACACCGCAGGATATGCGAAATGAAATAATGGATAAGATAGAGAAAGCCCAACAAAACATTGCTGGAAAGGAGTAACCCTTCCAGACGAAATAGAGTGTTTGATGTTGGGGAGCGTGTTTTGGTGAAAACCAATAAAAGATTGGGAAACAAGATTACACCTCTTTACATAGAGGAAAAGGTAGAGGCAGACTTGGGGACCACAGTCCTAATTAAAGGGAGGGTGGTCCACAAAGACAACATAAAATAAATATGGTTGAATAAATTTTGATGTTTTCTTAATGGATTACAGGATTCTTCTGGTGATACTTCTCGTTGGGTCAGCGACAGCAAAACTCACTGACTATTCCAACTCCAATTATATCCCGATTCATGATGGGGTTGTGACCATTTGGCAAGACGTGGCCTTTTTAAAACATACCACTAATCTTGAGACATATATGGAAATAGCCCAAGAGACAAAGGAGCTAACGAAGCATTTCCCTGCATCTCATATGAGAATGTTACTGGAGCGCGTATAAAAGCTCTTTTGGCAACATTAGACATCCACCACAGACAGGCGCGAAGCATAAATGTTTTGGGAACCGGCAACAGGAGCTGATTAACTCTGAAAATAAACAAATAGAGATAAACACAGTAGTACAACAAAAAATAAATCAGCTAACTGACACCGTGAATCTAATCACAAAGAGTGCTAAGGTTAAGCAGATTGACACTAGCCATTTATATGAGACATTGCTTGCGAGAAATAGAATTATAATTTCAGAAATTGAAACTTTAATTTCGGCAATTGCCCTTGCAAGGATAAACGTAATAAATCCCTCAATATTAAATTTCGACGACATAAAACCTATAATCAATATGCACTCCACAAATGTAACCATAACAGACTTAATGGAGGTGTCCAGTGTAAGGGTCCTGTTAGATAAACAATTTTTGTATTTCTTAATAAAATATCCAAAACCTAAGTTAGTATGTAAGAGAATTATGCTGTTCCCTGTCCAGCACAACGAAACTGTTCTTCACTTTGGTAATGATAACAACGTCGCTGACTGCGATAATAAGATTTTGGCTATTGGAAATTGTATCGTAGCACTGGCTTCCACATTCTGTAAAAAGGTACAAGATACAACATGCGCACAACAACTCCATTCTGGAAATGTCGCTCACTGCAGCACTCGACCCAGCCATCTGGAACCGATTACGGTGGTCGATGAGGGTATAGTAATCATAAATGACAATACTGCTGTGATAAAATTAGACGATGGTTCTGTAAAAACCGTTACTGGCACATTCCTACTTACTTTCGAAAATGAGGTCAAAATTAACGGATCATGCTTCAAAAACCAAAATGGCGTATTAAAGAAACTACCGGGTTCAGCGACGGCGACACTCGTGAATATTACCAACCACCACGAAATATTGAGCCTGCCGTACCTTCGAAGAATGAGCATGGAAAACTTACGATATATTGCAAAGTCAGAAGGAAGAACTATAATGGGGCCAACACTGTCATGTCTGGCTACTATGGTCTAACTGCTTGCTGCTTCCTCCTTAAGCTACGACAGAGAAAAGGTAAAATACGCCAGAAAAACGATATTCAGGCTGTAATTGATGGGCTTAAAAAGTCCGAGGACGTCCTCCATTTAGGAGGGGAGGAGTTAACACATGCGACTCAAGGCCAACGATAATTCTTTGCTCATGGCCTGAGACAGCGGTTTGTGCTTCCCACGACAACATGATAACTACAACCATTCCATGAATCTGCAATGCGACACCAACCTGCAGGTGCAGAACAGTTTTGAACACAACAACCGTGGGAAGCTGAATATGTAAACTTTCAAATTAATTCCACAGAATCATCACAAGCCAGTCAGCGCGGCGTTACCGGCAGCGGCAGCAACAGCGACTGCGACGACGGCAGTTTAGGTTAGATCTGAGATTAGAGTAGTTTGTAAGCTTTAGTTTTACGATAGAACTCAACGACACCGCCAGCGCGGGTCGCAAGATTTTGAATAAAGAAGTATTTCGGCTTGTAACAATATTTTGAATAAAGAAGTATTTCGGGTTGTAACAATATAATAAAGCCTCTTCATATCTTGCATGCTGATAGCTAGAGATAAGATAAGTTGCTATCAATAGTCGTTGAGAGGTAGTCGCTTAGTATCCTCTCAAACGCTTTGAGTACAAAGGACGAGAGACTGATCGGTCTGTAGTCTTTTGGCTCGTAGTGGGATGCCTTCCCAGCCTTAGGGATAAACACTATCGTGGCGCTTCTCCAGGAGCCCGGAATGTGGTTGAGAGCCAGGCAGGCTGTGAAGAGAAATACCGGCCATTTAGCTGATGTCTCCAACGTGTTTATAAGTTGCGCGGGGATAATCCCGTCCGGCCCGGCAGCCCTATACGGTTCAAAGTTCTTATGTGATGGGTACATTTACTGCCAGGTTTGTTGCAGGTGCTAGTGGTGCGTCATGCAGGTTCCCCGGAAAAGGTGTATTCGAGAGCAGCTCAAGGGTTTCCTCTTCCGTGCTGGTCCAGGATCCGTCAGGTTTTCGCGAATAGCTGATGGCTGTTTGACTTTTCGAGAGGACTCGTCTAAGTCTCGCTGTGTCGTCGACCTTTTCGACGCCAGTGCAGAAATTTCTCCACGAGGTTCTCTTCGCCTGTCTCAGAGCTTTTTTGTAGACCCTTAGTTTAGCTTTATATTCGTGCCAATGAGGCTCAGAGCCGAGGCTCTTGGCCTTGTTAAATTGTTTCCGACATGATTTGCGGAGCGAGTCCAAATCGTAGGACCACCAATGTGGCCTGTGTTTACCGCGTGGTTTTGGCACTGGACAAGCCTGTCCTAGAGCATTCGAGAGCGCCGATGTAAATGTAATAACAAGATCCTCCAGCTCCTCTACTGATGAGGTGGCTTATGAAGGCAGTACTGGTAGGCCTTAGTCTAATATTTCATTGTGTAACTGCCAATTAGTGTTACGTGGATTGCGCTTCATAATTGGTTGTTCTACAATAAAGTCTAAAACCATTTCTATGTAACCGTTTGTAGTGGAGGTTCTGCGGCGTCGTAGGGCATATAGACCGACGCCACCATCAGGCGGGTGCTGCCGACCGTTAGACTGATAGCGGTAAATTCACCATTGGTGTAGTTAGGTAGGAGAAAGGAGTTCAACTCAGACTTGACCAAAGTACATGTTCTGACTTTGCTCTCTACGCGGGCTCGAATGAGCTTGAAGCCCTTAGTCCCCAATCCGCAGATTCTCGAGCTATTGACCCAGGGTTCTTGGATGAGGACCACATCCACGTCGCCTGTAGAAAGACGACTACTTAAAGCAGCCGAGGCCACTTTAGATTTGTGCGGATTAATTTGAAGCACCACCAACATGAGAGCGCACAGACTTCCCTGCCGTCCCCATATCGTCGAGGTTTTCCCCATCCCGGAGGTTGCCTATCAACGACGAGTTGTTCCGATTAACTGCCCGATATGTCGTTGCGGGAGTCCCGCTGTCTGTAGCGTTACATGTTAAGCGCTCAGCGTTGGCTGCTACCACCGAGAAGTGTGTTAGTCTTCGACGCAGAAAACTGAAGTGTGTTAGTCTTCGACGCAGAAAACTGAAGTGCGTTAGTCTTCCACGCAGAAAACTGAAGTGTGTTAGTCTTCGACGCAAGAACGAAGTGTGTTAGTTTTGGACGCAGAAAACTAAAGTGTGTTAGTCTTCCACGCAGAGAACGAAGAGTGTTAGTCTTTGACGCAGAAAACTGAAGTGTGTTAGTCTTCCACGCAGGAAACTGAAGTGTGTTAGTCTTCGACGCAGAAAACTGAAGTGTGTTAGTCTTCCACGCAGATAGCGAAGTGTGTTAGTCTTCGACGCAGAAAGCTGAAGTGTGTTAGTCTTCCACGCAGAGAACGAAGTGTGTTAGTTTTCGACGCAGAAAGCTGAAGTGTGTTCGTCTTCCACGCAGAAAACTGACGTGTGTTAGTCTTCGACGCAGAGAACGAAGTGTGTAAGTTTTTGACGCAGAAAGCTGAAGTGTGTTAGTCTTCCACGCAGAAAATTCAAGTGTGTTAGTCTTCCACGCAGAGAACGAAGAGTGTTAGTCTTCGACGCAGAAAACTGAAGTGTGTTAGTCTTCCACGCAGAAAACTTAAGTGTATTAGTCTTCGACGCAGAAATCTGAAGTGTGTTAGTCTTCCACGTAGAGAACGAAATGTGTTAGTCTTCGACGCAGAAAGCTGAAGTGTGTTAGTCTTCCACGCAGAGAAAGAAGTGTGTTAGTCTTCGACGCAGAAAACTCAATCGTGTTAGTCTTCGTTGGGAGCGACGATTTATGTGAAATTTGTCATTCTCCTGGCGTCATTCTCCTGGCTTTTGTACTGATGTTCGATATACATTAGGGTGATTCAAATAGAAAATATTGGTTCTTTTTTCGGTCTTACCCCCTGAAGCTATAGGTATTGATGAGAAAATAAGCCTTGCAAAAAATTAGCGCGCTAACTTAACCCTTAGGGATGGCTATTTTTTTTTTGCCCTTTCCCATACATTTTGTATGGGGAAAATTGGCATTTTTTTTTTCAAAGTGAATTTTCTTTAAATTTTTGAAACTTTTTTCAAAATATTTTTGCATACTCTTAAAGTTGAAGCGATTATCTTAACTATTAAAATAATTACAGCCATTTAAAATTTACTAGATTTTATACGTGTTACTGTGTATGTGTGTGCAATAGTACAAAACTCAGTCATTTTCAAATGGCTGTAATTATCTTAATAGTTAAGATAATCGCACATGCCACACCATTTTGGAAGCTTCAAAGCTTCATCTTTAAGAGTATGTAAAAATATTTTCAAAAAAGTTTCAAAAATTAAAAGAAAATTCACTTTGAAAAAATGCCATTTTTCCCCATATAAAATGTATGGGAAAGGGCGAAAAAAATGGCCACCCCTAAGGGTTAAGTTAGAGCGCTAATTTTTTGCAAGGCTTATTTTCTCATCAATACCTTACTTTTTAGGGGGTAAGACCAAGTCGACATTTTTTTTGAATCACACTAATATACATATACGATTTTTTTTAGTATGTAGTATTGTCGCTCTTTGAATTTTAATATATGAGGTACAAGTTTTAAGCCGATTAGAAAGTTCCCTGATTTTTGCGATTTTTTTTTGCAAAAATGCAGTATACCACAAACTCCCAAACTAAAAAACAAAACATAGGGATAGATACATACATATAGTTAAGGAGAGTATAACCATATTTTTATTTGGCGGAGGAAACAACAACAACAAAAGTTAATAAACGTCAAACTTCATATGAGAAATTTTATTTATTGCAATTGCAATTACTCGAGAAGTACCAAACCGATTTTGAATAGTTTGATCCCCGTGATTTCGTTTCTGTTATTCGCGAAAAAATTCAAAAATGCAAAAAACTCACGAAAAGGTTAAAAAAGTGGCCGGCCCTGCATAGGATAATATAATAAGAAGGTAAGAAGTACATACCGAGCAGCGTATACATCGTGGCTCGCATGACCAACTAACGGAACTGACATTTACAAAATTTTACAGGAGAGCAATTTTAATATTTTTGACCCTTTATTCCATTGTCCCTGTCGAAAGGTATGCGTGATATTTTCAGTCTGCTTTTCTAATTATGTACTCTGACGTCTTTATAAAGTATAGCAGTAGGTATTAAATTGCAGTTACGTTAGTTAGTGAAAAAATTTTTTGGTCCATCTGCAGATACATTGAAATTGTTATGGCGTTTTCTGAGATAACGGTACTATATACAATCACATAATTTACACACAAGATGCGACATGCCTAAAGAAGTCCCATAGTGGTCCTAACTCAATTTCGGATAAAATGTCAGTTCCGTTAGTTGGTCATGCAAGCGACGACATATGTAAAATGTGGTAAAAAATAATGTTTTCAAAATAAGCCCCCAAATTGTATCACTTTCGTATTTTCACTCATATAGAATTTCGCTGGCTTGTTGTTGTTAACAGCAAAACACTCCCCGAAGGTTTCGGGGATTGATGCCGAAGTTGACAGTCCTTGGCCGGATATGACCCCGGTACGCTGCGGTACTCCCTTGCGGTAGTGCCCGACTGTCGTGGTAGCGATTTGGTATGACCAGTGGAACCTTCTGGGTCATGTCATCCCTCCATCCGTGAGGAAGAAGAAGATGGGTAATGAGAGGTGAGAGGAATCATATCCGTAGATCAACCATCGAGTAGCACGTCATTACCTATGCGCATATTAGTCGCCTCTTACGACCGGTATGCCTACCTCAGGCATATTCTAAACCCCTAACCCGCAGGGGCCATTTCGCTGGCTTCGCGAGCAAATGTCTTAAGTTCATTTTCACGAAGCCAGCGAGTTACTTTTCGACTTATGGACCTCGCAAAATGGGCAAAAAGTCGATTTTCGTTAAAAGTTGTACAACAAAGTCTGCTCGTGCTGGTCTGCTATGAATCGGCGATGGTAAAACGCTATTGTATGATAAAGAGAAAGGTTAAGGCTTTCAGAATAGTGTACTTTGATCCAAATATTGCTTCTAGTGGCAGAGTTACAGGGTTCCAAAAAATTGGTTATTTGAGCTTTAAACGCGGATTGTGGGATAACTAAGCTTAATATATGTAAAAATTCTTAGTGTAGGTAAAGATTCTACTGAAGGTCCTCTAAGAACCCTCATACTCAGAACATAGGTTTGGTTTACTCACTGATTTTTTAATAGAGGTGTGGACTCCTCCCTTACACAGAAACGGGGCAAGTTACATCCTGAAAGTTTTTTTTAGTAATAATCTGCAAGCTTTTCTTAATTTAAGAACACTAACATAACACCGGTTTCGTCATTTCGACTCAAAAACTGGTTTTTTTACGAAAAAAATCGAGACACCTTAAGAAATAAGTTCGTAAAAAATCAACGATATGTCGCTGGTACTTAAAACTTGCACTTTGTTAGACTAAAATTAAATGATCTATACAGCTGCATAATCGAAAAATTTCTTCCTCTTATTTTGGAATGTCATTTACAGCACGAGGCGTATGAGTAACAAAAAATGCACTTTCAATTGCATTTCACAAGTGTTAGTGGGAAGATATTTTAAAAGTAAAAGATGGAGGTGCTAGAGGTTTTACTCCTCTTTCAGAATATATAGGATTTTCCAATATATGATAAGAATGAAGTTTTCCGAAGCACTTAAAAAAAAACGCGGTTCTCAAAAACGGCTCTGGCGATTATTTTAGTTTTTGCCTAGAACGTGTTTATTTAGCTTATATTATCAAAAAGTAAAGCCAAAAGTATTGTACTCTGACTTTGAAGTTAAAATCGATTCAGGCGAACCGTGGGTTTTTTTATAGTTTCATATGCATTGATTTTGAGAACAAGAAATAAATAAAGATAAAAAATGAAGATATTTTTGCGCCGAGATTTTCTTCCAACTTATAGTGTGCTGCTTTGAAATTTTACTTACTGTAATATATTTATTGCTTAAAAGTTAAACTTACAATTTTGGCGGCTGAGCACAGAAGAAGGAGAATGTGTGAAACATGTGTATACACAAACGTCAGTGCTTAGAACATGTGGATTGTAAATCAGCTGATTAGCTTTTGTGTATTGTGTTATGAATGTCGGTCAATTGAGATGCCACACTAGAATATACTTATGCATGTTGGTAAGTTTTACGTATACAATGTTACACTTTCCCCTCTTTATTGTTCGTATTACATAGGTACGTGTTTAATTCAATGTTGTACTTACATTCTTATAAAATAAAATATATGTTTAGTTTACTTTTTGTTTCTGGTTCTTAAATTGTATTTTTTGTTTCGGTTTCATTAGCCTTTTTATTTTCATTAGATTTTTCCTGAATGTCTTTGTTACCTAAGACCTCATTTCCCGAGTCTTTGACTTTTCAGGGGAAATCTTAAATGTATAATCGCCTAACATACTAGAACCATAACTTGGATTCTCATTTTCCTTATACTTAATCATTTGATTTATATGCCTTTTCCTAGGTTTACTTACATTACATACTTTAACAAGATAGGTTTGCTTTCCAAGTCGTTTAATTATTGAACCTTTAGACAATGAAACCTTACCCGGAACCGAATAGTTATTTGTTACAACCGATTCTCCCATTTTGAGTTCGGTATTTTTTGCGCCGGAGTAAAATTTCTTTTGGTCGGCCTGACTTTTTAAAACTTTCTTTTCCACACATGCTTTAGATGCCCCTTCTACTTTTCGTTTAGGATTTATGAGATCCAACCGCGTTTTCAGCTGTCTACCAAACATTAGTTGAGCAGGAGAGACACCTGTGCTTGTATGCTTCGTATTTCGATAGTAGAGCAGGAATCTCAAAACAATATTCCGAAACTGTGAAACATCCGATGTGTACAAACTCTTCTTTAAAGCGTTTTCCATTTTCTTTACTTAATTCTCTGCTTGTCCGTTTGTAGCGGGGTGCCCCACTGGGCGTGTGATATGAGTGATTGAATTTAGGTCAACGAAGTTTTTGAAATCTTTCGACATAAACCCGGTACCATTATCTGAAACGATTTCTTGCGGTAGCCCGAATCTAGCAAACAGCTCTTTCAATGCAGAAATTGTTGCACTACTTGTTGCATTATTTCCCATGTCCAAACACTCAGCTCACTTACTGTAACTGTCAACTACTACCAAACACCACCGTTTACAAAAGGCTTTGGCCATTTCCACGAAATTAGTTCTTTCT
Source organism: Campiglossa producta (assembly GCA_964058755.1). Taxonomy (NCBI): domain Eukaryota; kingdom Metazoa; phylum Arthropoda; class Insecta; order Diptera; family Tephritidae; genus Campiglossa; species Campiglossa producta. Next base: position 60,924,939 of record CAXKVI010000002.1, read on the forward strand.
TTCTTGGCTTAGTGCGGTTCATTAAACAGGGTTCACAAGCGCTAACCAGCTTTTCCAAATCTTTACTTTGATTTGGCCACCAGCATCTTTCTCTCGCCATGGATTTTATTTTACAAATTCCCATGTGCGTATCATGCAGAAAATTAGCTACGATTCTGTAACTCCAAAAGACGCACCCGTTTTCTTCTGATAACTCCAACCTACGTACAAAAAATAGTTTTAACAAGGAATCCGCAATTTTATCTGGCCACTTCGTTTGGATAGACTGACTCACTTTCTTCAACAACTCATCTCCTAAAGATTCCTTCCTGATCAGTTCTGCGTTTACTGGAGAAGAGTTGACTTCATTAAAGAAATTCAGAGCTACGTTATCAATGAGATCACCAGATTCTTTTATTATACCCGAAGGATTTCTAGAAAAATAATCCGCTACATTTCCATTCGATCTGATGTGCTTGATCTCAAAATCGTATCCTGACAAGGTTATCGCAATGCGTTGGAAACGATTAGCTACATAAATTGGAATCCCCTTCTTTGGGTTAAAAATGTAGTGCAATGGCTTATTATCCGTTACCAGCTTAAAATGCCTACCGTACAGATAATTATGAAATTTCTTAACCCCAAACAAAATTGCTTCCCTATCTAATTGTGAGTAGCGCATTTCAGCAGCGGACAATTTCCGTGAAACGAATTTGTACTGACGTACCTGCAAAAACAACACAAATAGTTTGCAAAAAACCACCAGTTTCACTTGCGTATATACCTAGTATTTGTGAATACCCCTGATTGTTGAAACTAACTCTCTGTACACCCGTTTCAGAACACTTCCCTTAAAACGTATAAGATTAAGATATCAGCGGGCAGAGAACCTGTCATATACTAACTTAGCTCGATGACCGGAAAGACTTTTTCTGGATGAGCGATGGAATAGGCAAGGTCAGCAGAGATTGTGAGATATTCGAAAGTGAGGTTAGCAAGTTACCCACGCCAGTAAATTTAAAGTAATTAAATAAATAAAATAAAAAAAGTTTAAAAAAGTTCAAAGTGCAAATTATCTAGTTCCAATTGTAAATATTGCGCGGAAACTCTATGCTGACCAAAGACGTCAAGACCCAGCTTAATTGACCCACGTGCACATCATCCCACGCAGAAGACAGCATTCATCATCAGCCAGGAACGAGAAATCCACGGCCTCTTTCTATCGGTGAACCCGATAAGGTAGTAATATTAAAGTTAAGAAGAAGTTTCTTTCGAGCAAATTTCAATCTGATGTATGTTGGTACAAATGTACTTGTTAGCCTCCCTCATACTTGTTAGCCTCCCTCATTTCCAGTTTTTTTTCTTTTAGTTTCGCTTTCCTTTTGCGGGCAAATATACATATGTATGTATGTGAATATGTAGCTTCTTACCTAAAAGTGCCATATCGTTTTACAAAGATGGTTCAATGACCATATAAAGATAGAAATCACCCTGCCAAAGTTGGGTAAACCCATTTGACCATGTGAAAGTACAGTAAAAATGATGAAAAGTTCCCGTGCTTTGGGTTGTTTGGCTTGAGTTTTATTCATGGAATGAAGTCCGGAAATGCCTGATACTGTTTAAGGGTAGTGTTATACGACACATGTGTAAAGATCCGCAGTTTAAACGTGGACAAAGTTGGAGAAACCTGCTGAAACAAGTGAAATCTCTGTAAAAATTTGTGAAAATCCCGAGCTTTGAGGTGTCTGGCTGAAGTTTTTGCCATGGGGCGAAGTCTAGAAATGACTGAAACTACTTAAGGGTAGTGTCCTACGAAACATCTGAAAAGATCTATCATTTAAAATTAGTAAAAGTGGGACAAACAAGAGAAAGCAAATTAATAGGAAAATAAAAGTTCTCGAACTTTCAGGAGTCTGGTTGAAGTTTTTTCCATGGGATGATGTCTAGAAATGCTTGATTCTACTTAAGGGTAGCATTTTACTACACATGTGTAAAGATCTGTTATTTAAAATAGGCCAAAGTTGGTCAAATCCGCTTAAACATGTGAAAGCGCAGTAAAAATTAGTGAAATTTCCCGAGTTTTGAGGTGTCTGGCTGAAGTTTTTGCCATGGGACGAAGTCTAAAAATTCCTGATACTACTTGAGGGTAGTGTTCTACAAAAAATGGGAAAATATTGGGTAGTTAAAAGCAGCCAAAGTGGCCCAAATGCGTGAAATTGGTAAAACAGAAAAAATTTCTATAGGAAAATCCGCGAACTGGGGGTGTCTGGCTGGAGTCTTGTACCTGGTACGGGTCTAACAACACTTGATACTGACGCGGGGTGGTAATCTACGACAAATATGTGAAAATCATCCATTATAAAATAAGTGAAGTTAGGGTCATTTTTTGGCGACTTTGACCCCCGATTCCTAGGCCCTTGTCATAGGTACAGCTTTAAAATTTTCACATTCTTTCTAGATTCGGGGAGGACTATCGATCGGTATTGGTTTCATCCATTATAAAATAAGTGACGCTTTTAGGCTCTGGGATCTCGCTCTAAGTGAACAAGATAAAAACAAAAAAAAAACAAATAAAATGAATACATACTAAGTGAACATGATGGATATAAGCTGGCAATAATTTCAACGCAGCTTGGTGTAAGAGGTACACACTGCGGGCTTAGAAATTCCTAATCCCCTTGGTTCTTGGTTCGATGACCAACAAAAGGTGATGAAAAATTTCTAAACACAAAGCCATTTGATAAGTGCCCTTGAGCAAGGCCGAAATTACGTAATCATGGTAGCTTGTAATTGTTGTTACTTTTCCATCTTGTTCACTAATAATAAAAACATAGAATAATATAAGAAAAATTATTCCCAAACGGACAAAAGTCCACCAAAGTTTCAAAGATTCTCAAATTAATGACCACAAACTCATAACATACATACATATTAATCGCAGGACACAGCGGAAAAAGCCACCCTGTGAAAATAAGCTGCAGCTGTCAGTAAAATGATCACGGGGTGCACTAAAATCCTTGACACTGCTAGTATAAATGGCGGCCGATTGATGTCGCTCTAGTTGTCGATAAGGTAGTATAAAAACAAAAACAAATAAAATGAATACATACAAAGTGAACATGGTGGATATAAGCTGGCAATAATTTCAACGCAGCTTGGTGTAAGAGGTACACACTGCGGGCTTAGAAATTCCTAATCCCCTTGGTTCTTGGTTCGTTGACCAACAAAAGGTGATGAAAAATTTCTAAACACAAAGCCATTTGATAAGTGCCATTGAGCAAGGCCGAAATTACGTAATCATGGTAGCTTGTAATTGTTGTTACTTTTCCATCTTGTTCACTAATAATAAAAACATAGAATAATTTAAGAAAAATTATTCCCAAACGGTCAAAAGTCCACCAAAGTTTCAAAGATTCTCAAATTAATGACCACAAACTCATAACATACATACATATTAATCGCAGGACACAGCGGAAAAAGCCACCCTGTGAAAATAAGCTGCAGCTGTCAGTAAAATGATCACGGGGTGCACTAAAATCCTTGACACTGCTAGTATAAATGGCGGCCGATTGATGTCGCTCTAGTTGTCGATAAGGTAGTATAAAAACAAAAAAAAAAACAAATAAAATGAATACATACTAAGTGAACATGATGGATATAAGCTGGCAATAATTTCAACGCAGCTTGGTGTAAGAGGTACACACTGCGGGCTTAGAAATTCCTAATCCCCTTGGTTCTTGGTTCGATGACCAACAAAAGGTGATGAAAAATTTCTAAACACAAAGCCATTTGATAAGTGCCCTTGAGCAAGGCCGAATTACGTAATCATGGTAGCTTGTAATTGTTGTTACTTTTCCATCTTGTTCACTAATAATAAAAACATAGAATAATTTAAGAAAAATTATTCCCAAACGGTCAAAAGTCCACCAAAGTTTCAAAGATTCTCAAATTAATGACCACAAACTCATAACATACATACATATTAATCGCAGGACACAGCGGAAAAAGCCACCCTGTGAAAATAAGCTGCAGCTGTCAGTAAAATGATCACGGGGTGCACTAAAATCCTTGACACTGCTAGTATAAATGGCGGCCGATTGATGTCGCTCTAGTTGTCGATAAGGTAGTATAAAAACAAAAAAAAACAAATAAAATGAATACATACTAAGTGAACATGATGGATATAAGCTGGCAATAATTTCAACGCAGCTTGGTGTAAGACCAAAAGGTGATGAAAAATTTCTAAACACAAAGCCATTTGATAAGTGCCCTTGAGCAAGGCCGAAATTACGTAATCATGGTAGCTTGTAATTGTTGTTACTTTTCCATCTTGTTCACTAATAATAAAAACATAGAATAATTTAAGAAAAATTATTCCCAAACGGTCAAAAGTCCACCAAAGTTTCAAAGATTCTCAAATTAATGACCACAAACTCATAACATACATACGGGAAAAATTAAAGTTTTTGAGCAACCACATTTTCACCGATAACTCAGTTATCGATTAATTTATCGAAATATATTGAGGTCCAAATGAAACCTGGGGCCATTCCCTTTCGTTTGATACCCATATTGTAAGGTAATTTTAAGGTTTTTGTTCAATAACATTTTCACCGATAACTCGGTTATCGATAAATTTATCGAAATATATCGAAGTTCAAATGAAACCTGGTGTCATCCCCTTTCGTTTGATACCCATATTGTAGGGAAAAATTAAAGTTTTCGAGCAACCACATTTTCACCGATAACTCAGTTATCGATTAATTTATCGAAATATATTGAGGTCCAAATGAAACCTGGGGCCATTCCCTTTCGTTTGATACCCAGATTGTAAGGTAATTTAAAGGTTTTTATTCAATAACATTTTCACCGATAACTCGGTTATCGATAAATTTATCGAAATATATCGAAGTCCAAATGAAACCTGGGGTTATCCCCTTTCGTTTGATACCCATCTTGTAGGGAAAATGTAAGGTTTCTGGGCAGTCTCATTTCGACTGATAACTCAGTTATCGATAAATTTATCGAAATATATCGAACTCCAAATGAGACCTGGCACCTTCCAGTTTCGCTTGATACCCATATTGCTCGAAGTTTCTACACCTGTATTCGAAATATCATAAGTTTAGGTCAAATGTACTCAGAGTTATATGGAAAAACAAAAAAATCGAAAAGTATCGGTCCCTAGCATAGCCGGACCCACCAAAATTAAACAAAAAAAAAAAGCCTATACCTCCTTCCAGACTATTAGCTGTCTGCCTACCAAATTTCAACAAAATCCGTCTTGCCATTCTCACGTTATTGAGGAACAGAAGTAAACGTCTGGACATCCAAACATCCAAATATCCAAACATCGCTACATTCACATTTATAATATTAGTAAGATTGAACTGGCCTAAGATTCCGAACGATTACTTATGCTAATTATTTCATATGCAAGTGGAATTAAGCGAATGCTTAGATCAACCACATGTTCAAATGAGAAATAACACAAAATGTAGCAAAGTTTTGTCTTATTGCTCAAATATAGTATTTCATTGCAGACAGGATCGCAAGGGGCTCATATCAAACCTGCTTAAAACATTGAGGTACCCATACTGCTCCAAGAAAAATTCAATTCCATATAAAAAATGTGCTCGAACTAACATGGCGATGTCCTAGGACTAGACCACCTATTCCAACTAAGAGTACTCCATCCCGTGCTCCATGGAACACCCACACAAGAGTATTTTCCAAAAAAGGTCCAACTAGACTACTCCAGTTGGAGTAGAAAGCGTAGCGAGAGAGGACACATACTCCAACTCCAAGCGTGAACCAGACTTCTATCAGGATTTTTCTGGCTTTAGTCGTTGTTGTTGCATTTACATGTACAATTTTTTATCTATCTCCGGTTTACTACCAGAAGAATTCGGCTTACGGGTGTTTGTATTGGGGCTAAACAGAAACAGTTCTTCGTACGTCTGATACTTCAGATACGTCGTAATTTAGAGCAAATTCTACTTTGCCGTATCCGTCGATTCTGTTGTTACGCATACAAACACCCGCAGTCTACTTTGCTGTCAGTTGTTTTAACGTACTGACGGACTGATTCTGTTGAACGCTTATGCGTAACAAGAGATACGATGGATACGGCAAAGTGGAATTTGTCTAAATTTCGACGTATGTCACGTATCTAACGTATGACGGACTGATTCTGTTCGAGCTATTACTCCCAACTGACCATTATGTTTTAAAACGAGTGTTATACAAAAAGTAGATAAAGGCAGGTGCATGCATATTATTATCTATTATATTAATAGGCTAACAAATTTTACATATAAATCATTGCCAAGCTTAAACTCATACTAAATATGCATAAATATTTATGAAATGCATATGGATTTGTTGGCATACCTCTAAGGCAGTGCACAATTATCTAATATATAACCAATACTGCTTCATTTATCTGTAATAAGCGAATGAAAATTTTTCATGCAACTTAAATTGGTTATCTGACAATCAATTTGTAAATAAAGCGATAGCCCAGTGGGAAGCGTTAGGGGGTAGTGGTCGAGCGGTTGATGGTTCGAGTACAGTTAGTTACACAGCTATAGGCCAACATTTTTTTCTTTTTTGTCATTGAAAATTGTTTATATTTTTTATATATTTTTATATTTCTAATTTTGACTTTTTAATATTTTTATAAACAATATTTTTATGTTTGTGATCTCTATTTTCGAGAAGAAAAAAATTTGGTGCGAATATTTTTAGTTTACGGAAAGCCATGTGAAATAATAATTTTATATCATAAATATACATACATACCACCCATTATAGAAATGCTATAACCGCTTATACAATTTCTTTTTGTTTTTTTTTTTGGTAAATATTTCAAAAAATTACCATTAATATAAGTCTGACTGCTCTAATTTTTGAAGATGAAAGCTGCAATTTGCGAATTTTTTTTCAAATTCTATCGATTGAGATAGAGTTGCTGATAAATTCCTTATTTAAAGTATAAAAATCGACAAAATATTTTATGGATACTACGTTATTTTGAACTAAACCAAGTGATAAGCGGAAATCTTAAATTTTACTGAAGACAACAAATAATTTATTTTCAAATGTATATATGTATTAACTTTTAAAAGGGCAGATTTGCAACCCGAGCCCCAAACAAGTCTAGACCAAATTGAATAGAATTTTTTTTAAAATCAATATACATTTTTTTTCTTTAAATCAAAAGAAAAATCCATATAAAGTGTCTTTTAAATATTGCTAAGTTATGGTTAAAGAAAAAAGCTAGAAAACCCTCACACTTTTTTTGACCTAACCAGAATTTGTAATTTACCCCCACTAAAAAGTTTTAAAACCACGCCATGTATAATACATTTTTTTAAAATACAACCCATACTTCTCTAAATTGAATGTGTAACTATTTTCGTTCTCTCGCTCATTAATACTCTTTAATATTACACGAACTCATATTTCCAAATTTCCACCCCTTCAAAATAAACGTCAAGCCAATTTCATACTCATATCTATTTATATACACATATATATATGCGTAAACACTCCAATTCTCTCGCTCATTGAGTTCAAACAGTAGATTCGGCGTTGAACTCATATTATATTGAAATGTTACACTCCAAATAGATGGCGTCGGCGCGAATAGCCAATTTGTTTCCGCATGAGAGTTGCCCCAATATGTGTTGTTATGTACCAAAGGATTAAAAAACAGTGACAATTTGTTTTTCTCATATCTCGCACGCTTTAGTAAGTTTAGTTTAAAAATAAAATTTTTAGGAAAGAAGCAATCAATGCTTTAACTTTCTGTATTGAAATTCATCAAGGAAAAAAAAAAAAATTAGATTGAAATAGATACACCCATTGCCGTCAATTTTATATAATATGAAATTTTGCTTTTTTAAAAAAATAAAAATCAAACATCTTTTTCGTAGAATTCTATAATAAAAATGAGATAACTATGGTCGCCATATATTCCAAAGTATTAATAAACAAATGAAACACTAAAAATGTTATATTGTTGTGCCATAAAATCCTGAAAATCTTAAATTTTCAATTACATATATTTATAATAAAATGTAATTTAACTATACAATTTTTTGGGAAAACGTAATCAAAATTATATTTTTCCATAAAACTCTAATATGTATGTTAGAGTGGTTCAAAAATTTTTTTTTTTTGGAAAATCTAAAACGCTACCCCGAAATATGGTTCCTTGTGACAAAAAAAGAGGCTGCTATTTTTTTGTTTTTTTTTTTTTAAGGTGCTTTAGAGGTCGCGCTACTCGTTTTTATAAAAAAAATGAGATGCTTGCAAATTTAATTTAATTTTAACATGTTTAAGTGCAGTAAAAATTTGCGTTTTTGTGTGTTGTTATTCTGTTTTCATTGACGAATATTCTTGCAATTCAATAGCCTTCTTGGATGAGTAGAAGGGGTTTAACTCCTGAAAGTATGTTTCGAAATTGAAAACGGTGCAACTAAAACGCCTACACTGATCTCATCGCGCATTGGTTTTTTGGATATATTTCGCATCTAGAAGGTTTATCACATCGCTGATTATGAATCCGATGTCAGTTTTTTTAAATTCAAAATGGCGGGTCCAATATGGCGGTGATTTTTTTGAAAACTAATTGGATTTTATTGAAACTTGGTACTCGGGGGTTTATGCGTTGTCTGATTACGAATCCGATATCGGTTTTTTTAAATTCAAAATGGTGGATCCAATATGGCGGTGCATTTTTGAAAACTAATTCGACTGTGTGAAACTCGTCACTTATGGATTTATGACATCGATTTATATGAACTAGTATCACTTGTGATCGAAAATTCGACCAATAAAACCTTTAGAGAGTCGAGGGGTCGCTAGCCCCGTACCCCCATCCTTAAATTTCGGGGACGCCCCTGAAATTATACCGTCAGTTTTTTCAATTTCCTTTCCATCGGTGCATATTTCTTTTATATATATTATTATATAATATATAAGATGCCAGTTCTGCAAATTTGCATTTCCTATGCCGATGTCAATAAATACGCCACATGAAAACCTTTAGGAACCTCCTGTAAGCGAAACGTTTGACCGATGGAAAGAAAATTGAAAAAACTGAGGTATAGGCGGTATATTTTCAGGGGCGTCTCCGAAATTTAAGGATGGGGGTACGGGGCTAGCGACCCCACGACCCTCTAAGGTTTTTATTGGTCGAATTTTCGATCACAAGCGATACTAGTTCATATAAATCGATGTCATAAATCCATAAGTGACGAGTTTCACACAGTCGAATTAGTTTTCAAAAATGCACCGCCATATTGGATCCACCATTTTGAATTTAAAAAAACCGATATCGGATTCGTAATCAGACAACGCATAAACCCCCGAGTACCAAGTTTCAATAAAATCCAATTAGTTTTCAAAAAAAATCACCGCCATATTGGACCCGCCATTTTGAATTTAAAAAAACTGACATCGGATTCATAATCAGCGATGTCATAAATCATCTAGATGCGAAATATATCCAAAAAACCAATGCGCGATGAGATCAGTGTAGGCGTTTTAGTTGCACCGTTTTCAATTTCGAAACATACTTTCAGGAGTTAAACCCCTTCTACTCATCCAAGAAGGCTTTTGAATTGCAGGAATATTCGTCAATGAAAACAGAATAACAACACACAAAAACGCAAATTTTTACTGCACTTAAACATGTTAAAATTAAGTTAAATTTGCAAGCATCTCATTTTTTTTATAAAAACGAGTAGCGCGACCTCTAAAGCACCTTTAAAAAAAAAAAAAAAAATAGCAGCCTCTTTTTTTGTCATAAGGAACAATAATTGGGGGTAGCGTTTTGGAATTTCCAAAAAGTCCATAATTGTGAACCACTCTAATGTATGTATATATCTAAATAGAGATTCAAAAGCCCAATAAAGCTTCACTTAATTGTAGAATTCCATATTAAAAAAATTTATTCAAGGAAAAATTCCGATGTAATAGATTTGTTTAAAATGAAATTCTACAAAGTTTTATGTTTTCATGACACCATTATTAAAATGTGAAATAGGGCAACCATGGTCAAACTTTTAATTTGAAAAAAATATGTCGCAATCAAAGTTGGCTTGCGTACCACCATACAAAAAAAATAAAATAATAATTCAATATGCCTCCTGTTGTTGGAGTACCAAGCTTATTTTGAGAAATTTGTATATGTGTGTAAAATACCAGCAATGGAAATATTTTGATTCTCTCGCTCTTTGAGAGTTAGAGTAATAGCGTCAAACTCATATTTCGAAGTTGGCTGAACTTCAAAGGAAACCACTCTTTATCTTCATTCTCTCCCTCATTAAACACGTCCTATTATGAGAGAGAAATTATTTTCATTCCCTCGCTCATTGAGTACTTTGGTCCATTATTTATATTAATAGTCTAACTTTGTTGTTGGTATATTGTTAATTCTTAAACTGCTTTGTGCATAAGGTAATGGCGCGGCGGTGAGCGTATAGAATACGGTGTGCACAGTTGCAAGACCCGGTTGCGGAATATTCCTTTTTTTTCTTAAATTATGATTTTTTTTTTATATTAAAAAACCTTTAATCTTAACTATTACAATTTACTTAATTTTCAACCTAATATTTTTTTGTTCTTCTCCTGCTCAAAACGATCGCATAAATTAGTGGCTATTTGTTAAGCACAATGTCATCATCCGATTATTCAAGTGCAACATAAAATCTCGAATATTTGCATGGCATTTGCCATAAATAATTTTGGAAAGGGCTGCTGTAATTTAATATTTTTATCATATAATAACAGCCGCTATTTTTTAAATTCTTTGATGGCCTCATTTTGCCTATAGATGAGTTTTTAATGTATACATTTAAGTTGGTCGAGGTTCGGCCACGGGTCATAAAGGCAGCTATTGACAAAAAGTTGATCAGATGTTTGAATAAGTTCAACTATTTTAAATTGGTCGAATTTCGACCACGGGATATACTAGTTATTATTATAAGGCCTTCTTACACCGCGACCATTAGTACGATCTATTGTGTGACCTATCAGCTTATTGCTGTATGCGGAGGCTCTTTATAAATTTGAGCAGGTTTTTTATTCCATATCACGAACGGATTGAGAGTGACACCACCTAGGTAGCAAACTCTCTTTCTTGCTAACGCAATCATTCGCAGAGTATGTGAACCGGCGTTTCATCGTCCAGTTCGCAAAACCGACAAATTGTTGTATCTGACCGATTCAATTTACTCAGGTGATAACGTAGACTACAATGTCCCGTATAATACCCAGTGAGGGTTCTTAGATCCACCCTTCTTAGCTTTATCTGGCGAGTAGATGAGTCTGGCGATGATCTTTACGATGGTTCTATAAAGAGTTTGGCCTGCCTCTCAGTGGCGTGCCTACGTGTTTCAATCAAGGCAAGCCCCAGTCTTTATAACCCCAACAAAAGCACATACTGCTGCCAAATAACATTTCAGACGAAGAAGAAGAGTTCAGGATAGATATTTATCGACTTTTGCATCTGATATTTATCGACTTTCGGATCTGCATAATATTATTATGCTTAAAGTGTTTGGTATTAAATTTTGGGAGAAAAAAATTATCCTGATTTTCACAACTTCGTACAAAAAAACCATTTTTAAAATCAAAATTTTTTCAAAAATCGTAAAAATTCGACAAAATTTCGACTTTGGCCAGCTATTGCTCAGCGATGGTTTGACCTATCACTACATTTTATACGTCGTTAGAATCGTATTTTAATTTTCTTTCGAACAAGCTATTGCTTCCGTTCTTCGCTTTTGTACGTTTGGCGAAACGATTTTTTGAATGAAGTGATACCTAAAAAACACAAAATTACCAATATCTCGAAAACCTGCTCATACAAATTTTTTTTAAAAATATGTTCACAGCTCAGCATACCAGTGCCAATTCACCCATATGTATGAATCTCTTGGTATTTTTTCAAATTAATTATTTGTAAACTAGTGTAATTTTTGAGTAGAGCGCTTTGCACGTTAACATTGTAGATATGTGTATACATATCCAGTTTGGCTTTAAAGCTTATAGTAACAACAGCACGAAGCTGGCTTCGTAGTTGCATACAAAATTTCTTCCAAATTCAAAAAAACAGATGCTTCACAAAGAGATTTTAGTAAGGGATTTGAAAGCCAGGTAAAAGCCAATAAGTAAAAGCGAGATGGCCATCATCGCCTAGGCGGTTCAAGGCTATTTTAAGTAAGAAAGTAAGAGATGGCATCATACGCGCTCAAATATTTGCATGTTAATTGTTATGCTATCAGCCGACAGGTGGCAGGAAGAGCGGTAGGTATATGTTTATGCTATTGGCAGTTAGTGAAACCAAATGTAAACGCTAAAAAAGAAATTGTTACGATACATTTTTGAAACATATTGTAGCTCATAGAGGATTAGCTAGGCAAGCCGGGCTTTTCGGCTTATATGGAAGGCACGCCACTGCTGCCTCTGTCCTAGGCTGCTAAGCCAATGCAGCCTAAACTTTTTGCCTTCCCAGTTGCTTATGGTCTCTTTTTCGTGGGCCTTGGTGAGCCCACATAAGGGTTCCGGACTATAAAATGCTGTTAGACCACCTTGTTTTGCAAGCTGGTCCGCTTTTTCGTTGCCGTCATGTCCTTCATGCCCTGGGACCCAACCTAACAACACTTTGTTTTTCGCCCCCAGATCGCTAAGGACTGTGACGCACTCATAAACAAAAAAAAAACACTAATGGCGGCGAAATACCAACAGGTTATCATAACCTCTAACGAGATTTTTAGCCGAGCTTCTCTTTCCAACTTGTGGTGTGTTGCTTTTGAGTTTTCCTACAAGTTGGCGGAACCTACAGTTTTTTGCCGACTCCGAACGGCACTTGCAAAGCAAATGAATTTTTTGCTGAGAAGCTTCTCATGGCAGAAATACACCCGGAGAGTTTGCCAAACTACTGCCGAGGGGCGACCCCGTTTAGAAAAATTATTTTTCTAAATAATTTTTGATGTTACTTTTGCCGGGCATCGAACCGCCACGACTTGGTGTAGAAGGCCGAACACTTAACCGCTACACCACGGCGGCCGCACTCATAAACAAGCTTCGAAGTTATTGTATACGACTGCAAGGCACGTAGGGCGGCCTGACTGTCCGACATAATGTAAATTCGCTTAGAGGATAGTCCTCTTCGGAGGCATTCTCTGCCACAGATTTCTATTGCATGGATTTCGCTGGGAAAATAGAGGGGTAGCTACCCATTGGTATCGATTTTTTGTAGTTTGGTCCATAGATACCAGCTCCCGTTTTACAATCTTCCAGCTTCGATCCATCCGTATACCAAATCTCCGAATCAGATTCAGCATATGGGTTCCCTGTTTCCCAGAGTACTCGATGAACGATTGAAGCCTCAAATTTTCGCGTGATCCTGAGCGTAGGAGTTGTTGCATCATTTGCTTGCAATATAGGATCGCAACACTTTAAAGTCTCAATGCAGCGAATGTGGCTTCCTTCTCTATTAGAATAGGGAAGGGAGGTATTCCTACAAGGGCACTTAGAGCATCTGCAGGACACGTTCTCATTGCACTTGTTATGCCGACACAGTCCAGCCTATGCAGCTTACTTAATTTAGTTGCTGTTGTTCTCTGAGCAGTCTTAGGCCACCAGACTAGGTGACTATTGCCTTCACAACTGTATTAAATGACCAATACGTCATTTTGGGAGATAGTCCCCATGTTTTGCCATAAAGTCTAGTGCAGGCGAAAAAGGCCCTCGTTGCTTTATTTATCATAGCTGAGAATTCCATGTGAGGGTCTTGTCCAATGTTACTCCTAGGTATTTTGCCTCCGTTGAAAAACTTATGCGGCTGCCTCCTAGGGACGTCTCTAACAAGGAGAGCTTTCTTCGCCGCGTGAAAGGCACCAATATTGTTTTGTTTGGGTTAATAGATAGTCCTTTGCTAGCACACCATCTTTCAATGATGCGAAGGGCTTGTTGCATGCGATCGGATATTGTTTCATCATGCGTTCCTGTTACGCAGACGTCAAAACCATTGCCCTTCAAAAGGTGAAGAAGTTCGTCTATGACAAGGGTACAAAGTAGAGGAGAAAGTACACCTCCTTGAGGGTATCCTCTTGTGGCCACGATTGAGCCAGCACTCCCTCCTATCTCAAAGCTGATTTTTCTTTGCTTTAGCATGGCCAGCACGTCCTTGCTAATCATGGCTTCCTCAATGGCCTGATACGTCGTAAATGCACACAGGGCTATGTTCTTAGACCCTATGGCCTTTTCAATTTTTTCCGTAAGGCAATGGTAGGTACGCGAATTGGGTTTTACACAGAGGAAGTTTCTTTAAGTTCCCTTCTCTAATGTGCTGATCCAAAATTTTTTCCATTCCTTTTAGGAGAAAGGAACTGAGACCTATTGGTCGATATGACGATGGCAGATTTTCCGGTATCCCTGGTTTCGGTATAAAAACAACCTTAACCTCTGTCCACCTGTTAGGAATATATCCTAGCAGCAGGGATGCTCTATATAAATTTGATAGGACTGGGGCTGTATAGTTAATTCCTTGCTGCGACAGACAAGGATTGACCCCATCCGGTCCTGGGGATTTGAAAGGACTGAAAGTCGATAAATCCCATTGGACATTTTTGACATTGGTTATATTTTATACTATGAGGCGATTTAAAACTCCTACCTTTTTTCCTGCCAGGACTCCAACTATTCATTCACACCTTCGTACATACTACATAAATAAATATTTTAATTTAAAATTTCCTGACTAAAACACTTGCAATACATATTACCAACATTTTCATACAATTTCACACGATATATGTACTTTGTCCACATTACTACAATCAAATAACAACATTCAGCTTTCAACAGCCAACAATGAAAGTAATTCAACAATTTCCATCAATTCAAACTTCGTGTATGCAACGCCAACAAACTATCAGGATGCCAACAATGCCAGGTGGTAGACGATGCATTGATTTAGTTGCTCATACGCCATGGTGCACATACAAACTTCGAGCATACAAATGAACACACGCGCACATAAATGTATACATATATAGGTTAGGTTCAAGTGGCTGCCGCAGAGGCACACCTAGGCCAGTATTAAAAGGCCCGTTGTGATACCACCAACACTAAGAAAGTCAGTTCCGGGACCCTGCCATATGGAAAATCTCCACATAGCAGAATCCCGGGACTGACCTTCCTATACCGACACCGTTACTCCTCCTCGAACCATTTAGATGACTTGATGAAGGCCATCAGGTTATTTATGTCCAGCTCCGTGACCTGGCGTAGGCTGACCAGGAAGGGAACTCCCAAAAAGCGCATTCTCGCGCCACTTAAAGCCGGGCAGTTGCAGATGAGGTGCTCCACCGTTTCCTCCTCCTCATCATCCTTACAACTCCTACAGCATCGTCGGTAGGCCACACCAAGTCTTTCTGCGTGCCTACCAATGAGGCAGTGCCCAGTTAATACGCCTATTAATATGGAGATTTCTCTTCTCCTTAGGGCATAAATTTGTCTTGATCTTTTATGATCCCATTTCGGCCAGGTTTCTTTGGATATCCGGCATCCTAGAGATTGCAGCCATCTTTCGTTGGCTTGGCGGAGTGTGTACTCCTTCAGCATAAGCTTGCATGTGGCAAACGGCATACCTAAGCGATCTTTATCGCGAAGAACCTGCTTGGTCGTGCCCTGCCTCACAAGTTCGTCTGCCCTACAATTTCCCTCAATGTCCCTATGCCCCGGGACCCATGTGAGGTTAACGCGATTCTGTTGGGCCATCTCTTGTAGAGATCGACGACAGCTGAGCGTCAGTTCAGAGTTGAACGAGTAAGAGCCAAGGGATTTTATGGCCGCCTGGGTGTCGCTGAATATAAAAATGCCCTGTCTGATAGTGTGTTGGCCTATCCAAGCCGCGGCGTCCATGATTGCTGAAACTTCAGCCTGGAAGACACTGCAGTGATCAGGTAGTCTGAAGGAGAGCTCAAGGTTCAGATCCTTTGAATAAACCCCTCCTCCAACTCTGCCGTCTAACTTCGAGCCATCAGTATAAATGGAAGTGCCGCCATGAGAGCGGGATTCCGATCCGTGTTCTCCCATTCTTCCCTGCTGGGAATGGTGATTTTAAAACCGCTATCTCCGACTGTTGTAGTCGCACTGCGATCTGTGCTCAGCGAAAGAAAGCTATAGGATCCCAAAATACAGGTGTGCCCAGTAGTGCTTGAGCCCCAGCCGGACGTTTCCCTTAGACGCAGAGCCGATGCTGCTGCTACCCGGTGCCCTTCCAGATCGAGTGGCAAAATACCAAGAATGGCCTGGAGTGCTTCATTGGGCGTTGTTCTTAACGCACCGCTTATACAGATCATGCAAGATCTGTGTACTTTACCTAGCAGATTAAGGTTTGTTGCCTTGCTCAGCACAGGCCACCATACCACAACTCCATAGAGCATGATTGGTCGAATGATTGCAGTGTAGATCCATTTGCATATTTTGGGGCTGAGCCCCCATTTCTTTCCAATGGCTCTTTTGCACGTGTAGAGTGCAATACACGCTTTCTTCTGGCACTGAAAAACATTCTCCTTCCAGGTTAGTTTTCTATCCAGAACTGTGCCCAAGAACTTGGCTTTGTCAGCCAAGTTCAGGTGCACGTTATTCAGTTTTGGTAGTATTAGCGGTGGTATTGTAGTATTACATAAACACACCGCCCTTTTTCGTCTAATTGTCATGTGCACAAAAATGCATAAACAAATAAGAGTGTAAACAACAACACTTTACCCAAATTAGTTACAATGAACTCAACGGGAGTTTATGCAAAGACAGCACATGCCGCATATAGCGAGAGTCTTGTTACACTTGTGCGGATGGTCGAAGACACCGCCAAAGACAGTCGCATTGCCTAACTGAGTCACAACGCCAGTTCGCCAGTTGGCCAATACGACTGTCATACCAACACATTTATTGTATACTGTAAATAGGTTGTAAGTATTAGTGTAAGAATTTTGTATAAAAGAAAGTTAAGTCAATAAAGAATTACATTCACTGATCGAACTTCCAACGTTTTAATTGATCGTGGCTATATGGCGATCCCGCCAGGCTTTAAAAGGCGAAACCGCCAGCCAGATAAAATAATATACACTTTGGCTTTAAAAGGCGATACCGCCAGCCGAAAATAAAAAAAAAATTTTTTAAATAATTTACTTGGCTATACACAGCGATATCGCTAGCCATGGTTAGAAGGACGCTCCATTAGCAAGAAGGACAATTAAAAAACCATCACTGAAGGGACTGGCCCTCGTGGTGTACCAGCAAGGGCGGCAAGCAAAAAAAAAAAACAAACTAACATCACTGAGGGACTGGCCCTCGTGGTGTACCAGCAAGGGCGGCAAGCAAAAAAAAACAAGCTAACATCACTGAGGGACTGGCCCTCGTGGTGTACCAGCGAAGGCAGCAACATAACAGGGTGGAATAATCACTGGATATAACTGGCGGCAAAATTATGGAGACAGCACTACATTGGTATTTACAGCAGCGTAAAATAGAAGTAAAAATTTAAAATATTTAAAACATTTAAAATTTAAATAAAAACAAAAACAAATTTAGAAAACTTCGGCACGCCTTATGGTCGCCATCCAAATAGCAGTAATTTGCTTAGGGGTAAAAGTTTAAAAATTAAATATTGAAAATTTTGTTTATATAACCGAATTTTTACGAAATATAATGCAAAAGATTTCGACTCAAGTGGAGTCTGATAAAATATTTCAAGAAGAAATTGATAAACTTTTTCAAAAGTGTATAGACACATTTATTAAAGGTTCAAATCAGATCCTCGAGAGTCGCAAATCCGAAAAAATTGGCCCTAAACCGATTACTATTGAAGAGTATCGGAAAAGGAATAAAATAAATAAAACGGAAAAAATTCCTAAAACCCCTGTCCCAAACATTGTACATAAACGAAAAAGGGCAGGCAGAAAAGTAAAAAGAAGAGTAGAGTTAGCTAAATTGCATCAACAATTTAACTTTGCCACTAACTCTGATGAAAGATTAAAAATTCAAGAAAAAATAGAATTGTTAAGACATCAGTAATAATAAAAAAAAAAAAAAAAAAAAAAAAAAAATTTAGTAAATTCAAATGCTTTTTCAAATTTAATTATTTTAAATAAATTTTCTTCTTATGGATAGTGCATTGCCCGATGATCTTGATTACGACGCAATAAACAGAATTGTGGATAACTTAAAGCGTGAAAACGCAGACATTGCTCGTAAATCAAGATCACGAGATAAGGGAAGTAACAGACATAATTTAAATTGCTTAAGGAAATTTTGGATATTTATAGGAATGGGTAGAGAACCTACAATGGAAGATTTATTATATCCTTCCACAATAGTAGAAGAAGTAAATAGATGGATAAGTAAAGTACATCCTGAAAATAAATTTTAATTAAAAACAGAAAAAAATTTTTTTTATGAATAAATAAAAATTTAAATACGTAAAATTTTTTTTTATTAAATAAATAAAGTTAGTTTAGAAAATAAAGTTTAATTTAAAATTAAAAACAAAAAAAAAAAATTTTTTTTATGAATAAACAAAAATTTGAACTCGAAAAATTTTTCTATTAAATTTTAAAATGACTTGGTGGAAAATTGCACTAAACGGCATCTTAATAGGAATAGCAGGATACGAAGTAGGAAAAGAAACTTCAGGTGAAGACACCTACGATACTAAAATAGTTAAATATGAACCACACCCTATCGTGGAAAACAAGGCAGAAATGTCCGATAAGTGGTTGACCGCTTTTGTATGCGTAGCTACATTTTTAATTGTCACAATAATAATTCTATTAAAAAATTATATAAAGAACAAATTGAGACAATTGAATAATGTACAACAACGCATCTAAGCAAAAGACAACATCAAAAACTTTTTTAAAAAAGGGAACACAAATAATAATAATAAGCAAAATTAAATAAAGAAACTAATAATGTAAATAAGCCAATTTTCACCTTATTTAAGAAAATTTTCATCTCCCTTTCGGTTGAACTAAAGATTAACTCGTGCTATGCCGAAGGCACTAATCGTTATAGAAAGGGCAAGAGCAATACAAAAAGCCAACTGCCACCTAATTATCCCCAGTTAAAAGACAAATGGGAAGAATCGTTAGAAAAATGTTTCGAATTAATCGAAAACAAATACAAATACATAAATAAAGCAATTAAAACTAAAAGAGAACTGGTTGTCAAGCAATTGACAATATTAATAAAATTTGTTAACAATATAACGAAAATAATAGGATACCTATATATCCAAGTGACTAATATTCACCAAAAAGATGGACAACAAACCTTGTTCATAAATATAATAACATACCCGGCAGATAAACTCAATAAAAAACAAACAGTATCAATCTCGTTCGAAGAAAACATTCTAACCAAGTTCAACAAGTTCTCACCAAAAAAGAGTAAGAAGGTGAAAAACAAAACCAAAGTTTCCCCAAAAAAGAATACAAAAATGGCACAGACAGCTATAGAATTTATTAAAACAGCTTCATCAATGCTACCAGAGTTTGATGGTAAGCCTGAGAATCTACATAGTTTCCTAGATGCACTCGATATACTTGAGCAAATCAAGGATACACACGAAGCATTGGCCATTACCATGATAAAAACAAAGCTGAAAGGTACAGCAAGGAATTTTATTAGTAATGAGACCACGATCGAACAAATAAAAAACAAATTAAAGACCGCAATAAAGGGTGAATCAGTGGAGGTTTTGACCGCTAAACTACTGAACATCCAACAGCGTAGCAAAACTGCTAACCAATACACAGCGGAAATTGAAAAAATCACAAGATCATTAGAAGGAGCATATATCTCTGATGGATTAAACCCAGACTTAGCCACGAGATATTCAACACAGGCAGCAGTTAAGGCCATGTGCAAAAACTGCTCTAATGACAAGGTCAAGATGATCATGCAAGCAGGAACGTTCTCGACAATGAACGATGCAATCTCCAAATTTATCAACAGCTGTACAGAAAAAGCGAACAGCACAAGCAAAAACTTGCATAGACACCAACAAAATTACTCGAGAAGTAATTATCACACGAATAGCCAAAGTAATAATTACAGAAGAAATAAAATGCAATCAGCTAAAAATTAAAGAAAATTAAACTAGCTCGTTTTCGAAAGAAAATTTGTAGCATAAAAACCGATTGTTGAGGATAAGATTGACTTAGGACAATACTTTACCAGGCTGAAATAAGCCGGCAATCCGGAAAAAATGAAAAATACAGTTGTCCATAGGGACAAATTGTTTAAATAATAATTACTCGAGTAGAAGCATTTATAAAATAAAAAATTGGTACCAAGTTCTCCAAAAAAAAAAAAAAGTTTAATAATCAACCAACAATACATATATAAAGTTTATTTAACTAACCAATGATACATATAAAGCGTAATATAAAATAAATAAAAAATATAAAAATAAAAATTTTATTAAAATATCATAAAAATATTAGTAAGGAAATTAACATAGGAAATTTAGTTTTAGTTAGAGAAGAGGCCTCTCATAAGTTAGAGAATAGATATACAGGACACTATAAAGTTAAAGCAATTGATAAAAATAACAACTATACATTAATTCCACATAGCATAGGAGATAGTAATAAAAACAAAAAGGAAATCGTAATTAATAAGAATAGGCTTAAACCAATTTAAAAAACATTTAAAAATAAGCATAGCACTTTATCCATAATAAATTCGTAATACAAAAAAAAAAAGAGGCATTTTTTTACACAGGCATTCAAATTTACTCAATCCGATATACGGCACAAGCCGTATACAAACAAACACAAAACAATGGTAACAAGACACTAAACAATTAAAATTTTGTCAATCCAAACAAAACGTCAAACGGTTCATTAACTCAGAAAAATAGACATATATAGTTGATTACAAATATATATATCTATTTTTTTTTAAGGGGGAAGGTGTAGTATTACATAAACACACCGCCCTTTTTCGTCTAATTGTCATGTGCACAAAAATGCATAAACAAATAAGAGTGTAAACAACAACACTTTACCCAAATTAGTTACAATGAACTCAACGGGAGTTTATGCAAAGACAGCACATGCCGCATATAGCGAGAGTCTTGTTACACTTGTGCGGATGGTCGAAGACACCGCCAAAGACAGTCGCATTGCCTAACTGAGTCACAACGCCAGTTCGCCAGTTGGCCAATACGACTGTCATACCAACACATTTATTGTATACTGTAAATAGGTTGTAAGTATTAGTGTAAGAATTTTGTATAAAAGAAAGTTAAGTCAATAAAGAATTACATTCACTGATCGAACTTCCAACGTTTTAATTGATCGTGGCTATAGTATCTTATAGCGGTTGGTGAAAAGGACCAGTTCGACTTTTCCCGGGTTGATGCTCAGTCCGCAGCGCGAGCACCATGAGGAAACCTCTGTCAGTGCTACTTGCATCAAGTCGCACAGGGTTTGTGGGAATTTGCCCCTATATACTATAGCTAAGTCGTCTGCATATGCCACTACCTTCCCGCCCCCCCAGCTTGTGTCTCGCAGCATCGAGTTGACAGTGAGGTTCCATAGAAGCGGGGAGAGAACACCACCCTGAGGCGTTCCCCTTGTGACATAGCGTGATAAGTCAACCGAGCCCAGTGATGAAACTATTCGTCTGCCCCTTAGCAGTTGATCAATAAGTCCAATAAGAGACCTGCTTATGCCCAGACTTGTTAAAGCGGTGTTTATAGCATCAGGGCTTATGTTGTTGAAGGCTCCTTCAATATCTAAAAAGGCCACAAGACAGTACTCCTTTTCATACAGCGATTTTTCAATAACAGAAACTAGGCTTTGAAGCGCAGTTTCTGTAGATTTCCCTTTGGTGTATGCATACTGATAGCTACAGATCAGGTTGCTATCAATAGTAGAGGAGAGGTATCCATTTATTATCCTCTCGAAGGTTTTGAGCACAAAGGATGAGAGACTGATCGGCCTACAGTTCTTGGGCCCGCAATGAGACGCCCTCCTTTTGAGAGCACTCGTCTAAGTCTCGCTGTATCGTCGACATTTTCGACCCCAGTGCAGAAATTTCTCCACGATAGTCTCTTCGCCTGCCTCAGAGCTTTTTTGTAGGCCCTGAGTTTAACTTTATATTCGAGCCATTGAGTCTCCGTGCCAAGGCTCTTGGCCTTATTAAATTGTGTCCTACATGATTTACGGAGCGAATCCAGGTCGTAGGACCACCAATGCGGTCTATGTTTGCCGCGTGGTTTTGGCACTGGGCAAGCCCGCTCTAAGGCATTCGAGAGCGCCGTTGTAAAGGTCTTTACCAGATCCTCCAACTCCCCTACTGATGAGGGGACTTGTGGCGGCAGTGCTGGTAAGTCCCTAGATAGTATTTCATTGTGTAGCTGCCAGTTAGTGTTATGTGGGTTGCGTTTCATAACCGGCTGCTCAACAGAAAAGTCTAGAACTAATTCTACGTACCGGTGGTCGGAGAATGAGTGTTCATCGAGAACGCGCAATTTTCTGACCCACTCATAAGCGCCTTCGCTGCAAATAGTGAGATCTATGACCTCCCTACGGGTTTTAGTAATAAACGTAGGTTCGTTACCCACGTTGCAAACTACCAGGTTAGTTGTTAACAAATAATCAAACAACGACTCTCCTCTAGCATTGATATCGGAGCTTCCCCACTGGACGTGATGAGCATTGGCGTCAGTTCCGATAATAAGATGACCCATGGAAAAATTTGCCACCAGGTCTTTTACCTCCCTCTGTGGCGGAGGTTCTTCGGCGTCCGACCGCCGCCGCCATCGTCAGACTGGTACTGTCGACTATTACACTGGCAGCTGCAACGTCACCATTGCTATAGTTGGGCAAGAGAAAGGCATTCAGCTCAGACTTAACCAAAATACAGGCTCTAACCCTGCCCCCCTCGCTGGCTCGGATAAGCTTAAAACCCTTAGTCCCCAAACCGCAAATCCTTGAGCTGTTGACCCAGGGTTCTTGGATGAGAACCACATCTATGTCGCCTTTAGAGAGACGACTGATTAAAGCAGCCGAGGCTGCTTTAGATTTGTGCAGGTTTATCTGAATCACCACCAACATGAGAGCGCTCAGTCTTCCCTGCCACCGCCGTATCGTCGAGTTCCACCTCGGCTGGAGGCTTATCTTTCAACGACGATTTGTTCAGACCACGATTTGGCGTGGCCGAGATCCTACTAACTGTGGCAGTATCGACATTGGTGCGCTCAGGACTAGCTGCTATCACTGTGACGTTGAGGTCTTCCCCGTCCAGCAGGCTGTCTCCCATCTCCGAGCTGTTCACTGCTCCTTCGTCATTTGACGTGGCAGATACCATACTTTCCGAGTCGGACATCTCCGACTCCTCTACCGACACTGCGATGTCCGAGTCCTCCGGTGCAGCCGAAATAGCAGCGCGCTGTGCATCGCCGCGGTATACGTGGATCACGATCTGACCCATGCCGTAGTGCACTCGTCCATTGCACCGTTTAAGGGGCTCGAGTGCTTCCTTATTCAAGGTGAAGACCACTTGCCTGTCAGGCCCTACCGCATCCTCGACCAGATTGACACCCCAGTCCTGCGTCGGGAGACACGGGTTCATGATCCTCAGCATCCTGAGAATTCTCTCAGGTTCAGCAGGGATAGCAGGAATCCACGCTCTTGCCCTTGGCCGAGCCGGGATGTCCTTCCAGTCGACAACCTCGATTTTTGCCCCTTGGTAGATCTCACCCAGTCTTGCAGCTGCTGCCTTGTACAGTGCAACAGTTTTTGCATCCTCGCAAGCGAATACCTTGATTCGGCCCGATAGGTTCTGATGCGGGATGGCACCCGGAGACTCATCCATAATGTCGAGAAGGGCATTACCGATAGCGTTCCGGACGTACCGCCACTGGTCCCTAGGGATGGCCCAGCTTTCGTTACCTCGGTCAATGACGCCTGTGAGGATCCTATCCTTAGTCACTTCAGCAAAGCTGAGTTTACCCACTACGGGGGCGTGTTGCTGCCGCTTCGGGTGAGGTTTTAAATCCACGTCCGATCTCTGGCGTTTGAAGGGATTTCCATTAACCTTCTTTGGCACTAATCGCTTTGGAAGTTCGGTAAGATAGCTTCAGCCATCTCCACCGTCTTTCTACCATTCGGCGATAGCGTCTCTTGTGAAATTCCCTCGTAATTCTTCAGGATCCTCGCGGAAGCTCTTTTGTCCAAGTACTCAGAGCGACTGGGAGATGTCTTTTGGGGTAAATTTCGACCCGTAGTTGCCATCGCGGTCGTTCCCTTATTTGGATCTCTGGGGCCAGGTCGTGAGACTGAGACTGCCACAGACGTTAAAGACTTGGTTTCGGTACCGGCACTTACTAGGGCTTTAGCATCAGCCGTTGTTGGCTTCACTATGTTTGTACCGGTACTTACTTTGGGGATTGCCCCCTTGTTATCCAGAGCTAATCGACCCGTAGTTGCCATCGCTGTCGATCTCTCGGCTGATAAAGAAATGGAGTTTGTCCTCCGACGTTGCGTTCTCGCTTGCAGCATATATAAAGTAGCTGTAAACATCTGCACAACTCAATATATTCCAATAGTAAGCAGTTCACGAGTGTACTCACTCGCCGGATATGACATTTATTCAAATACAAATAAAATAAAAATTGATTCTAGTTTACACACACACACATAAATACATACAGTCTCAAAACCGTTACGTATTGCATTGAAACTGGCAGTACTCAACCACATAGTCAACGGATGGGTTTTGCAGTTCACATTGTATAACTAGGAATGAAATGGAACACAGTTGATTTGAGCTTGTGGCTGGAAGACATTGAATAGCAAAAATTAAATCAGTTGTAAAGACCAGACACTTCATGCACTCAATTGGTGTAGATCTATTTTCATGCATACGCCCTACTACGAGGCAGTTATATTACCTACAGGGATTTGCTTTAAAGAACGTGCAGTAGTAGCTACAATAACAAAAGTAGGTAGTATATGCATCCGTATGCTGAGCACGTAGAACAAATATCTCTCCGTCACCCCTTGAAATATCTCAAATATGGGCTTATTACTTTTTGACGTAAAACACGTTGGTCTTCAATGCGCTTGCTTCGAGCTTAAGTGCCAATTTCGGTTACTCAAATTTCAGTTCATTTATTCAGCTATTTGTTGTTAATATTTATGGCAGTTCAATTGAAATTCATACACAATTTATCTCAAGCATAAAGAACTGTAAAAACGTTTTTGAATGGGTGCTTGGAATAAGAAAATACTTGAAATTTTTTTAAACTCGAGTGTTAAGCTACATTTACACTGCACCAAATGCGTAACTTTTGGCCAAGTTTTTTCGAGACCGTTCATCCGCAGATTGAATTTAATCACCAAATTAAGTCAAATTAAATTAAATTCGTCTAATTTGGCAAATAAATTCATTCTGCGGACAAACATTCTCGAAATAACTTCGCCAAAAGCGACGGATTTGGTGCAGTATAAATGTATCATTAGTTTATGACTTTACTTCGAAGTTATTTATTTAACCTTTTATCCAGTATCTCTTTTTCATATTGCTCACCGGGCGTATTTTGGTTGCCTGGTTTTGCTGTTAGCTGTTTTACTTTTTTGAAGGGACTCTAAATGATCAATTACATAAAACTTTATTTTGGCTTTACCTCGAACTTTGACTTTGACAAAAAAGTTCAGTATACGTATTTAAACGAAGCATGGCAAATAGAAGACCTCAAAGTTGAAGCAAGGTTAAAATTTGACAAACTCTCAAATTTTGCTTGCTTTGCTTGGTTTGGCAATCAGATGTTGATGACTTTGCTTTAATTTAAGAATAAAAAGTTGGAGGAAATAATAATTAATTCATTTTTTCTTTACTCAATTAATAAATTATCCAAAACACTCTGAATGCAAAGAAATAAATAACGAAAACCAATGTATAAAAGAGAAGCGTCAAAGCGTTCATTGTAGCATACCTCTGAAGTTGAGCGCAAAGTTTTGAGGTTGCAAGCGAGGTTAACAAAGCTCTACGTATTTGACCCTAACTTAACTGAATATGCCTTTGTTGTAGTTGTTGGTGGCACTATTTTGCATTGCCTAGTCAATTGGTTTATTACAGCAAACCGAAAATGTATAATAGTCTTGGGGAACTCTCCTTTCGATTGTCTTGTGTCAGACAGAATAAGAAGAGCAGCGAGGGCTCTCTACGTATACACCCGTCTCAATCCGTGTTGTTAAAGTTGGTGTAGGTGGTTTGCTCTGAGAAATTTAAGTTCTTTGTTTGGTTAAGTTGTGAATCAACCTGACGGAACCTGGACAAGCATAGGAAGAGAAACCCTAGAGTTGCTCTTGGATAGACACTTTCAGGGAACTTGCATAATGCACCTTTGGCACCTGTAACAAACCTGTCAGTAAACATCACATTGCACTTTCATATTTATAAAGTGTTCACTCGCTTGTAGGAATTTATAATTAATTTGTGCTGAAATAGCAATAAAAATAGATTAATTCGCACACCATTTATCTTTGCTAGAACTTAAGTTCAATGCGTTCATGTTGCATGCAACACAATGGGAGAATTGCCAGAGAAAATGAGGAAAAAAAGGACGTGTGGCACTCGGGGACTGCCGCGGTAAAGCTATTGCATATTATCAACTTATGCCAGGCCCGTACGCAGCGGTGGGGGTTTTGAAAGAAAGAAAACAAATTTTTTACGTTTATATGACGTGATATGACATCACATGATATGACACCATATGATATGACATTACATGATATGACATCATATGATATGTCATCATATGATAAGACATCATATGACATGACATCATAAGATATGACATTACATGATATGACATCATATGATATGACATCATATGATATGACATCATATGATAAGACATCATATGATATGACATCAAATGATAAGACATCATATGATAAGACATCATATGATAAGACATCATATAGTAAGACATCATAGGACATGACATCATATGATATGACATCACATGATATGACATCATATGACATGACATCATATGATATGACATCACATGATATGACATCATATGATATGACATCACATGATATGACATCATATGATATGACATCATATGACATGACATCATATGATATGACATCGCATGATATGACATCATATGACATGACATCATATGATATGACATCATATTATCTGACATCATATGATATGACATCACATGATATGACATCATATGATATAACATCACGTGATATGAAATCATGTGATCTGACATCATATGATATGTTATCATACGATGTGACATAATATGATATAGCATCACATGATATGACATCATATGATATGACGTCACATGATATAACATCATATGATATGACATCATAGGATATGACATCATATATTACATCACATGACATCATATGATATGACATCATATGATAAGACATCATATGATATGACATCATATGATAAGACATCATATGATATGACATCATATGATAAGACATCATATGACATGACTTCATAAGATATGACATTACATGATAAGACATCATATGACATGACATCATAAGATATGACATTACATGATATGACATCATATGATATGACATCATATGATATGACATCATATGATATGTTATCATACGATGTGACATAATATAATATGGCATCACATGATATGACATCATATGATATGACGTCACATGATATAACATCATATGATATGACATCATAGGATATGACATCATATATTACATCACATGACATCATATGATATGACATCATATGATAAGAGATCTATGATATGACATCATATGATAAGACATCATATGATAAGACATCATATGATATGACATCATATATTACATCACATGACATCATATGATATGACATCATATGATATGACATCACATGATATGACATCATATGATATGACATCATATGATATGACATCATATGATATGACATCACGTGATATGACATCATATGATCTGACATCATATGATATGTTATCATGCGATGTGACATATCATATGATATGACATCATATGATATGTTATCATACGATGTGACATAATATAATATGGCATCACATGATATGACATCATATGATATGACGTCACATGATATAACATCATATGATATGACATCATAGGATATGACATCATATATTACATCACATGACATCATATGATATGACATCATATGATAAGAGATCTATGATATGACATCATATGATAAGACATCATATGATAAGACATCATATGATATGACATCATATATTACATCACATGACATCATATGATATGACATCATATGATATGACATCACATGATATGACATCATATGATATGACATCATATGATATGACATCATATGATAAGACATCATATGATAAGACATCATATGATATGACATCATATATTACATCACATGACATCATATGATATGACATCATATGATATGACATCACATGATATGACATCATATGATATGACATCATATGACATGACATCATATGATATGACATCATATGATCTGACATCATATGATATGACATCACATGATATGACATCATATGATAAAACATCACGTGATATGACATCATATGATCTGACATCATATGATATGTTATCATACGATGTGACATAATATGATATGGCATCACATGATATGATATCACATGATATGACATCATATGATATGACATCACATGATATGACATCATATGATATGACATCATATGACATGACATCATATGATCTGACATCATAGGATATGACATCATATATTACATCACATGACATCATATGATATGGCATCATATGATAAGACATCATATGATATGACATAATATGATAAGACATCATATGATATGACATCATATATTACATCACATGACATCATATGACATGACATCATAAGATAAGACATCATATGACATGACATCTTAAGATAAGACATCATATGATAAGACATCATATGATATGACATCATATATTACATCACATGACATCATATGATATGACATCATATGATAAGACATCATATATTACATCACATGACATCATATGATATGACATCATATAATATGACATCATATGATAAGACATCATATGATATGACATCATATGATAAGACATCATATGACATGACATCATAAGATGATATGACATCATATGACATGACATCATAAGATGATATTACATCATATGACATGACATCATAAGATATGACATCATATGATAAGACAACATATGACATGACATCATAAGATAAGACATCATATGATAAGACATCATATGATATGACATCATAAGATGATATGACATCATATGACATGACATCATATGATAAGAGATCATATGACATGACATCATAAGATGATATGACATCATATGATATGACATCATATGATAAGACATCATATGACATGACATCATAAGATGATATGACATCATATGACATGACATCATAAGATGATATGACATCATATGACATGACATCATAAGATATGTCATCATATGATAAGACATCATATGATATGACATCATATGACATGACATCATATGATAAGAGATCATATGACATGACATCATAAGATGATATGACTTCATATGACATGACATCATATGATAAGACATCATATGACATGACCTCATAAGATAAGACATCATATGATAAGACATCATATGATATGACATCATATATTACATCACATGACATCATATGATATGACATCATATGATAAGACATCATATGACATGACATCATAAGATGATATGACATCATATGACATGACATCATATGATAAGACATCATATGACATGACCTCATAAGATAAGACATCATATGATAAGACATCATATGATATGACATCATATATTACATCACATGACATCATATGATATGACATCATATGATAAGACATCATATGACATGACATCATAAGATGATATGACATCATATGACATGACATCATAAGATATGTCATCATATGATAAGACATCATATGATATGACATCATATGATAAGACATCATATGACATGACATCATAAGATATGTCATCATATGATAAGACATCATATGATAAGACATCATATATTACATCACATGACATCATATGATATGACATCATATGATAAGACATCATATGATAAGACATCATATGACATGACATCATAAGATATGACATCATATGATAAGACATCATATGACATGACATCATAAGATATGTCATCATATGATAAGACATCATATGATATGACATCATATGATATGACATCATATGATAAGACATCATATGACATGACATCATAAGATGATATGACATCATATGACATGACATCATAAGATGATATGACATCATATGACATGACATCATAAGATATGTCATCATATGATAAGACATCATATGATATGACATCATATGATAAGACATCATATGACATGACATCATAAGATATGTCATCATATGATAAGACATCATATGATAAGACATCATATATTACATCACATGACATCATATGATATGACATCATATGATAAGACATCATATGACATGACATCATAAGATATGACATCATATGATAAGACATCATATGACATGACATCATAAGATATGACATCATATGATGATATGACATCATATGACATGACATCATATGATATGACATCATATGATAAGACATCATATGACATGACATCATATGACATGACATCATATGATATGACATCACATGATATGACATCATATGATATGACAGCATCTGATATGACATCATATGACATGACTTCATAAGATATGTCATCATATGATAAGACATCATATGATAAGACATCATATATTACATCACATGACATCATAAGATGATATGACATCATATGACATGACATCATAAGATATGTCATCATATGATAAGACATCATATGATATGACATCATATGATAAGACATCATATGACATGACATCATAAGATATGTCATCATATGATAAGACATCATATATTACATCACATGACATCATATGATATGACATCATATGATAAGACATCATATGACATGACATCATAAGATATGACATCATATGATAAGACATCATATGACATGACATCATAAGATATGACATCATATGATGATATGACATCATATGACATGACATCATATGATATGACATCATATGATAAGACATCATATGACATGACATCATATGACATGACATCATATGATATGACATCATATGATAAGACATCATATGACATGACATCATAAGATATGACATCATATGATAAGACATCATATGACATGACATCATAAGATATGACATCATATGATGATATGACATCATATGACATGACATCATATGACATGACATCATAAGATAAGACATCATATGACATGACATCATATGACATGACATCATATGATATGACATCACATGATATGACATCATATGATATGACAGCATCTGATATGACATCATATGACATGACTTCATAAGATATCATATGACATGACATCATATGACATGACATCATATGATATGACATCACATGATAAGACATCATATGATATGACATCATATGATAAGACATCATATGACATGACATCATAAGATAAGACATCATATGACATGACATCATATGACATGACATCATATGATATGACATCATAGGATATGACATCATATATTACATCACATGACATCATATGATATGACATCATATGATAAGACATCATATGATAAGACATCATATGATATGACATCATATATTACATCACATGATATCATATGATATGACATCGTATGAGAAGACATCATATGACATGACATCATATGATAAGACATCATATGACATGACATCATAAGAAAAGACATCATATGACATGACATCATATGACATGACATCATATGACATGACATCATAAGATATGTCATCATATGATAAGACATCATATGATATGACATCATAAGATATGTCATCATATGATATGACATCATATGACATGACATCATAAGATAAGACATCATATGACATGACATCATAAGATGATATGACATCATATGACATGACATCATAAGATATGACATCATATGATAAGACATCATATGATATGACATCATATATTACATCACATGACATCATATGATATGACATCATATGATAAGACATCATATGATAAGACATCATATGATATGACATCATATATTACATCACATGATATCATATGATATGACATCGTATGAGAAGACATCATATGACATGACATCATATGATAAGACATCATATGACATGACATCATAAGAAAAGACATCATATGACATGACATCATATGACATGACATCATATGACATGACATCATATGACATGACCTCATAAGATATGTCATCATATGATAAGACATCATATGACATGACATCATATGATATGACATCATATGATATGATATCACATGATAAGACATCATATGACATGACATCATATGATAAGACATCATATGACATGACATCATAAGATATGTCATCATATGATATGACATCATATGATATGACATCATATATTACATCACATGATATCATATGATATGACATCATATGACATGACATCATAAGATATGTCATCATATGATAAGACATCATATGACATGACATCATATGATATGACATCATATGATATGATATCACATGATAAGACATCATATGACATGACATCATATGATAAGACATCATATGACATGACATCATAAGATATGTCATCATATGATATGACATCATATGATATGACATCATATGACATGACATCATATGATAAGACATCATATGACATGACATCATAAGATATGTCATCATATGATATGACATCATATGATATGACATCATATATTACATCACATGACATCATAAGATATGTCATCATATGATATGACATCATATGACATGACATCATAAGATAAGACATCATATGACATGACATCATATGACATGACATCATATGACATGACATCATATGACATGACATCATAAGATATGTCATCATATGACATGACATCATATGATAAGACATCATATGACATGACATCATAAGATATGTCATCATATGATATGACATCATATGATATGACATCATATATTACATCACATGACATCATAAGATATGTCATCATATGATATGACATCATATGACATGACAGCATAAGATAAGACATCATATGACATGACATCATATGACATGACATCATATGACATGACATCATAAGATATGTCATCATATGATAAGACATCATATGACATGACATCATATGATATGACATCATAAGATAAGACATCATATGACATGACATCATATGACATGACATCATATGACATGACATCATATGACATGACATCATATGATAAGACATCATATGACATGACATCATAAGATATGTCATCATATGATATGACATCATATTTTATGACATCATATATTACATCACATGACATCATAAGATATGTCATCATATGATATGACATCATATGACATGACATCATAAGATAAGACATCATATGACATGACATCATATGACATGACATCATAAGATATGTCATCCTATGATAAGACATCATATGACATGACATCATATGATATGACATCATATGACATGACATCATATGATAAGACATCATATGACATGACATCATAAGATAAAACATCATATGACATGACATCATATGACATGACATCATATGATATGACATCACATGATATGACATCATATGATATGACATCATATGATATGACATCATATGATATGACATCATAGGATATGACATCATATATTACATCACATGACATCATATGATATGACATCATATGATAAGACATCATATGATAAGACATCATATGATATGACATCATATATTACATCACATGATATCATATGATATGACATCGTATGAGAAGACATCATATGACATGACATCATATGATAAGACATCATATGACATGACATCATAAGAAAAGACATCATATGACATGACATCATATGACATGACATCATAAGATGATATGACATCATATGACATGACATCATAAGATATGTCATCATATGATAAGACATCATATGATATGACATCATATGACATGACATCATATGATAAGAGATCATATGACATGACATCATAAGATGATATGACATCATATGACATCATATGACATATAGACATCATATGACATGACATCATAAGATGATATGACATCATATGACATGACATCATAAGATATGACATCATATGATAAGACATCATATGATATGACATCATATGATAAGACATCATATGATAAGACATCATATGATATGACATCATATATTACATCACATGACATCATATGATATGACATCATATATTACATCACATGACATCATATGATATGACATCATATGATATGACATCATATGATATGACATCATATGATAAGACATCATATGACATGACATCATAAGATATGTCATCATATGATAAGACATCATATGATAAGACATCATATATTACATCACATGACATCATATGATATGACATCATATGATAAGACATCATATGACATGACATCATAAGATATGACATCATATGATAAGACATCATATGACATGACATCATAAGATATGACATCATATGATGATATGACATCATATGACATGACATCATATGATATGACATCATATGATAAGACATCATATGACATGACATCATATGACATGACATCATATGATATGACATCACATGATATGACATCATATGATATGACAGCATCTGATATGACATCATATGACATGACTTCATAAGATATGTCATCATATGATAAGACATCATATGATAAGACATCATATATTACATCACATGACATCATAAGATGATATGACATCATATGACATGACATCATAAGATATGTCATCATATGATAAGACATCATATGATATGACATCATATGATAAGACATCATATGACATGACATCATAAGATATGTCATCATATGATAAGACATCATATGATAAGACATCATATATTACATCACATGACATCATATGATATGACATCATATGATAAGACATCATATGACATGACATCATAAGATATGACATCATATGATAAGACATCATATGACATGACATCATAAGATATGACATCATATGATGATATGACATCATATGACATGACATCATATGATATGACATCATATGATAAGACATCATATGACATGACATCATATGACATGACATCATATGATATGACATCATATGATAAGACATCATATGACATGACATCATAAGATATGACATCATATGATAAGACATCATATGACATGACATCATAAGATATGACATCATATGATGATATGACATCATATGACATGACATCATATGACATGACATCATAAGATAAGACATCATATGACATGACATCATATGACATGACATCATATGATATGACATCACATGATATGACATCATATGATATGACAGCATCTGATATGACATCATATGACATGACTTCATAAGATATCATATGACATGACATCATATGACATGACATCATATGATATGACATCACATGATAAGACATCATATGATATGACATCATATGATAAGACATCATATGACATGACATCATAAGATAAGACATCATATGACATGACATCATATGACATGACATCATATGATATGACATCATAGGATATGACATCATATATTACATCACATGACATCATATGATATGACATCATATGATAAGACATCATATGATAAGACATCATATGATATGACATCATATATTACATCACATGATATCATATGATATGACATCGTATGAGAAGACATCATATGACATGACATCATATGATAAGACATCATATGACATGACATCATAAGAAAAGACATCATATGACATGACATCATATGACATGACATCATATGACATGACATCATAAGATATGTCATCATATGATAAGACATCATATGATATGACATCATAAGATATGTCATCATATGATATGACATCATATGACATGACATCATAAGATATGACATCATATGACATGACATCATAAGATATGACATCATATGATAAGACATCATATGATATGACATCATATATTACATCACATGACATCATATGATATGACATCATATGATAAGACATCATATGATAAGACATCATATGATATGACATCATATATTACATCACATGATATCATATGATATGACATCGTATGAGAAGACATCATATGACATGACATCATATGATAAGACATCATATGACATGACATCATAAGAAAAGACATCATATGACATGACATCATATGACATGACATCATATGACATGACCTCATAAGATATGTCATCATATGATAAGACATCATATGACATGACATCATATGATATGACATCATATGATATGATATCACATGATAAGACATCATATGACATGACATCATATGATAAGACATCATATGACATGACATCATAAGATATGTCATCATATGATATGACATCATATGATATGACATCATATGATATGACATCATATATTACATCACATGATATCATATGATATGACATCATATGACATGACATCATAAGATATGTCATCATATGATAAGACATCATATGACATGACATCATATGATATGACATCATATGATATGATATCACATGATAAGACATCATATGACATGACATCATATGATAAGACATCATATGACATGACATCATAAGATATGTCATCATATGATATGACATCATATGATATGACATCATATGACATGACATCATATGATAAGACATCATATGACATGACATCATAAGATATGTCATCATATGATATGACATCATATGATATGACATCATATATTACATCACATGACATCATAAGATATGTCATCATATGATATGACATCATATGACATGACATCATAAGATAAGACATCATATGACATGACATCATATGACATGACATCATATGACATGACATCATATGACATGACATCATAAGATATGTCATCATATGACATGACATCATATGATAAGACATCATATGACATGACATCATAAGATATGTCATCATATGATATGACATCATATGATATGACATCATATGATATGACATCATATATTACATCACATGACATCATAAGATATGTCATCATATGATATGACATCATATGACATGACAGCATAAGATAAGACATCATATGACATGACATCATATGACATGACATCATATGACATGACATCATAAGATATGTCATCATATGATAAGACATCATATGACATGACATCATATGATATGACATCATAAGATAAGACATCATATGACATGACATCATATGACATGACATCATATGACATGACATCATATGACATGACATCATATGATAAGACATCATATGACATGACATCATAAGATATGTCATCATATGATATGACATCATATGATATGACATCATATATTACATCACATGACATCATAAGATATGTCATCATATGATATGACATCATATGACATGACATCATAAGATAAGACATCATATGACATGACATCATATGACATGACATCATAAGATATGTCATCCTATGATAAGACATCATATGACATGACATCATATGATATGACATCATATGACATGACATCATATGATAAGACATCATATGACATGACATCATAAGATAAAACATCATATGACATGACATCATATGACATGACATCATATGATATGACATCACATGATATGACATCATATGATATGACATCATATGATATGACATCATATGATATGACATCATAGGATATGACATCATATATTACATCACATGACATCATATGATATGACATCATATGATAAGACATCATATGATAAGACATCATATGATATGACATCATATATTACATCACATGATATCATATGATATGACATCGTATGAGAAGACATCATATGACATGACATCATATGATAAGACATCATATGACATGACATCATAAGAAAAGACATCATATGACATGACATCATATGACATGACATCATAAGATGATATGACATCATATGACATGACATCATAAGATATGTCATCATATGATAAGACATCATATGATATGACATCATATGACATGACATCATATGATAAGAGATCATATGACATGACATCATAAGATGATATGACATCATATGACATCATATGACATATAGACATCATATGACATGACATCATAAGATGATATGACATCATATGACATGACATCATAAGATATGACATCATATGATAAGACATCATATGATATGACATCATATGATAAGACATCATATGATAAGACATCATATGACATGACATCATAAGATATGACATCATATGACATGACATCATAAGATAAGACATCATAAGATGATATGACATCATATGACATGACATCATAAGATATGTCATCATATGATAAGACATCATATGATATGACATCATATGACATGACATCATATGATAAGAGATCATATGACATGACATCATAAGATGATATGACATCATATGACATCATATGACATATAGACATCATATGACATGACATCATAAGATGATATGACATCATATGACATGACATCATAAGATATGACATCATATGATAAGACATCATATGATATGACATCATATGATAAGACATCATATGATAAGACATCATAAGATATGACATCATATGACATGACATCATATGACATGACATCATAAGATGATATGACATCATATGACATGACATCATAAGATATGTCATCATATGATAAGACATCATATGATATGACATCATATGACATGACATCATATGATAAGAGATCATATGACATGACATCATAAGATGATATGACATCATATGACATCATATGACATATAGACATCATATGACATGACATCATAAGATGATATGACATCATATGACATGACATCATAAGATATGACATCATATGATAAGACATCATATGATATGACATCATATGATAAGACATCATATGATAAGACATCATATGATATGACATCATATATTACATCACATGACATCATATGATATGACATCATATGATATGACATCATATGATATGACATCATATGATAAGACATCATATGACATGACATCATAAGATATGTCATCATATGATAAGACATCATATGATAAGACATCATATATTACATCACATGACATCATATGATATGACATCATATGATAAGACATCATATGACATGACATCATAAGATATGACATCATATGATAAGACATCATATGACATGACATCATAAGATATGACATCATATGATGATATGACATCATATGACATGACATCATATGATATGACATCATATGATAAGACATCATATGACATGACATCATATGACATGACATCATATGATATGACATCACATGATATGACATCATATGATATGACAGCATCTGATATGACATCATATGACATGACTTCATAAGATATGTCATCATATGATAAGACATCATATGATAAGACATCATATATTACATCACATGACATCATAAGATGATATGACATCATATGACATGACATCATAAGATATGTCATCATATGATAAGACATCATATGATATGACATCATATGATAAGACATCATATGACATGACATCATAAGATATGTCATCATATGATAAGACATCATATGATAAGACATCATATATTACATCACATGACATCATATGATATGACATCATATGATAAGACATCATATGACATGACATCATAAGATATGACATCATATGATAAGACATCATATGACATGACATCATAAGATATGACATCATATGATGATATGACATCATATGACATGACATCATATGATATGACATCATATGATAAGACATCATATGACATGACATCATATGACATGACATCATATGATATGACATCATATGATAAGACATCATATGACATGACATCATAAGATATGACATCATATGATAAGACATCATATGACATGACATCATAAGATATGACATCATATGATGATATGACATCATATGACATGACATCATATGACATGACATCATAAGATAAGACATCATATGACATGACATCATATGACATGACATCATATGATATGACATCACATGATATGACATCATATGATATGACAGCATCTGATATGACATCATATGACATGACTTCATAAGATATCATATGACATGACATCATATGACATGACATCATATGATATGACATCACATGATAAGACATCATATGATATGACATCATATGATAAGACATCATATGACATGACATCATAAGATAAGACATCATATGACATGACATCATATGACATGACATCATATGATATGACATCATAGGATATGACATCATATATTACATCACATGACATCATATGATATGACATCATATGATAAGACATCATATGATAAGACATCATATGATATGACATCATATATTACATCACATGATATCATATGATATGACATCGTATGAGAAGACATCATATGACATGACATCATATGATAAGACATCATATGACATGACATCATAAGAAAAGACATCATATGACATGACATCATATGACATGACATCATATGACATGACATCATAAGATATGTCATCATATGATAAGACATCATATGATATGACATCATAAGATATGTCATCATATGATATGACATCATATGACATGACATCATAAGATATGACATCATATGACATGACATCATAAGATATGACATCATATGATAAGACATCATATGATATGACATCATATATTACATCACATGACATCATATGATATGACATCATATGATAAGACATCATATGATAAGACATCATATGATATGACATCATATATTACATCACATGATATCATATGATATGACATCGTATGAGAAGACATCATATGACATGACATCATATGATAAGACATCATATGACATGACATCATAAGAAAAGACATCATATGACATGACATCATATGACATGACATCATATGACATGACCTCATAAGATATGTCATCATATGATAAGACATCATATGACATGACATCATATGATATGACATCATATGATATGATATCACATGATAAGACATCATATGACATGACATCATATGATAAGACATCATATGACATGACATCATAAGATATGTCATCATATGATATGACATCATATGATATGACATCATATGATATGACATCATATATTACATCACATGATATCATATGATATGACATCATATGACATGACATCATAAGATATGTCATCATATGATAAGACATCATATGACATGACATCATATGATATGACATCATATGATATGATATCACATGATAAGACATCATATGACATGACATCATATGATAAGACATCATATGACATGACATCATAAGATATGTCATCATATGATATGACATCATATGATATGACATCATATGACATGACATCATATGATAAGACATCATATGACATGACATCATAAGATATGTCATCATATGATATGACATCATATGATATGACATCATATATTACATCACATGACATCATAAGATATGTCATCATATGATATGACATCATATGACATGACATCATAAGATAAGACATCATATGACATGACATCATATGACATGACATCATATGACATGACATCATATGACATGACATCATAAGATATGTCATCATATGACATGACATCATATGATAAGACATCATATGACATGACATCATAAGATATGTCATCATATGATATGACATCATATGATATGACATCATATATTACATCACATGACATCATAAGATATGTCATCATATGATATGACATCATATGACATGACAGCATAAGATAAGACATCATATGACATGACATCATATGACATGACATCATATGACATGACATCATAAGATATGTCATCATATGATAAGACATCATATGACATGACATCATATGATATGACATCATAAGATAAGACATCATATGACATGACATCATATGACATGACATCATATGACATGACATCATATGACATGACATCATATGACATGACATCATATGATAAGACATCATATGACATGACATCATAAGATATGTCATCATATGATATGACATCATATGATATGACATCATATATTACATCACATGACATCATAAGATATGTCATCATATGATATGACATCATATGACATGACATCATAAGATAAGACATCATATGACATGACATCATATGACATGACATCATAAGATATGTCATCCTATGATAAGACATCATATGACATGACATCATATGATATGACATCATATGACATGACATCATATGATAAGACATCATATGACATGACATCATAAGATAAAACATCATATGACATGACATCATATGACATGACATCATATGATATGACATCACATGATATGACATCATATGATATGACATCATATGATATGACATCATATGATATGACATCATAGGATATGACATCATATATTACATCACATGACATCATATGATATGACATCATATGATAAGACATCATATGATAAGACATCATATGATATGACATCAT
Organism: Campiglossa producta; assembly: GCA_964058755.1. NCBI lineage: Eukaryota > Metazoa > Arthropoda > Insecta > Diptera > Tephritidae > Campiglossa > Campiglossa producta. The sequence goes on from CAXKVI010000002.1 coordinate 60,967,574, forward strand.
ATATTACATCACATGATATCATATGATATGACATCGTATGAGAAGACATCATATGACATGACATCATATGATAAGACATCATATGACATGACATCATAAGAAAAGACATCATATGACATGACATCATATGACATGACATCATAAGATGATATGACATCATATGACATGACATCATAAGATATGTCATCATATGATAAGACATCATATGATATGACATCATATGACATGACATCATATGATAAGAGATCATATGACATGACATCATAAGATGATATGACATCATATGACATCATATGACATATAGACATCATATGACATGACATCATAAGATGATATGACATCATATGACATGACATCATAAGATATGACATCATATGATAAGACATCATATGATATGACATCATATGATAAGACATCATATGATAAGACATCATATGACATGACATCATAAGATATGACATCATATGACATGACATCATAAGATAAGACATCATATGACATGACATCATATGATATGACATCACATGATATGACATCATATGATATGACATCATAGGATATGACATCATATATTACATCACATGACATCATATGACATGACATCATAAGATAAGACATCATATGACATGACATCATATGACATGACATCATAAGATGATATGACATCATATGACATGACATCATAAGATATGTCATCATATGATAAGACATCATATGACATGACATCATATGATATGACATCACATGATAAGACATCATATGATATGACATCATATGATAAGACATCATATGACATGACATCATAAGATAAGACATCATATGACATGGCATCATATGACATGACATCATATGATATGACATCACATGATAAGACATCACATGATAAGACATCATATGATATGACATCATATGATAAGACATCATATGACATGACATCATAAGAAAAGACATCATATGACATGACATCATATGACATGACATCATATGACATGACATCATAAGATATGTCATCATATGATAAGACATCATATGATATGACATCATAAGATATGTCATCATATGATATGACATCATATGACATGACATCATAAGATAAGACATCATATGACATGACATCATAAGATGATATGACATCATATGACATGACATCATAAGATATGACATCATATGATAAGACATCATATGATATGACATCATATGATAAGACATCATATGATATGACATCATATGATAAGACATCATATGATAAGACATCATATGATATGACATCATATGAGAAGACATCATATGACATGACATCATATGGTAAGACATCATATGACATGACATCATAAGAAAAGACATCATATGACATGACATCATATGACATGACATCATATGACATGACATCATAAGATATGTCATCATATGATAAGACATCATATGATAAGACATCATATATTACATCACATGACATCATATGATATGACATCATATGATAAGACATCATATGACATGACATCATAAGATATGACATCATATGATAAGACATCATATGACATGACATCATAAGATATGACATCATATGATGATATGACATCATATGACATGACATCATATGATATGACATCATATGATAAGACATCATATATTACATCACATGACATCATATGACATGACATCATAAGATAAGACATCATATGACATGACATCATAAGATGATATGACATCATATGACATGACATCATAAGATATGACATCATATGATAAGACATCATATGATATGACATCATATGATAAGACATCATATGATAAGACATCATATGATATGACATCATATATTACATCACATGATATCATATGATATGACATCGTATGAGAAGACATCATATGACATGACATCATATGATAAGACATCATATGACATGACATCATAAGAAAAGACATCATATGACATGACATCATATGACATGACATCATATGACATGACCTCATAAGATATGTCATCATATGATAAGACATCATATGACATGACATCATATGATATGACATCATATGATATGATATCACATGATAAGACATCATATGACATGACATCATATGATAAGACATCATATGACATGACATCATAAGATATGTCATCATATGATATGACATCATATGATATGACATCATATGACATGACATCATATGATAAGACATCATATGACATGACATCATAAGATATGTCATCATATGATATGACATCATATGATATGACATCATATATTACATCACATGACATCATAAGATATGTCATCATATGATATGACATCATAAGATAAGACATCATATGACATGACATCATAAGATATGACATCATATGATGATATGACATCATATGACATGACATCATATGATAAGACATCATATGATATGACATCATATATTACATCACATGACATCATATGACATGACATCATAAGATAAGACATCATATGACATGACATCATAAGATGATATGACATCATATGACATGACATCATAAGATATGACATCATATGATAAGACATCATATGATATGACATCATATGATAAGAAATCATATGATAAGACATCATATGATATGACATCATATATTACATCACATGACATCATATGATATGACATCATATGAGAAGACATCATATGACATGACATCATATGATATGACATCATATGACATGACATCATATGATATGACATCATATGATCTGACATCATATGATATGACATCACATGATATGACATCATATGATAAAACATCACGTGATATGACATCATATGATCTGACATCATATGATATGTTATCATACGATGTGACATAATATGATATGGCATCACATGATATGATATCACATGATATGACATCATATGATATGACATCACATGATATGACATCATATGATATGACATCATATGACATGACATCATATGATCTGACATCATAGGATATGACATCATATATTACATCACATGACATCATATGATATGGCATCATATGATAAGACATCATATGATATGACATAATATGATAAGACATCATATGATATGACATCATATATTACATCACATGACATCATATGACATGACATCATAAGATAAGACATCATATGACATGACATCTTAAGATAAGACATCATATGATAAGACATCATATGATATGACATCATATATTACATCACATGACATCATATGATATGACATCATATGATAAGACATCATATGATATGACATCATATATTACATCACATGACATCATATGATATGACATCATATAATATGACATCATATGATAAGACATCATATGATATGACATCATATGATAAGACATCATATGACATGACATCATAAGATGATATGACATCATATGACATGACATCATAAGATGATATTACATCATATGACATGACATCATAAGAAATGACATCATATGATAAGACAACATATGACATGACATCATAAGATAAGACATCATATGACATGACATCATAAGATGATATGACATCATATGACATGACATCATAAGATGATATTACATCATATGACATGACATCATAAGAAATGACATCATATGATAAGACAACATATGACATGACATCATAAGATAAGACATCATATGATAAGACATCATATGATATGACATCATAAGATGATATGACATCATATGACATGACATCATATGATAAGAGATCATATGACATGACATCATAAGATGACATGACATCATATGATCTGACATCATAGGATATGACATCATATATTACATCACATGACATCATATGATATGGCATCATATGATAAGACATCATATGATATGACATAATATGATAAGACATCATATGATATGACATCATATATTACATCACATGACATCATATGACATGACATCATAAGATAAGACATCATATGACATGACATCTTAAGATAAGACATCATATGATAAGACATCATATGATAAGACATCATATGACATGACATCATAAGATGATATGACATCATATGACATGACATCATAAGATGACATGACATCATATGATCTGACATCATAGGATATGACATCATATATTACATCACATGACATCATATGATATGGCATCATATGATAAGACATCATATGATATGACATAATATGATAAGACATCATATGATATGACATCATATATTACATCACATGACATCATATGACATGACATCATAAGATAAGACATCATATGACATGACATCTTAAGATAAGACATCATATGATAAGACATCATATGATATGACATCATATATTACATCACATGACATCATATGATATGACATCATATGATAAGACATCATATGACATGACATCATAAGATGATATGACATCATATGACATGACATCATAAGATATGTCATCATATGATAAGACATCATATGATATGACATCATATGATAAGACATCATATGACATGACATCATAAGATATGTCATCATATGATAAGACATCATATGATAAGACATCATATATTACATCACATGACATCATATGATATGACATCATATGATAAGACATCATATGATAAGACATCATATGACATGACATCATAAGATATGACATCATAAGATATGTCATCATATGATAAGACATCATATGATATGACATCATATGATATGACATCATATGATAAGACATCATATGACATGACATCATAAGATGATATGACATCATATGACATGACATCATAAGATGATATGACATCATATGACATGACATCATAAGATATGTCATCATATGATAAGACATCATATGATATGACATCATATGATAAGACATCATATGACATGTTATCATAAGATATGTCATCATATGATAAGACATCATATGATAAGACATCATATATTACATCACATGACATCATATGATATGACATCATATGATAAGACATCATATGACATGACATCATAAGATATGACATCATATGATAAGACATCATATGACATGACATCATAAGATATGACATCATATGATGATATGACATCATATGACATGACATCATATGATATGACATCATATGATAAGACATCATATGACATGACATCATAAGATATGTCATCATATGACATGACATCATATGACATGACATCATATGATATGACATCATATGACATGACATCATATGATATGACATCACATGATATGACATCATATGATATGACATCATAGGATATGACATCATATATTACATCACATGACATCATATGATATGACATCATATGACATGACATCATAAGATAAGACATCATATGACATGACATCATATGACATGACATCATATGATATGACATCACATGATATGACATCATATGATATGACAGCATCTGATATGACATCATATGACATGACTTCATAAGATATCATATGACATGACATCATATGACATGACATCATATCATATGAAATCACATGATAAGACATCATATGATATGACATCATATGATAAGACATCATATGACATGACATCATAAGATAAGACATCATATGACATGACATCATATGACATGACATCATATGATATGACATCATAGGATATGACATCATATATTACATCACATGACATCATAAGATATGTCATCATATGATATGACATCATATGACATGACATCATAAGATAAGACATCATATGACATGACATCATATGACATGACATCATATGACATGACATCATAAGATATGTCATCATAAGATATGTCATCATATGATAAGACATCATATGACATGACATCATATGATATGACATCATAAGATAAGACATCATATGACATGACATCATATGACATGACATCATATGACATGACATCATATGACATGACATCATATGATAAGACATCATATGACATGACATCATAAGATATGTCATCATATGATATGACATCATATGATATGACATCATATATTACATCACATGACATCATAAGATATGTCATCATATGATATGACATCATATGACATGACATCATAAGATAAGACATCATATGACATGACATCATATGACATGACATCATATGACATGACATCATAAGATATGTCATCCTATGATAAGACATCATATGACATGACATCATATGATATGACATCATATGACATGACATCATATGATAAGACATCATATGACATGACATCATAAGATAAAACATCATATGACATGACATCATATGACATGACATCATATGATATGACATCACATGATATGACATCATATGATATGACATCATATGATATGACATCATATGATATGACATCATAGGATATGACATCATATATTACATCACATGACATCATATGATATGACATCATATGACATGACATCATAAGATAAGACATCATATGACATGACATCATATGACATGACATCATATGATATGACATCACATGATATGACATCATATGATATGACAGCATCTGATATGACATCATATGACATGACTTCATAAGATATCATATGACATGACATCATATGACATGACATCATATGATATGAAATCACATGATAAGACATCATATGATATGACATCATATGATAAGACATCATATGACATGACATCATAAGATAAGACATCATATGACATGACATCATATGACATGACATCATATGATATGACATCATAGGATATGACATCATATATTACATCACATGACATCATAAGATATGTCATCATATGATATGACATCATATGACATGACATCATAAGATAAGACATCATATGACATGACATCATATGACATGACATCATATGACATGACATCATAAGATATGTCATCATATGATAAGACATCATATGACATGACATCATATGATATGACATCATAAGATAAGACATCATATGACATGACATCATATGACATGACATCATATGACATGACATCATATGACATGACATCATATGATAAGACATCATATGACATGACATCATAAGATATGTCATCATATGATATGACATCATATGATATGACATCATATATTACATCACATGACATCATAAGATATGTCATCATATGATATGACATCATATGACATGACATCATAAGATAAGACATCATATGACATGACATCATATGACATGACATCATATGACATGACATCATAAGATATGTCATCCTATGATAAGACATCATATGACATGACATCATATGATATGACATCATATGACATGACATCATATGATAAGACATCATATGACATGACATCATAAGATAAAACATCATATGACATGACATCATATGACATGACATCATATGATATGACATCATATGACATGACATCATATGATATGACATCACATGATATGACATCATATGATATGACATCATAGGATATGACATCATATATTACATCACATGACATCATATGATATGACATCATATGACATGACATCATAAGATAAGACATCATATGACATGACATCATATGACATGACATCATATGATATGACATCACATGATATGACATCATATGATATGACAGCATCTGATATGACATCATATGACATGACTTCATAAGATATCATATGACATGACATCATATGACATGACATCATATGATATGAAATCACATGATAAGACATCATATGATATGACATCATATGATAAGACATCATATGACATGACATCATAAGATAAGACATCATATGACATGACATCATATGACATGACATCATATGATATGACATCATAGGATATGACATCATATATTACATCACATGACATCATAAGATAGGTCATCATATGATATGACATCATATGACATGACATCATAAGATAAGACATCATATGACATGACATCATATGACATGACATCATATGACATGACATCATAAGATATGTCATCATATGATAAGACATCATATGACATGACATCATATGATATGACATCATAAGATAAGACATCATATGACATGACATCATATGACATGACATCATATGACATGACATCATATGACATGACATCATATGATAAGACATCATATGACATGACATCATAAGATATGTCATCATATGATATGACATCATATGATATGACATCATATATTACATCACATGACATCATAAGATATGTCATCATATGATATGACATCATATGACATGACATCATAAGATAAGACATCATATGACATGACATCATATGACATGACATCATAAGATATGTCATCCTATGATAAGACATCATATGACATGACATCATATGATATGACATCATATGACATGACATCATATGATAAGACATCATATGACATGACATCATAAGATAAAACATCATATGACATGACATCATATGACATGACATCATATGATATGACATCACATGATATGACATCATATGATATGACATCATATGATATGACATCATAGGATATGACATCATATATTACATCACATGACATCATATGATATGACATCATATGATAAGACATCATATGATAAGACATCATATGATATGACATCATATATTACATCACATGATATCATATGATATGACATCGTATGAGAAGACATCATATGACATGACATCATATGATAAGACATCATATGACATGACATCATAAGAAAAGACATCATATGACATGACATCATATGACATGACATCATATGACATGACATCATAAGATATGTCATCATATGATAAGACATCATATGATATGACATCATAAGATATGTCATCATATGATATGACATCATATGACATGACATCATAAGATAAGACATCATATGACATGACATCATAAGATGATATGACATCATATGACATGACATCATAAGATATGACATCATATGATAAGACATCATATGATATGACATCATATGATAAGACATCATATGATAAGACATCATATGATATGACATCATATATTACATCACATGACATCATATGATATGACATCATATATTACATCACATGACATCATATGATATGACATCATATGATATGACATCATATGATAAGACATCATATGACATGACATCATAAGATATGACATCATATGATAAGACATCATATGATATGACAGCATATGATATGACATCATATGACATGACTTCATAAGATATCATATGACATGACATCATATGACATGACATCATATGATATGACATCACATGATAAGACATCATATGATATGACATCATATGATAAGACATCATATGACATGACATCATAAGATAAGACATCATATGACATGACATCATATGATATGACATCATATGATATGACATCATAGGACATGACTTCATAAGATATCATATGACATGACATCATATGACATGACATCATATGATATGACATCACATGATAAGACATCATATGACATGACATCATATGATAAGAGATCATATGACATGACATCATAAGATGATATGACATCATATGACATCATATGACATATAGACATCATATGACATGACATCATAAGATGATATGACATCATATGACATGACATCATAAGATGATATGACATCATATGACATGACATCATAAGATATGTCATCATATGATAAGACATCATATGATAAGACATCATATGATATGACATCATATGACATGACATCATATGATAAGAGATCATATGACATGACATCAGAATATGATATGACATCATATGATATGACATCATATGATAAGACATCATATGACATGACATCATAAGATGATATGACATCATATGACATGACATCATATGACATGACATCATAAGATATGTCATCATATGATAAGACATCATATGATATGACATCATATGACATGACATCATATGATAAGAGATCATATGACATGACATCATAAGATGATATGACATCATATGATATGACATCATAGGATATGACATCATATATTACATCACATGACATCATATGATAAGACATCATATGATATGACATCATATGATAAGACATCATATGATAAGACATCATATGATATGCCATCATATATTACATCACATGACATCATATGACATGACATCATATGATATGACATCACATGATATGACATCATATGATATGACAGCATCTGATATGACATCATATGACATGACTTCATAAGATATCATATGACATGACATCATATGACATAACATCATATGATATGACATCACATGATAAGACATCATATGATATGACATCATATGATAAGACATCATATGACATGACATCATAAGATAAGACATCATATGACATGACATCATATGACATGACATCATATGATATGACATCACATGATAAGACATCATATGATAAGACATCATATGATAAGACATCATATGATATGACATCATATATTACATCACATGAAATCATATGATATGACATCATATGAGAAGACATCATATGACATGACATCATATGATAAGACATCATATGACATGACATCATAAGAAAAGACATCATATGACATGACATCATATGACATGACATCATATGACATGACATCATATGACATGACATCATAAGATATGTCATCATATGATAAGACATCATATGATATGACATCATAAGATATGTCATCATATGATATGACATCATATGACATGACATCATAAGATAAGACATCATATGACATGACATCATAAGATGATATGACATCATATGACATGACATCATAAGATATGACATCATATGATAAGACATCATATGATATGACATCATATGATAAGACATCATATGATAAGACATCATATGATATGACATCATATATTACATCACATGACATCATATGATATGACATCATATGAGAAGACATCATATGACATGACATCATATGGTAAGACATCATATGACATGACATCATAAGAAAAGACATCATATGACATGACATCATATGACATGACATCATATGACATGACATCATAAGATATGTCATCATATGATAAGACATCATATGATAAGACATCATATATTACATCACATGACATCATATGATATGACATCATATGATAAGACATCATATGACATGACATCATAAGATATGACATCATATGATAAGACATCATATGACATGACATCATAAGATATGACATCATATGATGATATGACATCATATGACACGACATCATATGATATGACATCATATGATAAGACATCATATATTACATCACATGACATCATATGACATGACATCATAAGATAAGACATCATATGACATGACATCATAAGATGATATGACATCATATGACATGACATCATAAGATATGACATCATATGATAAGACATCATATGATATGACATCATATGATAAGACATCATATGATAAGACATCATATGATATGACATCATATATTACATCACATGATATCATATGATATGACATCGTATGAGAAGACATCATATGACATGACATCATATGATAAGACATCATATGACATGACATCATAAGAAAAGACATCATATGACATGACATCATATGACATGACATCATATGACATGACCTCATAAGATATGTCATCATATGATAAGACATCATATGACATGACATCATATGATATAACATCATATGATTTGATATCACATGATAAGACATCATATGACATGACATCATATGATAAGACATCATATGACATGACATCAAAAGATATGTCATCATATGATATGACATCATATGATATGACATCATATGACATGACATCATATGATAAGACATCATATGACATGACATCATAAGATATGTCATCATATGATATGACATCATATGATATGACATCATATATTACATCACATGACATCATAAGATATGTCATCATATGATATGACATCATATGATAAGACATCATATGACATGACATCATAAGATATGACATCATATGATGATATGACATCATATGACATGACATCATATGATAAGACATCATATGATATGACATCATATATTACATCACATGACATCATATGACATGACATCATAAGATAAGACATCATATGACATGACATCATAAGATGATATGACATCATATGACATGACATCATAAGATATGACATCATATGATAAGACATCATATGATATGACATCATATGATAAGACATCATATGATAAGACATCATATGATATGACATCATATATTACATCACATGACATCATATGATATGACATCATATGAGAAGACATCATATGACATGACATCATATGATATGACATCATATGACATGACATCATATGATATGACATCATATGACATGACATCATATGATATGACATCATATGATCTGACATCATATGATATGACATCACATGATATGACATCATATGATAAAACATCACGTGATATGACATCATATGATCTGACATCATATGATATGTTATCATACGATGTGACATAATATGATATGGCATCACATGATATGATATCACATGATATGACATCATATGATATGACATCACATGATATGACATCATATGATATGACATCATATGACATGACATCATATGATCTGACATCATAGGATATGACATCATATATTACATCACATGACATCATATGATATGGCATCATATGATAAGACATCATATGATATGACATAATATGATAAGACATCATATGATATGACATCATATATTACATCACATGACATCATATGACATGACATCATAAGATAAGACATCATATGACATGACATCTTAAGATAAGACATCATATGATAAGACATCATATGATATGACATCATATATTACATCACATGACATCATATGATATGACATCATATGATAAGACATCATATGATATGACATCATATATTACATCACATGACATCATATGATATGACATCATATAATATGACATCATATGATAAGACATCATATGATATGACATCATATGATAAGACATCATATGACATGACATCATAAGATGATATGACATCATATGACATGACATCATAAGATGATATTACATCATATGACATGACATCATAAGATATGACATCATATGATAAGACAACATATGACATGACATCATAAGATAAGACATCATATGATAAGACATCATATGATATGACATCATAAGATGATATGACATCATATGACATGACATCATATGATAAGAGATCATATGACATGACATCATAAGATGATATGACATCATATGATATGACATCATATGATAAGACATCATATGACATGACATCATAAGATGATATGACATCATATGACATGACATCATAAGATGATATGACATCATATGACATGACATCATAAGATATGTCATCATATGATAAGACATCATATGATATGACATCATATGACATGACATCATATGATAAGAGATCATATGACATGACATCATAAGATGATATGACATCATATGACATGACATCATAAGATGATATTACATCATATGACATGACATCATAAGATATGACATCATATGATAAGACAACATATGACATGACATCATAAGATAAGACATCATATGATAAGACATCATATGATATGACATCATAAGATGATATGACATCATATGACATGACATCATATGATAAGACATCATATGACATGACCTCATAAGATAAGACATCATATGATATGACATCATATATTACATCACATGACATCATATGATATGACATCATATGATAAGACATCATATGACATGACATCATAAGATGATATGACATCATATGACATGACATCATAAGATATGTCATCATATGATAAGACATCATATGATATGACATCATATGATAAGACATCATATGACATGACATCATAAGATATGTCATCATATGATAAGACATCATATGATAAGACATCATATATTACATCACATGACATCATATGATATGACATCATATGATAAGACATCATATGATAAGACATCATATGACATGACATCATAAGATATGACATCATATGATAAGACATCATATGACATGACATCATAAGATATGTCATCATATGATAAGACATCATATGATATGACATCATATGATATGACATCATATGACATGACATCATAAGATATGTCATCATATGATAAGACATCATATGATATGACATCATATGATAAGACATCATATGACATGACATCATAAGATATGTCATCATATGATAAGACATCATATGATATGACATCATATGATAAGACATCATATGACATGACATCATAAGATATGTCATCATATGATAAGACATCATATGATAAGACATCATATATTACATCACATGACATCATATGATATGACATCATATGATAAGACATCATATGACATGACATCATAAGATATGTCATCATATGATAAGACATCATATGATAAGACATCATATATTACATCACATGACATCATATGATATGACATCATATGATAAGACATCATATGATAAGACATCATATGACATGACATCATAAGATATGACATCATATGATAAGACATCATATGACATGACATCATAAGATATGTCATCATATGATAAGACATCATATGATATGACATCATATGATATGACATCATATGACATGACATCATAAGATATGTCATCATATGATAAGACATCATATGACATGACATCATAAGATGATATGACATCATATGACATGACATCATAAGATATGTCATCATATGATAAGACATCATATGATATGACATCATATGATAAGACATCATATGACATGACATCATAAGATATGTCATCATATGATAAGACATCATATGATAAGACATCATATATTACATCACATGACATCATATGATATGACATCATATGATAAGACATCATATGACATGACATCATAAGATATGACATCATATGATAAGACATCATATGACATGATATCATAAGATATGACATCATATGATGATATGACATCATATGACATGACATCATATGATATGACATCATATGATAAGACATCATATGACATGACATCATAAGATATGTCATCATATGACATGACATCATATGACATGACATCATATGATATGACATCATATGACATGACATCATATGATATGACATCATAGGATATGACATCATATATTACATCACATGACATCATATGATATGACATCATATGACATGACATCATAAGATAAGACATCATATGACATGACATCATATGACATGACATCATATGATATGACATCACATGATATGACATCATATGATATGACAGCATCTGATATGACATCATATGACATGACTTCATAAGATATCATATGACATGACATCATATGACATGACATCATATGATATGACATCACATGATAAGACATCATATGATATGACATCATATGATAAGACATCATATGACATGACATCATAAGATAAGACATCATATGACATGACATCATATGACATGACATCATATGATATGACATCATAGGATATGACATCATATATTACATCACATGACATCATATGATATGACATCATATGATAAGACATCATATGATAAGACATCATATGATATGACATCATATATTACATCACATGATATCATATGATATGACATCGTATGAGAAGACATCATATGACATGACATCATATGATAAGACATCATATGACATGACATCATAAGAAAAGACATCATATGACATGACATCATATGACATGACATCATATGACATGACATCATAAGATATGTCATCATATGATAAGACATCATATGATATGACATCATAAGATATGTCATCATATGATATGACATCATATGACATGACATCATAAGATAAGACATCATATGACATGACATCATAAGATGATATGACATCATATGACATGACATCATAAGATATGACATCATATGATAAGACATCATATGATATGACATCATATATTACATCACATGACATCATATGATATGACATCATATGATAAGACATCATATGATAAGACATCATATGATATGACATCATATATTACATCACATGACATCATATGACATGACATCATATGATAAGACATCATATGACATGACATCATAAGATGATATGACATCATATGACATGACATCATAAGATATGACATCATATGATAAGACATCATATGATATGACATCATATATTACATCACATGACATCATATGACATGACATCATATGATAAGACATCATATGACATGACATCATAAGATATGTCATCATATGATATGACATCATATGATATGACATCATATATTACATCACATGATATCATATGATATCACATCATATGACATGACATCATAAGATATGTCATCATATGATAAGACATCATATGACATGACATCATATGATATGACATCATATGATATGATATCACATGATAAGACATCATATGACATGACATCATATGATAAGACATCATATGACATGACATCATAAGATATGTCATCATATGATATGACATCATATGATATGACATCATATGACATGAAATCATATGATAAGACATCATATGACATGACATCATAAGATATGTCATCATATGATATGACATCATATGATATGACATCATATTTTACATCACATGACATCATAAGATATGTCATCATATGATATGACATCATATGACATGACATCATAAGATAAGACATCATATGACATGACATCATATGACATGACATCATATGACATGACATCATAAGATATGTCATCATATGATATGACATCATATGATATGACATCATATATTACATCACATGACATCATAAGATATGTCATCATATGATATGACATCATATGACATGACATCATAAGATAAGACATCATATGACATGACATCATATGACATGACATCATATGACATGACATCATAAGATATGTCATCATATGATAAGACATCATATGACATGACATCATATGATATGACATCATAAGATAAGACATCATATGACATGACATCATATGACATGACATCATATGACATGACATCATATGATAAGACATCATATGACATGACATCATAAGATATGTCATCATATGATATGACATCATATGATATGACATCATATATTACATCACATGACATCATAAGATATGTCATCATATGATATGACATCATATGACATGACATCATAAGATAAGACATCATATGACATGACATCATATGACATGACATCATATGACATGACATCATAAGATATGTCATCCTATGATAAGACATCATATGACATGACATCATATGATATGACATCATATGACATGACATCATATGATAAGACATCATATGACATGACATCATAAGATAAAACATCATATGACATGACATCATATGACATGACATCATATGATATGACATCACATGATATGACATCATATGATATGACATCATATGATATGACATCATATGATATGACATCATAGGATATGACATCATATATTACATCACATGACATCATATGATATGACATCATATGATAAGACATCATATGATAAGACATCATATGATATGACATCATATATTACATCACATGATGTCATATGATATGACATCGTATGAGAAGACATCATATGACATGACATCATATGATAAGACATCATATGACATGACATCATAAGAAAAGACATCATATGACATGACATCATATGACATGACATCATATGACATGACATCATATGACATGACATCATAAGATATGTCATCATATGATAAGACATCATATGATATGACATCATAAGATATGTCATCATATGATATGACATCATATGACATGACATCATAAGATAAGACATCATATGACATGACATCATAAGATGATATGACATCATATGACATGACATCATAAGATATGACATCATATGATAAGACATCATATGATATGACATCATATGATAAGACATCATATGATAAGACATCATATGATATGACATCATATATTACATCACATGACATCATATGATATGACATCATATATTACATCACATGACATCATATGATATGACATCATATGATATGACATCATATGATAAGACATCATATGATATGACAGCATATGATATGACATCATATGACATGACTTCATAAGATATCATATGACATAACATCATATGACATGACATCATATGATATGACATCACATGATAAGACATCATATGATATGACATCATATGATAAGACATCATATGACATGACATCATAAGATAAGACATCATATGACATGACATCATATGATATGACATCACATGATATGACATCATAAGATGATATGACATCATATGATATGACATCATATGATAAGACATCATATGACATGACATCATAAGATGATATGACATCATATGACATGACATCATATGACATGACATCATAAGATATGTCATCATATGATAAGACATCATATGATATGACATCATATG
Source organism: Campiglossa producta (assembly GCA_964058755.1). Taxonomy (NCBI): domain Eukaryota; kingdom Metazoa; phylum Arthropoda; class Insecta; order Diptera; family Tephritidae; genus Campiglossa; species Campiglossa producta. The sequence continues at coordinate 60,985,853 of CAXKVI010000002.1, forward strand.
ACATGACATCATATGATAGAGATCATATGACATGACATCATAAGATGATATGACATCATATGATATGACATCATAGGATATGACATCATATATTACATCACATGACATCATATGATAAGACATCATATGATATGCCATCATATATTACATCACATGACATCATATGACATGACATCATATGATAAGACATCATATGACATGACATCATAAGATAAAACATCATATGACATGACATCATATGACATGACATCATATGATATGACATCACATGATATGACATCATATGATATGACATCATATGATATGACATCATATGATATGACATCATAGGATATGACATCATATATTACATCACATGACATCATATGACATGACATCATAAGATAAGACATCATATGACATGACATCATATGACATGACATCATAAGATGATATGACATCATATGACATGACATCATAAGATATGTCATCATATGATAAGACATCATAAGATGATATGACATCATATGATATGACATCATATGATAAGACATCATATGACATGACATCATAAGATGATATGACATCATATGACATGACATCATATGACATGACATCATAAGATATGTCATCATATGATAAGACATCATATGATATGACATCATATGACATGACATCATATGATAGAGATCATATGACATGACATCATAAGATGATATGACATCATATGATATGACATCATAGGATATGACATCATATATTACATCACATGACATCATATGATAAGACATCATATGATATGCCATCATATATTACATCACATGACATCATATGACATGACATCATATGATATGACATCACATGATATGACATCATATGATATGACAGCATCTGATATGACATCATATGACATGACTTCATAAGATATCATATGACATGACATCATATGACATGACATCATATGATATGACATCACATGATAAGACATCATATGATATGACATCATATGATAAGACATCATATGACATGACATCATAAGATAAGACATCATATGACATGACATCATATGACATGACATCATATGATATGACATCACATGATAAGACATCATATGATAAGACATCATATGATAAGACATCATATGATATGACATCATATATTACATCACATGAAATCATATGATATGACATCATATGAGAAGACATCATATGACATGACATCATATGATAAGACATCATATGACATGACATCATAAGAAAAGACATCATATGACATGACATCATATGACATGACATCATATGACATGACATCATAAGATATGTCATCATATGATAAGACATCATATGATATGACATCATAAGATATGTCATCATATGATATGACATCATATGACATGACATCATAAGATAAGACATCATATGACATGACATCATAAGATGATATGACATCATATGACATGACATCATAAGATATGACATCATATGATAAGACATCATATGATATGACATCATATGATAAGACATCATATGATAAGACATCATATGATATGACATCATATATTACATCACATGACATCATATGATATGACATCATATGAGAAGACATCATATGACATGACATCATATGATAAGACATCATATGACATGACATCATAAGAAAAGACATCATATGACATGACATCATATGACATGACATCATATGACATGACATCATATGACATGACATCATAAGATATGTCATCATATGATAAGACATCATATGATATGACATCATAAGATATGTCATCATATGATAAGACATCATATGACATGACATCATAAGATGATATGACATCATAAGATATGTCATCATATGATAAGACATCACATGATATGACATCATATGATATGACATCATATAATAAGACATCATATGATAAGACATCATATGATATGACCTCATATATTACATCACATGACATCATATGATAAGACATCATATGATATGACATCATATGATAAGACATCATATGATAAGACATCATATGATATGACATCATATGATAAGACATCATATGATATGAAATCATAAGATATGTCATCATATGATATGACATCATAAGATAAGACATCATATGACATGACATCATAAGATATGACATCATATGATATGACATCATATGATATGACATCATATGATAAGACATCATATGACATGACATCATATGACATGACATCATATGACATGACATCATATGATATGACATCACATGATATGACATCATATGATATGACATCATATGATCTGACATCATATGATATGTTATCATACGATGTGACATCATATGATATGACATCATATGATATGACCTCATATATTACATCACATGACATCATATGATAAGACATCATATGATATGACATCATAAGATATGTCATCATATGATAAGACATCATATGACATGACATCATAAGATGATATGACATCATAAGATATGTCATCATATGATAAGACATCACATGATATGACATCATATGATATGACATCATATAATAAGACATCATATGATAAGACATCATATGATATGACCTCATATATTACATCACATGACATCATATGATAAGACATCATATGATATGACATCATAGGATAAGACATCATATGATAAGACATCATATGATATGACATCATATGATAAGACATCATATGATATGAAATCATAAGATATGTCATCATATGATATGACATCATAAGATAAGACATCATATGACATGACATCATAAGATATGACATCATATGATATGACATCATATGACATGACTTCATAAGATATCATATGACATAACATCATATGACATGACATCATATGATATGACATCACATGATAAGACATCATATGATATGACATCATATGATAAGACATCATATGACATGACATCATAAGATAAGACATCATATGACATGACATCATATGATATGACATCACATGATATGACATCATATGATATGACATCATAGGATATGACATCATATATTACATCACATGACATCATATGACATGACATCATAAGATAAGACATCATATGACATGACATCATATGACATGACATCATAAGATGATATGACATCATATGACATGACATCATAAGATATGTCATCATATGATAAGACATCATAAGATGATATGACATCATATGATATGACATCATATGATAAGACATCATATGACATGACATCATAAGATGATATGACATCATATGACATGACATCATATGACATGACATCATAAGATATGTCATCATATGATAAGACATCATATGATATGACATCATATGACATGACATCATATGATAGAGATCATATGACATGACATCATAAGATGATATGACATCATATGATATGACATCATAGGATATGACATCATATATTACATCACATGACATCATATGATATGACATCATATGATAAGACATCATATGATAAGACATCATATGATATGACATCATATATTACATCACATGATATCATATGATATGACATCGTATGAGAAGACATCATATGACATGACATCATATGATAAGACATCATATGACATGACATCATAAGAAAAGACATCATATGACATGACATCATATGACATGACATCATATGACATGACATCATAAGATATGTCATCATATGATAAGACATCATATGATATGACATCATAAGATATGTCATCATATGATATGACATCATATGACATGACATCATAAGATAAGACATCATATGACATGACATCATAAGATGATATGACATCATATGACATGACATCATAAGATATGACATCATATGATAAGACATCATATGATATGACATCATATATTACATCACATGACATCATATGATATGACATCATATGATAAGACATCATATGATAAGACATCATATGATATGACATCATATATTACATCACATGACATCATATGACATGACATCATATGATAAGACATCATATGACATGACATCATAAGATGATATGACATCATATGACATGACATCATAAGATATGACATCATATGATAAGACATCATATGATATGACATCATATATTACATCACATGACATCATATGACATGACATCATATGATAAGACATCATATGACATGACATCATAAGATATGTCATCATATGATATGACATCATATGATATGACATCATATATTACATCACATGATATCATATGATATCACATCATATGACATGACATCATAAGATATGTCATCATATGATAAGACATCATATGACATGACATCATATGATATGACATCATATGATATGATATCACATGATAAGACATCATATGACATGACATCATATGATAAGACATCATATGACATGACATCATAAGATATGTCATCATATGATATGACATCATATGATATGACATCATATGACATGAAATCATATGATAAGACATCATATGACATGACATCATAAGATATGTCATCATATGATATGACATCATATGATATGACATCATATTTTACATCACATGACATCATAAGATATGTCATCATATGATATGACATCATATGACATGACATCATAAGATAAGACATCATATGACATGACATCATATGACATGACATCATATGACATGACATCATAAGATATGTCATCATATGATATGACATCATATGATATGACATCATATATTACATCACATGACATCATAAGATATGTCATCATATGATATGACATCATATGACATGACATCATAAGATAAGACATCATATGACATGACATCATATGACATGACATCATATGACATGACATCATAAGATATGTCATCATATGATAAGACATCATATGACATGACATCATATGATATGACATCATAAGATAAGACATCATATGACATGACATCATATGACATGACATCATATGGCATGACATCATATGATAAGACATCATATGACATGACATCATAAGATATGTCATCATATGATATGACATCATATGATATGACATCATATATTACATCACATGACATCATAAGATATGTCATCATATGATATGACATCATATGACATGACATCATAAGATAAGACATCATATGACATGACATCATATGACATGACATCATATGACATGACATCATAAGATATGTCATCCTATGATAAGACATCATATGACATGACATCATATGATATGACATCATATGACATGACATCATATGATAAGACATCATATGACATGACATCATAAGATAAAACATCATATGACATGACATCATATGACATGACATCATATGATATGACATCACATGATATGACATCATATGATATGACATCATATGATATGACATCATATGATATGACATCATAGGATATGACATCATATATTACATCACATGACATCATATGATATGACATCATATGATAAGACATCATATGATAAGACATCATATGATATGACATCATATATTACATCACATGATGTCATATGATATGACATCGTATGAGAAGACATCATATGACATGACATCATATGATAAGACATCATATGACATGACATCATAAGAAAAGACATCATATGACATGACATCATATGACATGACATCATATGACATGACATCATATGACATGACATCATAAGATATGTCATCATATGATAAGACATCATATGATATGACATCATAAGATATGTCATCATATGATATGACATCATATGACATGACATCATAAGATAAGACATCATATGACATGACATCATAAGATGATATGACATCATATGACATGACATCATAAGATATGACATCATATGATAAGACATCATATGATATGACATCATATGATAAGACATCATATGATAAGACATCATATGATATGACATCATATATTACATCACATGACATCATATGATATGACATCATATATTACATCACATGACATCATATGATATGACATCATATGATATGACATCATATGATAAGACATCATATGATATGACAGCATATGATATGACATCATATGACATGACTTCATAAGATATCATATGACATAACATCATATGACATGACATCATATGATATGACATCACATGATAAGACATCATATGATATGACATCATATGATAAGACATCATATGACATGACATCATAAGATAAGACATCATATGACATGACATCATATGATATGACATCACATGATATGACATCATAAGATGATATGACATCATATGATATGACATCATATGATAAGACATCATATGACATGACATCATAAGATGATATGACATCATATGACATGACATCATATGACATGACATCATAAGATATGTCATCATATGATAAGACATCATATGATATGACATCATATGACATGACATCATATGATAGAGATCATATGACATGACATCATAAGATGATATGACATCATATGATATGACATCATAGGATATGACATCATATATTACATCACATGACATCATATGATAAGACATCATATGATATGCCATCATATATTACATCACATGACATCATATGACATGACATCATATGATAAGACATCATATGACATGACATCATAAGATAAAACATCATATGACATGACATCATATGACATGACATCATATGATATGACATCACATGATATGACATCATATGATATGACATCATATGATATGACATCATATGATATGACATCATAGGATATGACATCATATATTACATCACATGACATCATATGACATGACATCATAAGATAAGACATCATATGACATGACATCATATGACATGACATCATAAGATGATATGACATCATATGACATGACATCATAAGATATGTCATCATATGATAAGACATCATAAGATGATATGACATCATATGATATGACATCATATGATAAGACATCATATGACATGACATCATAAGATGATATGACATCATATGACATGACATCATATGACATGACATCATAAGATATGTCATCATATGATAAGACATCATATGATATGACATCATATGACATGACATCATATGATAGAGATCATATGACATGACATCATAAGATGATATGACATCATATGATATGACATCATAGGATATGACATCATATATTACATCACATGACATCATATGATAAGACATCATATGATATGCCATCATATATTACATCACATGACATCATATGACATGACATCATATGATATGACATCACATGATATGACATCATATGATATGACAGCATCTGATATGACATCATATGACATGACTTCATAAGATATCATATGACATGACATCATATGACATGACATCATATGATATGACATCACATGATAAGACATCATATGATATGACATCATATGATAAGACATCATATGACATGACATCATAAGATAAGACATCATATGACATGACATCATATGACATGACATCATATGATATGACATCACATGATAAGACATCATATGATAAGACATCATATGATAAGACATCATATGATATGACATCATATATTACATCACATGAAATCATATGATATGACATCATATGAGAAGACATCATATGACATGACATCATATGATAAGACATCATATGACATGACATCATAAGAAAAGACATCATATGACATGACATCATATGACATGACATCATATGACATGACATCATAAGATATGTCATCATATGATAAGACATCATATGATATGACATCATAAGATATGTCATCATATGATATGACATCATATGACATGACATCATAAGATAAGACATCATATGACATGACATCATAAGATGATATGACATCATATGACATGACATCATAAGATATGACATCATATGATAAGACATCATATGATATGACATCATATGATAAGACATCATATGATAAGACATCATATGATATGACATCATATATTACATCACATGACATCATATGATATGACATCATATGAGAAGACATCATATGACATGACATCATATGATAAGACATCATATGACATGACATCATAAGAAAAGACATCATATGACATGACATCATATGACATGACATCATATGACATGACATCATATGACATGACATCATAAGATATGTCATCATATGATAAGACATCATATGATATGACATCATAAGATATGTCATCATATGATAAGACATCATATGACATGACATCATAAGATGATATGACATCATAAGATATGTCATCATATGATAAGACATCACATGATATGACATCATATGATATGACATCATATAATAAGACATCATATGATAAGACATCATATGATATGACCTCATATATTACATCACATGACATCATATGATAAGACATCATATGATATGACATCATATGATAAGACATCATATGATAAGACATCATATGATATGACATCATATGATAAGACATCATATGATATGAAATCATAAGATATGTCATCATATGATATGACATCATAAGATAAGACATCATATGACATGACATCATAAGATATGACATCATATGATATGACATCATATGATATGACATCATATGATAAGACATCATATGACATGACATCATATGACATGACATCATATGACATGACATCATATGATATGACATCACATGATATGACATCATATGATATGACATCATATGATCTGACATCATATGATATGTTATCATACGATGTGACATCATATGATATGACATCATATGATATGACCTCATATATTACATCACATGACATCATATGATAAGACATCATATGATATGACATCATAAGATATGTCATCATATGATAAGACATCATATGACATGACATCATAAGATGATATGACATCATAAGATATGTCATCATATGATAAGACATCACATGATATGACATCATATGATATGACATCATATAATAAGACATCATATGATAAGACATCATATGATATGACCTCATATATTACATCACATGACATCATATGATAAGACATCATATGATATGACATCATAGGATAAGACATCATATGATAAGACATCATATGATATGACATCATATGATAAGACATCATATGATATGAAATCATAAGATATGTCATCATATGATATGACATCATAAGATAAGACATCATATGACATGACATCATAAGATATGACATCATATGATATGACATCATATGACATGACTTCATAAGATATCATATGACATAACATCATATGACATGACATCATATGATATGACATCACATGATAAGACATCATATGATATGACATCATATGATAAGACATCATATGACATGACATCATAAGATAAGACATCATATGACATGACATCATATGATATGACATCACATGATATGACATCATATGATATGACATCATAGGATATGACATCATATATTACATCACATGACATCATATGACATGACATCATAAGATAAGACATCATATGACATGACATCATATGACATGACATCATAAGATGATATGACATCATATGACATGACATCATAAGATATGTCATCATATGATAAGACATCATAAGATGATATGACATCATATGATATGACATCATATGATAAGACATCATATGACATGACATCATAAGATGATATGACATCATATGACATGACATCATATGACATGACATCATAAGATATGTCATCATATGATAAGACATCATATGATATGACATCATATGACATGACATCATATGATAGAGATCATATGACATGACATCATAAGATGATATGACATCATATGATATGACATCATAGGATATGACATCATATATTACATCACATGACATCATATGATAAGACATCATATGATATGACATCATATGATAAGACATCATATGATAAGACATCATATGATATGCCATCATATATTACATCACATGACATCATATGACATGACATCATATGATATGACATCACATGATATGACATCATATGATATGACAGCATCTGATATGACATCATATGACATGACTTCATAAGATATCATATGACATGACATCATATGACATGACATCATATGATATGACATCACATGATAAGACATCATATGATATGACATCATATGATAAGACATCATATGACATGACATCATAAGATAAGACATCATATGACATGACATCATATGACATGACATCATATGATATGACATCACATGATAAGACATCATATGATAAGACATCATATGATAAGACATCATATGATATGACATCATATATTACATCACATGAAATCATATGATATGACATCATATGAGAAGACATCATATGACATGACATCATATGATAAGACATCATATGACATGACATCATAAGAAAAGACATCATATGACATGACATCATATGACATGACATCATATGACATGACATCATAAGATATGTCATCATATGATAAGACATCATATGATATGACATCATAAGATATGTCATCATATGATATGACATCATATGACATGACATCATAAGATAAGACATCATATGACATGACATCATAAGATGATATGACATCATATGACATGACATCATAAGATATGACATCATATGATAAGACATCATATGATATGACATCATATGATAAGACATCATATGATAAGACATCATATGATATGACATCATATATTACATCACATGACATCATATGATATGACATCATATGAGAAGACATCATATGACATGACATCATATGATAAGACATCATATGACATGACATCATAAGAAAAGACATCATATGACATGACATCATATGACATGACATCATATGACATGACATCATATGACATGACATCATAAGATATGTCATCATATGATAAGACATCATATGATATGACATCATAAGATATGTCATCATATGATAAGACATCATATGACATGACATCATAAGATGATATGACATCATAAGATATGTCATCATATGATAAGACATCACATGATATGACATCATATGATATGACATCATATAATAAGACATCATATGATAAGACATCATATGATATGACCTCATATATTACATCACATGACATCATATGATAAGACATCATATGATATGACATCATATGATAAGACATCATATGATAAGACATCATATGATATGACATCATATGATAAGACATCATATGATATGAAATCATAAGATATGTCATCATATGATATGACATCATAAGATAAGACATCATATGACATGACATCATAAGATATGACATCATATGATATGACATCATATGATATGACATCATATGATAAGACATCATATGACATGACATCATATGACATGACATCATATGACATGACATCATATGATATGACATCACATGATATGACATCATATGATATGACATCATATGATCTGACATCATATGATATGTTATCATACGATGTGACATCATATGATATGACATCATATGATATGACCTCATATATTACATCACATGACATCATATGATAAGACATCATATGATATGACATCATAAGATATGTCATCATATGATAAGACATCATATGACATGACATCATAAGATGATATGACATCATAAGATATGTCATCATATGATAAGACATCACATGATATGACATCATATGATATGACATCATATAATAAGACATCATATGATAAGACATCATATGATATGACCTCATATATTACATCACATGACATCATATGATAAGACATCATATGATATGACATCATATGATAAGACATCATATGATAAGACATCATATGATATGACATCATATGATAAGACATCATATGATATGAAATCATAAGATATGTCATCATATGATATGACATCATAAGATAAGACATCATATGACATGACATCATAAGATATGACATCATATGATATGACATCATAAGATATGACATCATATGATATGACATCATATGATATGACATCATATGATAAGACATCATATGACATGACATCATATGACATGACATCATATGATATGACATCACATGATATGACATCATATGATATGACATCATAAGATATGTCATCATATGATATGACATCATATGACATGACATCATAAGATAAGAAATCATATGACATGACATCATAAGATATGACATCATATGACATGACATCATAAGAAAAGACATCATATGACAAGACATCATATGACATGTCATCATATGATAAGACATCATATGATATGACATCATAAGATATGTCATCATATGATATGACATCATATGACATGACATCATAAGATAAGACATCATATGACATGACATCATAAGACAAGACATCATATGACTTGACATCATAAGATGATATGACATCATATGATATGTTATCATATGATATGACATCATATGATATGAAATCATATGATATTATATCATAAGATATGTCATCATATGATATGACATCATATGATATGACATCATATGACATGACATCATATGACATGACATCATATGATAAGAGATCATATGACATGACATCATAAGATGATATGACATCATATGATATGACATCATATGATAAGACATCATATGACATGACAGCATAAGATGATATGACATCATATGACATGACATCATATGATAAGACATCATATGACATGACATCATATGACATGACATCATAAGATGATATGACATCATATGACATGACATCATAAGATATGTCATCATATGATAAGACATCATATGATATGACATCATATGACATGACATCATATGATAAGAGATCATATGACATGACATCATAAGATGATATGACATCATATGACATCATATGACATATAGACATCATATGACATGACATCATAAGATGATATGACATCATATGACATGACATCATAAGATGATATGACATCATATGACATGACATCATAAGATATGTCATCATATGATAAGACATCATATGATAAGACATCATATGATATGACATCATATGACATGACATCATATGATAAGAGATCATATGACATGACATCATAAGATGATATGACATCATATGATACGACATCATATGATAAGACATCATATGACATGACATCATAAGATGATATGACATCATATGACATGACATCATATGACATGACATCATAAGATATGTCATCATATGATAAGACATCATATGATATGACATCATATGACATGACATCATATGATAAGAGATCATATGACATGACATCATAAGATGATATGACATCATATGATATGACATCATAGGATATGACATCACATGATATGACATCATATGATATGACATCATAAGATATGTCATCATATGATATGACATCATATGACATGACATCATAAGATAAGACATCATATGACATGACATCATAAGATATGACATCATATGACATGACATCATAAGAAAAGACATCATATGACATGACATCATATGACATGTCATCATATGATAAGACATCATATGATATGACATCATAAGATATGTCATCATATGATATGACATCATATGATATGACATCATATGACATGAAATCATATGATAAGACATCATATGACATGACATCATAAGATATGTCATCATATGATATGACATCATATGATATGACATCATATATTACATCACATGACATCATAAGATATGTCATCATATGATATGACATCATATGACATGACATCATAAGATAAGACATCATATGATATGACATCATATGATATGACATCATATATTACATCACATGACATCATAAGATATGTCATCATATGATATGACATCATATGACATGACATCATAAGATAAGACATCATATGACATGACATCATATGACATGACATCATATGACATGACATCATAAGATATGTCATCATATGATAAGACATCATATGACATGACATCATATGATATGACATCATAAGATAAGACATCATATGACATGACATCATATGACATGACATCATATGACATGACATCATATGATAAGACATCATATGACATGACATCATAAGATATGTCATCATATGATATGACATCATATGATATGACATCATATATTACATCACATGACATCATAAGATATGTCATCATATGATATGACATCATATGACATGACATCATAAGATAAGACATCATATGACATGACATCATATGACATGACATCATATGACATGACATCATATGACATGACATCATAAGATATGACATCATATGATATGACATCATATATTACATCACATGACATCATAAGATATGTCATCATATGATATGACATCATATGACATGACATCATAAGATAAGACATCATATGACATGACATCATATGACATGACATCATATGACATGACATCATAAGATATGTCATCATATGATAAGACATCATATGACATGACATCATATGATATGACATCATAAGATAAGACATCATAAGATAAGACATCATATGACATGACATCATATGACATGACATCATATGACATGACATCATAAGATATGTCATCATATGATAAGACATCATATGACATGACATCATATGATATGACATCATAAGATAAGACATCATATGACATGACATCATATGACATGACATCATATGACATGACATCATATGATAAGACATCATATGACATGACATCATAAGATATGTCATCATATGATATGACATCATATGATATGACATCATATATTACATCACATGACATCATAAGATATGTCATCATATGATATGACATCATATGACATGACATCATAAGATAAGACATCATATGACATGACATCATATGACATGACATCATATGACATGACATCATAAGATATGTCATCCTATGATAAGACATCATATGACATGACATCATATGATATGACATCATATGACATGACATCATATGATAAGACATCATATGACATGACATCATAAGATAAAACATCATATGACATGACATCATATGACATGACATCATATGATATGACATCACATGATATGACATCATATGATATGACATCATATGATATGACATCATATGATATGACATCATAGGATATGACATCATATATTACATCACATGACATCATATGATATGACATCATATGATAAGACATCATATGATAAGACATCATATGATATGACATCATATATTACATCACATGATGTCATATGATATGACATCGTATGAGAAGACATCATATGACATGACATCATATGATAAGACATCATATGACATGACATCATAAGAAAAGACATCATATGACATGACATCATATGACATGACATCATATGACATGACATCATATGACATGACATCATAAGATATGTCATCATATGATAAGACATCATATGATATGACATCATAAGATATGTCATCATATGATATGACATCATATGACATGACATCATAAGATAAGACATCATATGACATGACATCATAAGATGATATGACATCATATGACATGACATCATAAGATATGACATCATATGATAAGACATCATATGATATGACATCATATGATAAGACATCATATGATAAGACATCATATGATATGACATCATATATTACATCACATGACATCATATGATATGACATCATATATTACATCACATGACATCATATGATATGACATCATATGATATGACATCATATGATAAGACATCATATGACATGACATCATAAGATATGACATCATATGATAAGACATCATATGATATGACAGCATATGATATGACATCATATGACATGACTTCATAAGATATCATATGACATAACATCATATGACATGACATCATATGATATGACATCACATGATAAGACATCATATGATATGACATCATATGATAAGACATCATATGACATGACATCATAAGATAAGACATCATATGACATGACATCATATGATATGACATCACATGATATGACATCATATGATATGACATCATAGGATATGACATCATATATTACATCACATGACATCATATGACATGACATCATAAGATAAGACATCATATGACATGACATCATATGACATGACATCATAAGATGATATGACATCATATGACATGACATCATAAGATATGTCATCATATGATAAGACATCATAAGATGATATGACATCATATGATATGACATCATATGATAAGACATCATATGACATGACATCATAAGATGATATGACATCATATGACATGACATCATATGACATGACATCATAAGATATGTCATCATATGATAAGACATCATATGATATGACATCATATGACATGACATCATATGATAGAGATCATATGACATGACATCATAAGATGATATGACATCATATGATATGACATCATAGGATATGACATCATATATTACATCACATGACATCATATGATAAGACATCATATGATATGACATCATATGATAAGACATCATATGATAAGACATCATATGATATGCCATCATATATTACATCACATGACATCATATGACATGACATCATATGATATGACATCACATGATATGACATCATATGATATGACAGCATCTGATATGACATCATATGACATGACTTCATAAGATATCATATGACATGACATCATATGACATGACATCATATGATATGACATCACATGATAAGACATCATATGATATGACATCATATGATAAGACATCATATGACATGACATCATAAGATAAGACATCATATGACATGACATCATATGACATGACATCATATGATATGACATCACATGATAAGACATCATATGATAAGACATCATATGATAAGACATCATATGATATGACATCATATATTACATCACATGAAATCATATGATATGACATCATATGAGAAGACATCATATGACATGACATCATATGATAAGACATCATATGACATGACATCATAAGAAAAGACATCATATGACATGACATCATATGACATGACATCATATGACATGACATCATAAGATATGTCATCATATGATAAGACATCATATGATATGACATCATAAGATATGTCATCATATGATATGACATCATATGACATGACATCATAAGATAAGACATCATATGACATGACATCATAAGATGATATGACATCATATGACATGACATCATAAGATATGACATCATATGATAAGACATCATATGATATGACATCATATGATAAGACATCATATGATAAGACATCATATGATATGACATCATATATTACATCACATGACATCATATGATATGACATCATATGAGAAGACATCATATGACATGACATCATATGATAAGACATCATATGACATGACATCATAAGAAAAGACATCATATGACATGACATCATATGACATGACATCATATGACATGACATCATATGACATGACATCATAAGATATGTCATCATATGATAAGACATCATATGATATGACATCATAAGATATGTCATCATATGATAAGACATCATATGACATGACATCATAAGATGATATGACATCATAAGATATGTCATCATATGATAAGACATCACATGATATGACATCATATGATATGACATCATATAATAAGACATCATATGATAAGACATCATATGATATGACCTCATATATTACATCACATGACATCATATGATAAGACATCATATGATATGACATCATATGATAAGACATCATATGATAAGACATCATATGATATGACATCATATGATAAGACATCATATGATATGAAATCATAAGATATGTCATCATATGATATGACATCATAAGATAAGACATCATATGACATGACATCATAAGATATGACATCATATGATATGACATCATATGATATGACATCATATGATAAGACATCATATGACATGACATCATATGACATGACATCATATGACATGACATCATATGATATGACATCACATGATATGACATCATATGATATGACATCATATGATCTGACATCATATGATATGTTATCATACGATGTGACATCATATGATATGACATCATATGATATGACCTCATATATTACATCACATGACATCATATGATAAGACATCATATGATATGACATCATAAGATATGTCATCATATGATAAGACATCATATGACATGACATCATAAGATGATATGACATCATAAGATATGTCATCATATGATAAGACATCACATGATATGACATCATATGATATGACATCATATAATAAGACATCATATGATAAGACATCATATGATATGACCTCATATATTACATCACATGACATCATATGATAAGACATCATATGATATGACATCATAGGATAAGACATCATATGATAAGACATCATATGATATGACATCATATGATAAGACATCATATGATATGAAATCATAAGATATGTCATCATATGATATGACATCATAAGATAAGACATCATATGACATGACATCATAAGATATGACATCATATGATATGACATCATATGACATGACTTCATAAGATATCATATGACATAACATCATATGACATGACATCATATGATATGACATCACATGATAAGACATCATATGATATGACATCATATGATAAGACATCATATGACATGACATCATAAGATAAGACATCATATGACATGACATCATATGATATGACATCACATGATATGACATCATATGATATGACATCATAGGATATGACATCATATATTACATCACATGACATCATATGACATGACATCATAAGATAAGACATCATATGACATGACATCATATGACATGACATCATAAGATGATATGACATCATATGACATGACATCATAAGATATGTCATCATATGATAAGACATCATAAGATGATATGACATCATATGATATGACATCATATGATAAGACATCATATGACATGACATCATAAGATGATATGACATCATATGACATGACATCATATGACATGACATCATAAGATATGTCATCATATGATAAGACATCATATGATATGACATCATATGACATGACATCATATGATAGAGATCATATGACATGACATCATAAGATGATATGACATCATATGATATGACATCATAGGATATGACATCATATATTACATCACATGACATCATATGATAAGACATCATATGATATGACATCATATGATAAGACATCATATGATAAGACATCATATGATATGCCATCATATATTACATCACATGACATCATATGACATGACATCATATGATATGACATCACATGATATGACATCATATGATATGACAGCATCTGATATGACATCATATGACATGACTTCATAAGATATCATATGACATGACATCATATGACATGACATCATATGATATGACATCACATGATAAGACATCATATGATATGACATCATATGATAAGACATCATATGACATGACATCATAAGATAAGACATCATATGACATGACATCATATGACATGACATCATATGATATGACATCACATGATAAGACATCATATGATAAGACATCATATGATAAGACATCATATGATATGACATCATATATTACATCACATGAAATCATATGATATGACATCATATGAGAAGACATCATATGACATGACATCATATGATAAGACATCATATGACATGACATCATAAGAAAAGACATCATATGACATGACATCATATGACATGACATCATATGACATGACATCATAAGATATGTCATCATATGATAAGACATCATATGATATGACATCATAAGATATGTCATCATATGATATGACATCATATGACATGACATCATAAGATAAGACATCATATGACATGACATCATAAGATGATATGACATCATATGACATGACATCATAAGATATGACATCATATGATAAGACATCATATGATATGACATCATATGATAAGACATCATATGATAAGACATCATATGATATGACATCATATATTACATCACATGACATCATATGATATGACATCATATGAGAAGACATCATATGACATGACATCATATGATAAGACATCATATGACATGACATCATAAGAAAAGACATCATATGACATGACATCATATGACATGACATCATATGACATGACATCATATGACATGACATCATAAGATATGTCATCATATGATAAGACATCATATGATATGACATCATAAGATATGTCATCATATGATAAGACATCATATGACATGACATCATAAGATGATATGACATCATAAGATATGTCATCATATGATAAGACATCACATGATATGACATCATATGATATGACATCATATAATAAGACATCATATGATAAGACATCATATGATATGACCTCATATATTACATCACATGACATCATATGATAAGACATCATATGATATGACATCATATGATAAGACATCATATGATAAGACATCATATGATATGACATCATATGATAAGACATCATATGATATGAAATCATAAGATATGTCATCATATGATATGACATCATAAGATAAGACATCATATGACATGACATCATAAGATATGACATCATATGATATGACATCATATGATATGACATCATATGATAAGACATCATATGACATGACATCATATGACATGACATCATATGACATGACATCATATGATATGACATCACATGATATGACATCATATGATATGACATCATATGATCTGACATCATATGATATGTTATCATACGATGTGACATCATATGATATGACATCATATGATATGACCTCATATATTACATCACATGACATCATATGATAAGACATCATATGATATGACATCATAAGATATGTCATCATATGATAAGACATCATATGACATGACATCATAAGATGATATGACATCATAAGATATGTCATCATATGATAAGACATCACATGATATGACATCATATGATATGACATCATATAATAAGACATCATATGATAAGACATCATATGATATGACCTCATATATTACATCACATGACATCATATGATAAGACATCATATGATATGACATCATATGATAAGACATCATATGATAAGACATCATATGATATGACATCATATGATAAGACATCATATGATATGAAATCATAAGATATGTCATCATATGATATGACATCATAAGATAAGACATCATATGACATGACATCATAAGATATGACATCATATGATATGACATCATATGATATGACATCATATGATAAGACATCATATGACATGACATCATATGACATGACATCATATGATATGACATCACATGATATGACATCATATGATATGACATCATAAGATATGTCATCATATGATATGACATCATATGACATGACATCATAAGATAAGACATCATATGACATGACATCATAAGATATGACATCATATGACATGACATCATAAGAAAAGACATCATATGACATGACATCATATGACATGTCATCATATGATAAGACATCATATGATATGACATCATAAGATATGTCATCATATGATATGACATCATATGACATGACATCATAAGATAAGACATCATATGACATGACATCATAAGACAAGACATCATATGACTTGACATCATAAGATGATATGACATCATATGATATGTTATCATATGATATGACATCATATGATATGAAATCATATGATATTATATCATAAGATATGTCATCATATGATATGACATCATATGATATGACATCATATGACATGACATCATATGACATGACATCATATGATAAGAGATCATATGACATGACATCATAAGATGATATGACATCATATGATATGACATCATATGATAAGACATCATATGACATGACAGCATAAGATGATATGACATCATATGACATGACATCATATGATAAGACATCATATGACATGACATCATATGACATGACATCATAAGATGATATGACATCATATGACATGACATCATAAGATATGTCATCATATGATAAGACATCATATGATATGACATCATATGACATGACATCATATGATAAGAGATCATATGACATGACATCATAAGATGATATGACATCATATGACATCATATGACATATAGACATCATATGACATGACATCATAAGATGATATGACATCATATGACATGACATCATAAGATGATATGACATCATATGACATGACATCATAAGATATGTCATCATATGATAAGACATCATATGATAAGACATCATATGATATGACATCATATGACATGACATCATATGATAAGAGATCATATGACATGACATCATAAGATGATATGACATCATATGATACGACATCATATGATAAGACATCATATGACATGACATCATAAGATGATATGACATCATATGACATGACATCATATGACATGACATCATAAGATATGTCATCATATGATAAGACATCATATGATATGACATCATATGACATGACATCATATGATAAGAGATCATATGACATGACATCATAAGATGATATGACATCATATGATATGACATCATAGGATATGACATCATATATTACATCACATGACATCATATGATAAGACATCATATGATATGACATCATATGATATGACATCATATGATAAGACATCATATGATAAGACATCATATATTACATCACATGACATCATATGACATGACATCATATGATATGACATCACATGATATGACATCATATGATATGACAGCATCTGATATGACATCATATGACATGACATCATAAGATATCATATGACATGACATCATATGACATGACATCATATGATATGACATCACATGATAAGACATCATATGATATGACATCATATGATAAGACATCATATGACATGACATCATAAGATAAGACATCATATGACATGACATCATATGACATGACATCATATGATATGACATCACATGATATGACATCATATGATATGACATCATATGATATGACATCACATGCTATGACATCATATGATATGACATCATAGGATATGACATCATATATTACATCACATGACATCATATGATATGACATCATATGATAAGACATCATATGATAAGACATCATATGATAAGACATCATATGATATGACATCATATATTACATCACATGACATCATATGATATGACATCATATGAGAAGACATCATATGACATGACATCATATGATAAGACATCATATGACATGACATCATAAGAAAAGACATCATATGACATGACATCATATGACATGACATCATATGACATGACATCATAAGATATGTCATCATATGATAAGACATCATATGATATGACATCATAAGATATGTCATCATATGATATGACATCATATGACATGACATCATATGACATGACATCATAAGATGATATGACATCATATGACATGACATCATAAGATATGTCATCATATGATAAGACATCATAAGATGATATGACATCATATGATATGACATCATATGATAAGACATCATATGACATGACATCATAAGATGATATGACATCATATGACATGACATCATAAGATATGACATCATATGATAAGACATCATATGATATGACATCATATGATAAGACATCATATGATAAGACATCATATGATATGACATCATATATTACATCACATGACATCATATGATATGACATCATATATTACATCACATGACATCATATGATATGACATCATATGATATGACATCATATGATAAGACATCATATGACATGACATCATAAGATATGACATCATATGATAAGACATCATATGATATGACAGCATATGATATGACATCATATGACATGACTTCATAAGATATCATATGACATAACATCATATGACATGACATCATATGATATGACATCACATGATAAGACATCATATGATATGACATCATATGATAAGACATCATATGACATGACATCATAAGATAAGACATCATATGACATGACATCATATGATATGACATCACATGATATGACATCATATGATATGACATCATAGGATATGACATCATATATTACATCACATGACATCATATGACATGACATCATAAGATAAGACATCATATGACATGACATCATATGACATGACATCATAAGATGATATGACATCATATGACATGACATCATAAGATATGTCATCATATGATAAGACATCATAAGATGATATGACATCATATGATATGACATCATATGATAAGACATCATATGACATGACATCATAAGATGATATGACATCATATGACATGACATCATATGACATGACATCATAAGATATGTCATCATATGATAAGACATCATATGATATGACATCATATGACATGACATCATATGATAGAGATCATATGACATGACATCATAAGATGATATGACATCATATGATATGACATCATAGGATATGACATCATATATTACATCACATGACATCATATGATAAGACATCATATGATATGACATCATATGATAAGACATCATATGATAAGACATCATATGATATGCCATCATATATTACATCACATGACATCATATGACATGACATCATATGATATGACATCACATGATATGACATCATATGATATGACAGCATCTGATATGACATCATATGACATGACTTCATAAGATATCATATGACATGACATCATATGACATGACATCATATGATATGACATCACATGATAAGACATCATATGATATGACATCATATGATAAGACATCATATGACATGACATCATAAGATAAGACATCATATGACATGACATCATATGACATGACATCATATGATATGACATCACATGATAAGACATCATATGATAAGACATCATATGATAAGACATCATATGATATGACATCATATATTACATCACATGAAATCATATGATATGACATCATATGAGAAGACATCATATGACATGACATCATATGATAAGACATCATATGACATGACATCATAAGAAAAGACATCATATGACATGACATCATATGACATGACATCATATGACATGACATCATAAGATATGTCATCATATGATAAGACATCATATGATATGACATCATAAGATATGTCATCATATGATATGACATCATATGACATGACATCATAAGATAAGACATCATATGACATGACATCATAAGATGATATGACATCATATGACATGACATCATAAGATATGACATCATATGATAAGACATCATATGATATGACATCATATGATAAGACATCATATGATAAGACATCATATGATATGACATCATATATTACATCACATGACATCATATGATATGACATCATATGAGAAGACATCATATGACATGACATCATATGACATGACATCATATGATAAGACATCATATGACATGACATCATAAGAAAAGACATCATATGACATGACATCATATGACATGACATCATATGACATGACATCATATGACATGACATCATAAGATATGTCATCATATGATAAGACATCATATGATATGACATCATAAGATATGTCATCATATGATAAGACATCATATGACATGACATCATAAGATGATATGACATCATAAGATATGTCATCATATGATAAGACATCACATGATATGACATCATATGATATGACATCATATAATAAGACATCATATGATAAGACATCATATGATATGACCTCATATATTACATCACATGACATCATATGATAAGACATCATATGATATGACATCATATGATAAGACATCATATGATAAGACATCATATGATATGACATCATATGATAAGACATCATATGATATGAAATCATAAGATATGTCATCATATGATATGACATCATAAGATAAGACATCATATGACATGACATCATAAGATATGACATCATATGATATGACATCATATGATATGACATCATATGATAAGACATCATATGACATGACATCATATGACATGACATCATATGACATGACATCATATGATATGACATCACATGATATGACATCATATGATATGACATCATATGATCTGACATCATATGATATGTTATCATACGATGTGACATCATATGATATGACATCATATGATATGACCTCATATATTACATCACATGACATCATATGATAAGACATCATATGATATGACATCATAAGATATGTCATCATATGATAAGACATCATATGACATGACATCATAAGATGATATGACATCATAAGATATGTCATCATATGATAAGACATCACATGATATGACATCATATGATATGACATCATATAATAAGACATCATATGATAAGACATCATATGATATGACCTCATATATTACATCACATGACATCATATGATAAGACATCATATGATATGACATCATAGGATAAGACATCATATGATAAGACATCATATGATATGACATCATATGATAAGACATCATATGATATGAAATCATAAGATATGTCATCATATGATATGACATCATAAGATAAGACATCATATGACATGACATCATAAGATATGACATCATATGATATGACATCATATGACATGACTTCATAAGATATCATATGACATAACATCATATGACATGACATCATATGATATGACATCACATGATAAGACATCATATGATATGACATCATATGATAAGACATCATATGACATGACATCATAAGATAAGACATCATATGACATGACATCATATGATATGACATCACATGATATGACATCATATGATATGACATCATAGGATATGACATCATATATTACATCACATGACATCATATGACATGACATCATAAGATAAGACATCATATGACATGACATCATATGACATGACATCATAAGATGATATGACATCATATGACATGACATCATAAGATATGTCATCATATGATAAGACATCATAAGATGATATGACATCATATGATATGACATCATATGATAAGACATCATATGACATGACATCATAAGATGATATGACATCATATGACATGACATCATATGACATGACATCATAAGATATGTCATCATATGATAAGACATCATATGATATGACATCATATGACATGACATCATATGATAGAGATCATATGACATGACATCATAAGATGATATGACATCATATGATATGACATCATAGGATATGACATCATATATTACATCACATGACATCATATGATAAGACATCATATGATATGACATCATATGATAAGACATCATATGATAAGACATCATATGATATGCCATCATATATTACATCACATGACATCATATGACATGACATCATATGATATGACATCACATGATATGACATCATATGATATGACAGCATCTGATATGACATCATATGACATGACTTCATAAGATATCATATGACATGACATCATATGACATGACATCATATGATATGACATCACATGATAAGACATCATATGATATGACATCATATGATAAGACATCATATGACATGACATCATAAGATAAGACATCATATGACATGACATCATATGACATGACATCATATGATATGACATCACATGATAAGACATCATATGATAAGACATCATATGATAAGACATCATATGATATGACATCATATATTACATCACATGAAATCATATGATATGACATCATATGAGAAGACATCATATGACATGACATCATATGATAAGACATCATATGACATGACATCATAAGAAAAGACATCATATGACATGACATCATATGACATGACATCATATGACATGACATCATAAGATATGTCATCATATGATAAGACATCATATGATATGACATCATAAGATATGTCATCATATGATATGACATCATATGACATGACATCATAAGATAAGACATCATATGACATGACATCATAAGATGATATGACATCATATGACATGACATCATAAGATATGACATCATATGATAAGACATCATATGATATGACATCATATGATAAGACATCATATGATAAGACATCATATGATATGACATCATATATTACATCACATGACATCATATGATATGACATCATATGAGAAGACATCATATGACATGACATCATATGATAAGACATCATATGACATGACATCATAAGAAAAGACATCATATGACATGACATCATATGACATGACATCATATGACATGACATCATATGACATGACATCATAAGATATGTCATCATATGATAAGACATCATATGATATGACATCATAAGATATGTCATCATATGATAAGACATCATATGACATGACATCATAAGATGATATGACATCATAAGATATGTCATCATATGATAAGACATCACATGATATGACATCATATGATATGACATCATATAATAAGACATCATATGATAAGACATCATATGATATGACCTCATATATTACATCACATGACATCATATGATAAGACATCATATGATATGACATCATATGATAAGACATCATATGATAAGACATCATATGATATGACATCATATGATAAGACATCATATGATATGAAATCATAAGATATGTCATCATATGATATGACATCATAAGATAAGACATCATATGACATGACATCATAAGATATGACATCATATGATATGACATCATATGATATGACATCATATGATAAGACATCATATGACATGACATCATATGACATGACATCATATGACATGACATCATATGATATGACATCACATGATATGACATCATATGATATGACATCATATGATCTGACATCATATGATATGTTATCATACGATGTGACATCATATGATATGACATCATATGATATGACCTCATATATTACATCACATGACATCATATGATAAGACATCATATGATATGACATCATAAGATATGTCATCATATGATAAGACATCATATGACATGACATCATAAGATGATATGACATCATAAGATATGTCATCATATGATAAGACATCACATGATATGACATCATATGATATGACATCATATAATAAGACATCATATGATAAGACATCATATGATATGACCTCATATATTACATCACATGACATCATATGATAAGACATCATATGATATGACATCATATGATAAGACATCATATGATAAGACATCATATGATATGACATCATATGATAAGACATCATATGATATGAAATCATAAGATATGTCATCATATGATATGACATCATAAGATAAGACATCATATGACATGACATCATAAGATATGACATCATATGATATGACATCATATGATATGACATCATATGATAAGACATCATATGACATGACATCATATGACATGACATCATATGATATGACATCACATGATATGACATCATATGATATGACATCATAAGATATGTCATCATATGATATGACATCATATGACATGACATCATAAGATAAGACATCATATGACATGACATCATAAGATATGACATCATATGACATGACATCATAAGAAAAGACATCATATGACATGACATCATATGACATGTCATCATATGATAAGACATCATATGATATGACATCATAAGATATGTCATCATATGATATGACATCATATGACATGACATCATAAGATAAGACATCATATGACATGACATCATAAGACAAGACATCATATGACTTGACATCATAAGATGATATGACATCATATGATATGTTATCATATGATATGACATCATATGATATGAAATCATATGATATTATATCATAAGATATGTCATCATATGATATGACATCATATGATATGACATCATATGACATGACATCATATGACATGACATCATATGATAAGAGATCATATGACATGACATCATAAGATGATATGACATCATATGATATGACATCATATGATAAGACATCATATGACATGACAGCATAAGATGATATGACATCATATGACATGACATCATATGATAAGACATCATATGACATGACATCATATGACATGACATCATAAGATGATATGACATCATATGACATGACATCATAAGATATGTCATCATATGATAAGACATCATATGATATGACATCATATGACATGACATCATATGATAAGAGATCATATGACATGACATCATAAGATGATATGACATCATATGACATCATATGACATATAGACATCATATGACATGACATCATAAGATGATATGACATCATATGACATGACATCATAAGATGATATGACATCATATGACATGACATCATAAGATATGTCATCATATGATAAGACATCATATGATAAGACATCATATGATATGACATCATATGACATGACATCATATGATAAGAGATCATATGACATGACATCATAAGATGATATGACATCATATGATACGACATCATATGATAAGACATCATATGACATGACATCATAAGATGATATGACATCATATGACATGACATCATATGACATGACATCATAAGATATGTCATCATATGATAAGACATCATATGATATGACATCATATGACATGACATCATATGATAAGAGATCATATGACATGACATCATAAGATGATATGACATCATATGATATGACATCATAGGATATGACATCATATATTACATCACATGACATCATATGATAAGACATCATATGATATGACATCATATGATATGACATCATATGATAAGACATCATATGATAAGACATCATATATTACATCACATGACATCATATGACATGACATCATATGATATGACATCACATGATATGACATCATATGATATGACAGCATCTGATATGACATCATATGACATGACATCATAAGATATCATATGACATGACATCATATGACATGACATCATATGATATGACATCACATGATAAGACATCATATGATATGACATCATATGATAAGACATCATATGACATGACATCATAAGATAAGACATCATATGACATGACATCATATGACATGACATCATATGATATGACATCACATGATATGACATCATATGATATGACATCATATGATATGACATCACATGCTATGACATCATATGATATGACATCATAGGATATGACATCATATATTACATCACATGACATCATATGATATGACATCATATGATAAGACATCATATGATAAGACATCATATGATAAGACATCATATGATATGACATCATATATTACATCACATGACATCATATGATATGACATCATATGAGAAGACATCATATGACATGACATCATATGATAAGACATCATATGACATGACATCATAAGAAAAGACATCATATGACATGACATCATATGACATGACATCATATGACATGACATCATAAGATATGTCATCATATGATAAGACATCATATGATATGACATCATAAGATATGTCATCATATGATATGACATCATATGACATGACATCATAAGATAAGACATCATATGACATGACATCATAAGATGATATGACATCATATGACATGACATCATAAGATATGACATCATATGATAAGACATCATATGATATGACATCATATGATAAGACATCATATGATAAGACATCATATGATATGACATCATATATTACATCACATGACATCATATATTACATCACATGACATCATATGATATGACATCATATGAGAAGACATCATATGACATGACATCATATGATAAGACATCATATGACATGATATCATAAGAAAAGACATCATATGACATGACATCATATGACATGACATCATATGACATGACATCATATGACATGACATCATAAGATATGTCATCATATGATAAGACATCATATGATATGACATCATAAGATATGTCATCATATGATAAGACATCATATGACATGACATCATAAGATGATATGACATCATAAGATATGTCATCATATGATAAGACATCACATGATATGACATCATATGATATGACATCATATAATAAAACATCATATGATAAGACATCATATGATATGACCTCATATATTACATCACATGACATCATATGATAAGACATCATATGATATGACCTCATAAATTACATCACATGACATCATATGATAAGACATCATATGATATGACATCATATGATAAGACATCATATGATATGAAATCATAAGATATGTCATCATATGATATGACATCATAAGATAAGACATCATATGACATGACATCATAAGATATGACATCATATGATATGACATCATATGATATGACATCATATGATAAGACATCATATGACATGACATCATATGACATGACATCATATGACATGACATCATATGATATGACATCACATGATATGACATCATATGATATGACATCATATGATCTGACATCATATGATATGTTATCATACGATGTGACATCATATGATATGACATCATATGATATGACATCATATGATAAGAAATCATATGACATGACATCATATGACATGACATCATATGATATGACATCACATGATATGACATCATATGATATGACATCATAAGATATGTCATCATATGATATGACATCATATGACATGACATCATAAGATAAGACATCATATGACATGACATCATAAGATATGACATCATATGACATGACATCATAAGAAAAGACATCATATGACATGACATCATATGACATGTCATCATATGATAAGACATCATATGATATGACATCATAAGATATGTCATCATATGATATGACATCATATGACATGACATCATAAGATAAGACATCATATGACATGACATCATAAGACAAGACATCATATGACTTGACATCATAAGATGATATGACATCATATGATATGTTATCATATGATATGACATCATATGATATGAAATCATATGATATGATATCATAAGATATGTCATCATATGATATGACATCATATGACATGACATCATATGATATGACATAATATGATCTGACAACATATGATATGACATCACATGATATGACATCATATATTACATCACATGACATCATATGATATGACATCATTTGATAAGACATCATATGACATGACATCATAAGATATGACATCATATGATAAGACATCATATGATATGACATCACATGATAAGACATCATATGACATGACATCATATGATAAGACATCATATGACATGACATCATAAGATATGTCGTCATATGATAAGACATCATATGACATGACATCATAAGATGATAAGACATCATATGACATGACATCATAAGATATGTCATCATATGATAAGACATGATATGACATGGCATCATAAGATAAGACATCATATGACATGACATCATAAGATGATATGTCATCATATGATATGACATCATATGACATGACATCATATGATATGACATAATATGATCTGACAACATATGATATGACATCACATGATATGACATCATATATTACATCACATGACATCATATGATATGACATCATTTGATAAGACATCATATGACATGACATCATATGATATGACATCATATGATATGACATCACATGATAAGACATCATATGACATGACATCATATGATAAGACATCATATGACATGACATCATAAGATATGTCGTCATATGATAAGACATCATATGACATGACATCATAAGATGATAAGACATCATATGACATGACATCATAAGATATGTCATCATATGATAAGACATGATATGACATGGCATCATAAGATAAGACATCATATGACATGACATCATAAGATATGTCGTCATATGATAAGACATCATATGACATGACATCATATGATATGACATCATATGATATGACATCACATGATAAGACATCATATGACATGACATCATATGATAAGACATCATATGACATGACATCATATGACATGACATCATAAGATATGTCGTCATATGATAAGACATCATATGACATGACATCATAAGATGATAAGACATCATATGACATGACATCATAAGATATGTCATCATATGATAAGACATCATATGACATGACATCATAAGATAAGACATCATATGACATGACATCATAAGATATGTCATCATATGATAAGACATCATATGACATGACATCATATGATATGACATCATATGACTTGACATCATAAGATGATATGACATCATATGATAAGACATCATATGACATGACATCATAAGATAAGACATCATATGACATGACATCATTAGATATGACATGACATCATAAGATAAGACATCATATGACATGACATCATAAGATATGTCATCATATGATAAGACATCATATGACATGACATCATAAGATAAGACATCATATGACATGACATCATAAGATATGTCGTCATATGATAAGACATCATATGACATGACATCATAAGATGATAAGACATCATATGACATGACATCATAAGATATGTCATCATATGATAAGACATCATATGACATGACATCATAAGATAAGACATCATATGACATGACATCATAAGATATGTCGTCATATGATAAGACATCATATGACATGACATCATATGATATGACATCATATGATATGACATCACATGATAAGACATCATATGACATGACATCATATGATAAGACATCATATGACATGACATCATAAGATATGTCATCATATGATATGACATCATATGACTTGACATCATAAGATGATATGACATCATATGACATGACATCATAAGATAAGACATCATATGACATGACATCATAAGATATGTCATCATATGATAAGACATCATATGACATGACATCATATGATATGACATCATATGATATGACATCACATGATAAGACATCATATGACATGACATCATATGATAAGACATCATATGACATGACATCATAAGATGATAAGACATCATATGACATGACATCATAAGATATGTCATCATATGATAAGACATCATATGACATGACATCATAAGATAAGACATCATATGACATGACATCATAAGATATGTCATCATATGATAAGACATCATATGACATGACATCATATGATATGACATCATATGATATGACATCACATGATAAGACATCATATGACATGACATCATATGATAAGACATCATATGACATGACATCATAAGATATGTCATCATATGATATGACATCATATGACATGACATCATATGATATGACATCATATGATAAGACATCATATGACATGACATCATAAGATGATATGACATGACATCATAAGATAAGACATCATATGACATGACATCATAAGATATGTCGTCATATGATAAGACATCATATGACATGACATCATAAGATGATAAGACATCATATGACATGACATCATAAGATATGTCATCATATGATAAGACATCATATGACATGACATCATAAGATAAGACATCATATCACATGACATCATAAGATATGTCGTCATATGATAAGACATCATATGACATGACATCATATGATATGACATCATATGATATGACATCACATGATAAGACATCATATGACATGACATCATATGATAAGACATCATATGACATGACATCATATGATAAGACATCATATGACATGACATCATAAGATATGTCATCACATGATATGTCATCTTATGACTTGACATCATAAGATGATATGACATCATATGACATGACATCATAAGATAAGACATCATATGACATGACATCATAAGATATGTCATCATATGATAAGACATCATATGACATGACATCATATGATATGACATCATATGATATGACATCACATGATAAGACATCATATGACATGACATCATATGATAAGACATCATATGACATGACATCATAAGATATGCCATCATATGATATGACATCATATGACATGACATCATATGATATGACATCATATGATAAGACATCATATGACATGACATCATAAGATGATATGACATCATATGACATGACATCATAAGATAAGACATCATATGACATGACATAATAAGATATGTCATCATATGATAAGACATCATATGACATGACATCATAAGATAAGACATCATATGACATGACATCATAAGATATGTCGTCATATGATAAGACATCATATGACATGACATCATAAGATGATAAGACATCATATGACATGACATCATAAGATATGTCATCATATGATAAGACATCCTATGACATGACATCATAAGATAAGACATCATATGACATGACATCATAAGATATGTCGTCATATGATAAGACATCATATGACATGACATCATATGATATGACATCATAAGATAAGACATCATATGACATGACATCATAAGATATGTCGTCATATGATAAGACATCATATGACATGACATCATAAGATGATAAGACATCTTATGACATGACATCATAAGATATGTCATCATATGATAAGACATCATATGACATGACATCATAAGATAAGACATCATATCACATGACATCATAAGATATGTCGTCATATGATAAGACATCATATGACATGACATCATATGATATGACATCATATGATATGACATCACATGATAAGACATCATATGACATGACATCATATGATAAGACATCATATGACATGACATCATATGATAAGACATCATATGACATGACATCATAAGATATGTCATCACATGATATGTCATCTTATGACTTGACATCATAAGATGATATGACATCATATGACATGACATCATAAGATAAGACATCATATGACATGACATCATAAGATATGTCGTCATATGATAAGACATCATATGACATGACATCATAAGATGATAAGACATCATATGACATGACATCATAAGATATGTCATCATATGATAAGACATCATATGACATGACATCTTAAGATAAGACATCATATGACATGACATCATAAGATATGTCGTCATATGATAAGACATCATATGACATGACATCATATGATATGACATCATAAGATAAGACATCATATGACATGACATCATAAGATATGTCGTCATATGATAAGACATCATATGACATGACATCATAAGATGATAAGACATCATATGACATGACATCATAAGATAAGACATCATATGACATGACATCATAAGATATGTCATCATATGATAAGACATCATATGACATGACATCATAAGATAAGACATCATATGACATGACATCATAAGATATGTCGTCATATGATAAGACATCATATGACATGACATCATATGATATGACATCATAAGATAAGACATCACATGATAAGACATCATATGACATGACATCATATGATAAGACATCATATGACATGACATCATATGATAAGACATCATATGACATGACATCATAAGATATGTCATCACATGATATGTCATCTTATGACTTGACATCATAAGATGATATGACATCATATGACATGACATCATAAGATAAGACATCATATGACATGACATCATAAGATATGTCATCATATGATAAGACGTCATATGACATGACATCATAAGATAAGACATCATATGACATGACATCATAAGATATGTCGTCATATGATAAGACATCATATGACATGATATCATATGATATGACATCATAAGATAAGACATCATATGACATGACATCATAAGATATGTCGTCATATGATAAGACATCATATGACATGACATCATAAGATGATAAGACATCATATGACATGACATCATAAGATATGTCATCATATGATAAGACATCATATGACATGACATCATAAGATAAGACATCATATGACATGACATCATAAGATATGTCGTCATATGATAAGACATCATATGACATGACATCATATGATATGACATCATAAGATAAGACATCATATGACATGACATCATAAGATATGTCGTCATATGATAAGACATCATATGACATGACATCATAAGATGATAAGACATCATATGACATGACATCATAAGATATGTCATCATATGATAAGACATCATATGACATGACATCATAAGATAAGACATCATATCACATGACATCATAAGATATGTCGTCATATGATATGACATCACATGATAAGACATCATATGACATGACATCATAAGATATGTCATCATATGATAAGACATCATATGACATGACATCATAAGATAAGACATCATATGACATGACATCATAAGATATGTCGTCATATGATAAGACATCATATGACATGACATCATAAGATATGTCGTCATATGATAAGACATCATATGACATGACATCATAAGATGATAAGACATCATATGACATGACATCATAAGATATGTCATCATATGATAAGACATCATATGACATGACATCATAAGATAAGACATCATATCACATGACATCATAAGATATGTCGTCATATGATATGACATCACATGATAAGACATCATATGACATGACATCATAAGATATGTCATCATATGATAAGACATCATATGACATGACATCATAAGATAAGACATCATATGATAAGACATCATATGACATGACATCATAAGATAAGACATCATATGACATGACATCATATGATATGACATCATATGATATGACATCACATGATAAGACATCATATGACATGACATCATATGATAAGACATCATATGACATGACATCATAAGATATGCCATCATATGATATGACATCATATGACATGACATCATATGATATGACATCATATGATAAGACATCATATGACATGACATCATAAGATGATATGACATCATATGACATGACATCATAAGATAAGACATCATATGACATGACATAATAAGATATGTCATCATATGATAAGACATCATATGACATGACATCATAAGATAAGACATCATATGACATGACATCATAAGATATGTCGTCATATGATAAGACATCATATGACATGACATCATAAGATGATAAGACATCATATGACATGACATCATAAGATATGTCATCATATGATAAGACATCATATGACATGACATCATAAGATAAGACATCATATGACATGACATCATAAGATATGTCGTCATATGATAAGACATCATATGACATGACATCATATGATATGACATCATATGATATGACATCACATGATAAGACATCATATGACATGACATCATATGATAAGACATCATATGACATGACATCATAAGATATGTCATCATATGATATGACATCATATGACTTGACATCATAAGATGATATGACATCATATGACATGACATCATAAGATAAGACATCATATGACATGACATCATAAGATATGTCATCATATGATAAGACATCATATGACATGACATCATATGATATGACATCATATGATATGACATCACATGATAAGACATCATATGATAAAACATCATATGACATGACATCATAAGATAAGACATCATATGACATGACATCATAAGATATGTCATCATATGATATGACATCATATGACATGACATCATAAGATATGTCATCATATGATATGACATCATATGACATGACATCATAAGATAAGACATCATATGACATGACATCATAAGATATGTCATCATATGATAAGACATCATAAGATATGACATCATATGATATGACATCATATGATATGACATTACATGATATGCCATCATATGATATGACATCATAAGATATGACATTACATGATATGACATCATATGTTAAGACATCATATGATATGACATCATATGACATGACATCATAAGATAAGACATCATATGACATGACATCATAAGATATGTCATCATATGATATGACATCATATGACATGACATCATAATATATGACATCATATGATATGACATCATATGATAAGACATCATATGATATGACATCATAAGATATGACATTACATGATATGACATCATAAGATATGACATCACATGATATGTTATCATACGATGAGACATCATATGATATGGCATCACATGAAATGACATCATATGTTAAGACATCATATGATATGACATCATATGATATGACATCACATGATAAGACATCATATGACATGACATCATAAGATATGACATCATATGATATGACATACTTCTCACATCTTACATCTTACATCTTACACCCATACCTCTTACATCTTACATCTTACAAACCTTCCCCCTCCCCCCCCACCCATACCTCTTACATCTTAAATCTTACATCTTACATCTTACATCTTACTCTTACTCTTACTCTTACATCTTAAATCTTACATCTTACATCTTACATCTTACTCTTACTCTTACTCTTACATCTTACATCTTACTCTCACGCGTAACTTTTTGTTTATTGCCCCCAGCGCAAAGATGTTTACACATTAATAAATAGATCTAATTTTATGTATTCGGCTTTTCGAACCTTTTTATCCGTTCCGATTTTTTTTTTTTGGTGCCAAGCCCGCGATAAAATCTATGCAATGCTTAAAAACAACAATTACGTTTAAAAACTCGTATAGCTAGGGAACTCACTTAAACTCAGAAACTTTTAAAAATAGTTTTCCGCACATATTTACACATAAAATTATTTGTAACATATGCAATTTTTATTGTAGTGTAGTTGCGTGCGTTGTTGGATGATAAATACATGTTCGGAATGAGCAAAAAGCAAGTAATTCATAAAAATTATTTCGTGTAAAATAAAAAAAATTAAATATAAAATAACAACATTTTTTGCGCTTTTCGTGGCAGTCGCAGTCATTCAGCATATCTTTTACAAAGCACTCACTCAGTCACTCACACCCGCCAGCCACTAGTCACTCTTTTAGTCATTTCAGCTACTTTCATCCATCATTCACTCACTCGCACGCTGCCATATTCAATGCAATTAGAAAGATTTGAGTGACGACATTTTTCAAATAGATTAAATCAGCAAGCAACACCCTGCCTATAAATCTGGTAGGCACCAAATGCCATACGCTACACGCCACATGCCACATGCCGCACAACACAAAAAATTTTGTGCGCGACGCGTGAAAAATCCAATTTCTATGTCGACATTGACGCACCGCCCAAAATCTGCCAGCACTATGACAATATTAATATGTTGTTGTTCTTGTAATTGTGGCGGTTTTAGCAAGAAGACTGTTTTTGTTATAATTTTAAAAATTAACAACGCTTGCCTGCAGCTCACGTGTAAAACTTCTTCCGCTTACACAAATACCTTTACATGCTTATAAATACCATAATACATAATGACACGGTATAGTTGCTGTTGAGAAAGTGTGACGTAACCGCTCGTGGCGGTAACAAGCAATTTGTCAGTTGAAAGGGCTAACGCGAGTGGATGTGCGCTTTTATAGGAAATTATGAACTGTTCAGCAGACAGGAAGTAGCAAACTAAATTACATCGGCACGTTTTTACTCACATAAACATTTAAATACCACCAGCTCACATCGCAATGTTTATCACACCAGCAAAAAAGAATAAGTCACAAGAGAAATCTACAATTTACTATTTGGAAGACATTGGATCATCGGCCATGAACCTTACGGCCCTTAAGTAAAGATCTGAGATAGGATTTTACTACCCAATTCACTACGATTCTATGTGTATGAAAATAAAAGATAGACAATTTTTTTTTTTAAATCTTAGCAACGATATTTCAAACTTTTTATTAAAAAAAACCCTTATAAGTTTCCCTTTACTTGCATGAAAAGTATGTATCCTGTCTATTCCCAGGCTTTCGTTTTAACACATAATTATATTTTGAAAGAATCCAAAACCCGACATTTAGACATGTTTATGTTAACTGGTTAGTTCAATATTTTCGTGCATTGCTTTTCGAACTAGTACACTCCAAAAAGCGAGTGTAGCATACACACATTATTGGCAGAATCTTAAACGTGACAGCACTGATGGTGATACATAATACAATTTTACAACATTCCTCCCACTTTCTAACATAAAGGACCTCGAGGCAGGAAAGTGATTAAAATGTATAATTAAACATTTGACTGCCACATACTTGTTGTCAAACCGCCTCAGCCGGAAATTCACTGCACTTGTTGGCGTTAGTGTTGCATGCCACACATTTGCCTCGCCATAAATTGTTTGATTACTTTACATTAATTTCATTTACTTATTTTCAAATTTAGTTATTTCCTAACAGACAGACTGTCAACTTTTACCATTTCGACTTGTAATAAGTTGTCCAAAGGAAGGTCTGAAACCGATTAAAATAACGTTCCGGTTTCGGTTTCGGTTTTGCAACGTGTTTCGGTTTCAGTTCCGGTTTCGTTCTTCAAAATTTATTTCGGTTTCGGTTACGGTTTCGTTCCGGTTTCGGTTTCCAAATAAAAACACGCAAAAAAAATTTTACCACTAAAATACTCAAGTACCTATGTAGCTACGAAATAGGTCTGAATTTTCATAACTTTTTTTCCTGTGGCCATGATGGGATTTCTCCAATATAATAATACATTTTATTAACGCTATGCATGGATGAAATTTCTGCAAAACAAATTCCTAAAAATAACTCTACTTTTTTATTAAAAAAAATATTAAAATGGAAGCCAAATGAAATGTATAAATCGTTAAAAACATTAAAATTAGTGGCGCTTTCTGAGACAAGCCTGAACATTTCTTTTTCGGATCTCGTAAATTTGTTTCGATCGCTTCATTCAACTATAGTCAAACTTCCTCTTTCAGAATTTTGATACTGATGTCAAAACGTGGCTCGACAATCTTCCATGAAAACATTCAGGGTACCTGTTTGTAAAAGGAAGTACCTATGTGCCCGCTCATAGAAGTAAGGTTTTGAAAAAATTTAAAACCGTTTGGAACCGGTTACGGCTTTTGAAACGGTTTCGGTTTCGGTCTTTTCCAGATCAAAATAACGGTTACGGTTTCGGTTTCGGTTTTGAAAAATGAATCGGTTTTAATCGGTTACGGTTACGGTTACGGTTTCGGTTTCAGTCCTTGGTCCAAAGCGAATAACCGATGGTGTCGACAAAAATATAAGAACATTTACCAATCGACAGCAGAAAAATACTCTCAAAGTCTTGAAAGTCATATGTTTATTTTTAAATTGGGTAGGAGTTGGGAAGCCTTTGCAAATTGCTTTCGGTTCCATTCCGTTCAGCTACAACAACTGAGACAACGACAGCTGTATAGGCGAGAGTGAGCGATGGAGAGATAGCACGCGTTTACGAATACGGCACAAAGAGGAGATGGCTATATATAAACACTCCTCAAGAACAGGATTACACGGAAAACCCAGAAATTTGTAGACACTTCTAGGTAATGAAAGCTATAGCGCATGCGGTTCAATTTCTTTTCAAGTATTGTAACGTGAAGTACTGTTTAGTTTTTTAGTTTGACTAATACAGTGATTGAACTCAGGGAAAATAATCGAGGAACAATCGAATTCGCCACAATATGATATTTTTGAAACGAGAATTTGGCGAAGAACGAATTCATAAAGAAAACGAACTCTGAATAAGTAAGGAAAGCTAAGTTCGGGTAAACCGAACATTAAATACCCAGCGGTACTTTTCAGAACGGGATAACATATTGTCAATGATATAGGCCATAGGAGGATTTTCCTACCAAATTATATTATTTTAATATCAGGTCAATTCTACTGTGGTAATAACTTTATTATTACCGGCAAACAAATTCACTCGGCAACTTTTACTCCTTTTTGGTATTCTGAGGGCAAAAGTTTTCTGGTAACACCGTTACCACATGTGGTAACATCAATATAAAACAGCTGATGTTTACTTTGAAAAATAAAAAAGCGAAAGTGCAATTGAACAAAATAAAGTGAAAATTAAACAAAATAAATAAAACAAAGTGAAAATCAAACAAATAAACAGGTATATAGTATTAATAAATCACAATAAAAACTGTGTATAACGTTTCTAACGCCAGTAATTCCTTTCATCATCATCATTTATTGGCGCTTAACCGCCTAAGCGATTTTGGCCGTTTCGTATCAAAGCACGCCAGTCATTCCTTTTTAGCGATAACGGACGCCAATTGGAAACCCCAAGGGAGTTCAAGTCATCCTCCACCTGTTGTTTCCATCTCAGTCGAGGCCTCCCCCTTCCTCTGCTGCCGAATTCAGGCGACGATAGGAAAACCTTCTGTGCTGGAGCTTCTTTGTCCATTCGCATAACATGGCCCAGCCAGCGGAGTCTTTGGGCTTTAATTCGCTGGACTATGGTCAGATCTGCGTAGAGCTCGTACAGCTCATCGTTAAATTTCCTTCTATACTCGCCGTTGGCATCACGGGAAGGACCATAAATCTTCCGGAGAACTTTTCTCTCACATACTCCAAGGGCCATCTCATCTTCTCTTGACATTGTCCATGAATCTGAGCCATACATCAGGACAGGTATGATGAGAGACTTATAGAGCGTGATCTTTGTTCTTCGAGAGAGGACTTTACTTCTCAATTGCCTACTCAGTCCAAAGTAGCACTTGTTGGCAAGAGTGATTCTCCGCTGGATTTCTAGACTGATATTATTTTCGGTGTTGATACTGGTTCCCAAATAGACGAAGTCCCTCACAGTTTCAAATTTGTAACTATCAACAGTGACATGGCTGCCAAGGCGCAGGTGCGCCGATTCTTTCTTTGATGACAGCAAATACTTCGTCTTGTCCTCGTTCACGGCAAGACCCACTTTTTTCGCTTCCTTATCCAGTCCAGAGAAGGCAGCGCTTACGGCGCGGTTGTTAAGGCCAATGATATCAATATCATCGGCATACGCCAGCAATTGCACGCTCTTGTAAAAGATTGTACCATTGCGGTTTAGCTCTGCTGCTCGAATTATCTTCTCCAGCATCAGATTGAAGAAATCGCACGAAAGGGA
Organism: Campiglossa producta; assembly: GCA_964058755.1. NCBI lineage: Eukaryota > Metazoa > Arthropoda > Insecta > Diptera > Tephritidae > Campiglossa > Campiglossa producta. The sequence goes on from CAXKVI010000002.1 coordinate 61,030,206, forward strand.
GTCGCCCTGTCTGAAGCCTCGTTTGGTTTCAAATGGCTCAGAGAGGTCCTTCCCGATTCTGACGGAGCTGTTGGTATTGCTCAACGTCATTTGACAAAGCCGTATAAGCTTTGCAGGGAAGTCAAATTCAGACATGGCGGCATACAGGCAACTCCTTTTTACGCTGTCAAAAGCGGCTTTAAAATCGACAAAGAGATGGTGAGTGTCGATTCTCTTATCATGGGTCTTCTCCAGGATTTGGCGTATCGTGAAAATCTGGTCGATGGTAGACTTACCAGGTCTAAAGCCACACTGATAAGGTCCAATCAGTTTGTCTACGATGGGCTTCAGCCTTTCACACAACACGCTAGAAAGAACCTTATATGCGATATTAAGAAGACTAATTCCGCGGTAGTTGGTGCGGTTAGCGGGATCGCCTTTTTTGTGGATTGGGCAAAGCACACTTAAATTCCAATCCGGAGGCATGCATTCGTCTGACCATATTCTGCATAAGAGCTGATGCATGCTTTTTACCAGCTCTTCGCCTCCGCGTTTGAACAGCTCGGCGGGTAGTCCGTCTTTTCCAGGCGCTTTGTTGTTTTTGAGCCGGGATATAGCTATCCTCACTTCATCATAGTCAGGTGGTGGGACGACTTTTCCATCGTCAGGGATTGGGGTATCGGGTTCGACGTCTCCCTCGCAATTTAGCAGTGAGGAGAAGTGCTCCCTCCATAATTTAAGTACACTTTGTACGTCGGTTACCAGGTCGCCATTATTGTCCTTACAGGAGCTTGCCCCGGTCTTAAAACCTTCCGTCATCCGCCGGATCTTTTCATAGAATTTTCGGGCATCATTCCTGCCAGCCAGCATCTCAAGCTCCTCACACTCACGCCTTTCGGCCTCACTTTTCTTTTTTCTGAAAAGGCGTCTCTCTTCCTTCTTTGCCTCACGATATTGTTGCCATACACTGCGGGTTGCGCCCGTTCGCAACGTCTCCTTGTAGGTAGCGTCCTTTTTTTTCGAGGCAGTTTTGCATTCCTCATCGTACCAGTTGTTCTTGCGGGCTCGCTGGAACCCTATAGTGGCCTCAGCGGCGGTACGCAATGAGTGAGAGATATGCTTCCATAATTAATAATTAGTAATTCCTTTAACCTTCAACTATGGAGGTGAATTTTTGGGACATAGTCTGTGACGTGGTGGTAAATTTGACCACTTCGAAATTTATTTAGATATTTTAATAAATATTTGAATTTTTATAGTTACCTTTTATACAATAACATCTTACATCTTTTTTCAATTAAAATAAATACAACAGACAATTTTTTTATTTTTTAATAACAAAATACCCGCTTTATTTCACAAGGGCTTTATTTTTCATGTTATAAAAAACACTACATAGTCAATTAACAAAAAAAAATATAAATTAAAGTGTATGTTAAACTGAAAAGGCATTTTTCCACAGCCAAATGTATGTATTTAAATGTATAAAATAAATTATCTTAAAAATAGTTGTACTCTAGAAACCACAGGTCAGTCTTTTGGGGGTATTTTTTATTCATCCAGTTCTGTATTTGCGCAGTTTATACATACACGTTTGCTACAGCCCATACACATTGGCTTCTCGCAATGTAAGCAAACATGTGGAGTCTTTCGTTTAAGCCTGCTGGGGCATATGTAACATAGTTTACGTGCAGCATTATTGTTTTCCATCGTCGGTGGAGCTATGGACTCGGTACCTAAAACTTTGCCGATTATGTCTCGCAAAAGCCGAGGGAGCTTTGGGTTGTGCTGCCGCCGTTGCAAATGCGGTACTATTAACTGTCGGGCTAATTTTTTTAAAAAGTCTCCTCTTGAACAGTTGTCAAATTCCTTCGAAGATTGGAAGATAATGTAAGCGTTCACAGCACTTATATCTAACATTCTATAAAATACGGCTAATGGCCAGCGGCGTGTACGCCTAAGACATGAATAAACCGAACATTTCTTGTCAAGTTCATCCACTCCACCTTTGGTATTATTGTAGTCTGCTATCATAGCAGGTTTCCCAGTAAATGGATCATCTTCTTTTTTGTGATGCATTGAGCTTAACAATATGACAGCACGATTTATACGAGGCACGTATGACAACATTGTGACGTCTTTGGTGAACCCATACATGGATGAATTCAACATCCTAGACTTTTTGGGCTGAAATTCCGGAGGAATCTCTCTCTTGTTTTTTTTTAATGTTCCCAAATAAGTTAAACTACGCTTTTTTAGTTCTTCTACCACCTGGATTGAAGAAAACCAATTGTCAGCAGTAACATTACGCCCACTTCCTTCTAAAGGTTTACAAAGTCTTATCACTGATTGTGTTGGTACTGCAAGTCGTTTTTCTTCATTTGTCAAGCCAACTCCATCGGAATTTTTCCCAAAGTAAATATATGCATTCGAAAGATACTGTGTGCGTGCATCTGTCAAACACATTATTTTAATACCATATTTGGCTGGCTTCTTTGGCATATATATCTTGAACTTGCATCTACCTCGAAATGGTACCAACATTTCATCAATGCAAGCATGAGTTCCAATCGAATAACTTTTTTTACAGTTTTCTACAAATTTGTTGAAAATTTCGGAAACTGCAGCTTATGGATCACTCACCAATCGTTGATTTCTATCAGAAGAGTTATCAAATCTTAAACAACTGAGAATGCAAAGAAACCTAGCTTCTGACATTGTACATCTAAAAATTTCTCGCCCAGTTCCATCTGTAGAGAAAATAAATTTTGTGTCTTCGTGGTTAGACTTGAATACGGATGTGTATATTAAAATTCCGAAAAACGCTCTTAATTCAATTAAATCAAGACATTTTGTTTCAGTTTTTCCACACACATCAAATTTAGCTTTCAATTTTGCATTTGTGTGTTCTAAAATCATGGCTTCCATATCGCTGTCGAAAATTCTTGACCAGTACCCGCATAAATCAGTTTCAGGCTTTTGATGCAAAGCCACTGGCAATCGTACAATATTGTGCAGAGGCGTTCTTACGGCGCGTGTAGGTTCAATTGCTGACCACTTAAACCCGTTTTTACCGTAATAATAATTCACTACGGACTCGCCAATAATTTCTTCAACATCAGTTTCATTCCCTTCAATGGCTTCAATCTCCTCAGAATTATCTTCAACTGCTCCATCGGAATCATAGTCTTCTTCGCTTGATTCAACGTCTTCAAGACAAAACGTCGGATCAGTAATATCATCTTCAAAGTCGCTGAATTCCTCATCATCTTCAAGCAATTGGGCTATTAATGAATCGCTTAATGCTTTTGATCCTGACATGGCCTATATGCATATATAAATAGGTCACATAATTTAAAATTTAACAAAAAACACGAAAAATTATTTCTCTACTAAATAATTTATTACTAGCTAGGCGGAGGAGTGGTCATATATTTTCTATGGTAAACTAACACTAAGTGCGACGTGAGGTAAATTTGTTTATATTGAAAACTTACGCTTACCTTGACGTGGTAGTAAAATATTTTCTTATAAAAACTTGCATAAACCTTGAGGAGTGGTAATTTTTACCCCAACATAAGCATTTATCCGCTCGTGCTACACCTACGACAGCAAAAACACAACTGATCAAAAATCAACACGAATTGAGAAGCTACTGAGAAAATAAAACTCAGAGAGTGCAGCATAAGAGAGCAACTTAAAAAAATAGTAAGGGAGGGTCAATTTTACCACCACCTCCAAAGTTAAAGGTTAATATAGAAAAATGGCTGAAGAAGATGAAAATGATGAAATTTTAGAGCGGTACACAACTTGAAAAGCCTTCGGGACAGTCATGATCCGTTGCAACTTCCTTCCAATATTTTCAAGCAACATTTTCGTTTGCCAAAAGAAGCCTGTAAAATGCTCATAGAAGAGTTGTGGTTTGCTTTTCAATTCACCATACACACTGGTGAGTTTTTTTGCCATTAGAGCGTTACCATCTGCTCAGAATCGCAGCCACTTTATTTGGTAACGTATTTTAGGGAAAATTGTTTGCCGATGGCAATTTTACCGGTAACGCGCAGCATAGGGCTGTATATGTGAATTTCGAAATTTTCCATATTTTCCTTCCCGACGATTTCGCCAGTTTCATCAAGTATACTCCTTATAATCCTAGTACTTATACCTTGTGCTGAATTTCATGACTCTACCGTAATCAGTTTAGCAGTTATAACCAGTGCCACGCCCATTTAAAAAGTGTATCAAAAAATCATAATAGAATGACTAGGGGGTTCATTCTACCAAATTATATCATTTCAGTCGTTTGCGTTACCGAATCAATTTAGGTGATTTTCGGAATTTTCGATATTGAAAGTGTGCGTGGCAGTGCTACGGCCACTTTTAAAAATTTATAAAAAATCATAAAATAAAAAATTATATAATTTTAGCCATTTCAGCTCCCGAGATATGGCAAATTATGTGATTTTCGAAATTTCCGATATAGAAAAATAGGGCTTGGTTATCATCAGATTTCGCCCATTCTCAAAAGAGCAACCTACCTTGGCCAGAAAGTAACCTGTATACCAAATTGTATGCAAATATCTCAATTTTTTCTCAAGTTATCGTGTAACGGACATGCCTCCTCTTTTCAACCTAAGAACTTTCATAAATGGAACTCTATATCTATCTCGCTTATTTTGTGCCGTTACGTAGTTCCGTTATGTGGACAAAATTATAATAGTACGCTGGGTATATAAAAGTATCTAAAAAAAAGTATCTGAAATTTTGATTTGCAGGGAAACATGTAGATGCCACATATGTTATTCAGAGTTGGATGAATAAGTTCAATTGAAATGATTAAACAAATCAACAAGTTAAAAAAGAAGAACAAGTTCGTTCATTTCGTTCAGCCTTTCGGCCATGTTATACTTAAATCAATGACCATAGGAAAGCAAAGTAGATAAGTAAGTTTCGTGTTATGATTAATTCTCGCCGGAATGGTCTGACTTATTAAGGTTGATTTAAATTCGATCGATTCAAAACTTTTACTTGAAGTTTGAATGAAAAATTTACCAGAAAATCGACCAGTCTAAATCAGCCTTAAAACAGACCAACAAACCCGGTGTTTTTTTAGATTACACAAAGCTACAAAAAAAAAAACCTCGTAGAGATTGTTCATCATCTGGTCGAATTATACATCATTAATTTGAAAGATGAGATATAGTCAACTTTGTTTCGAAATCTCTTAAATCCAAGAACCAGAAAGAGAATTTTATTAAAAAATAATCTGGTTTTTTTGTTTTAATGGTCTTGCATTTTTACATATAAGTAAGAATTTTGTGAGCTATAGACCGGGATAATAATTCCTATTGAAACTTCATGTTGAATTATTATGTTTTTTGTTTTGAAGAAAAACTCAAAGAAAAGCTACATAGAACATTACACGCTATAGTTATAGTACTATTTCACGCTGGACTACGGACTAATTTGTAATGATTTTACTAGAAGTGTTTTGCTTCCGAGCGGGCTTTGAACTCGGTTGTGTGTAATGTTGTATGTAGCTTTTCTTTGAGTTTTTCTTCAAAACAAAAAACATAATAATTCAACACGAAGTTTCAATAGGAATTATTATCCCGGTTTATAGCTCACAAAATTCTTACGTATATTAAAAAATAATATAAGATCAAATTAAAAACCAAAAACAAGTAGAGATAAAAATGTGTTCGGCTGTATCAAATGCCGTAAATCTTTTATGAATATTGAAAATATAGAGAAAGGGCTGCTAAAACCAGGGGCGTAGCTACAGCCCTATAAGCCGTATCAAATATACCCACTTTTTATTTTATTTCCCAAAAGACAAAAAATTTCTTTCTTTCAAAACTAAAGGCATCTCAGCTAATCTTTATGACCAGTTAAAGGCTCTAAAAACATTCTTAAAATCCTAAATTAAAAAAATTGATTCCATTAAGGATCTCATTGAACTATTGCTGATAAAATTCAATAGTCATACATCCAGCTTTCCCCAGGTAATGCGTTTTATTTTTGACCGTTCCAGTTACAACTTTAGAAAAACTAAAGTCATCATCAGCTATAAATGATTTCATAAAAATCAGTTCGCCGAAAAGAGGCAAGGAAAGTGAATATTTTAAGGACCCATTTGTGAACCATTTTTTTTTTGCATCCCTCCCGTAAAAATTAAAATTTATTTTCCAAAAAAAACTTATTTTTTAATTTCGATCGGAATTTTTTTATTTCGACTGGAAAGTGCGAGTCATTTTAAATTTTTTTATTTCGATTGGAAAAATACTCTTACTTTACCATCGAAATTTAAAAATTGAAAAATAACTAATATAACCAACTTATATAATCAAAGTAACTCTTATTTGCGGTCCTTCACTCAGAAAAAAAACAAGTATTTTGTACTTAAATCAAGCCCAAATCAAGAATTTTGGTCACGAAAGTACGGTAATACCTACCGAATAGGATTAGTTTGTTATTCTTATTCCAAGAACGTATTGGTTTCATTTCAAGTGGTTCTGAGTACGATTCTCGGTGAAGACAATATAATTTTGTTTTTTCTATACGTAATAGTTTTGTTTTAAGAACACTTTTTCTTAATATAAGTACTTTATTCTTATTTGAAGCTTTTTGCATCTGAAATTAAAAATAAGAACGAAAACTTCTTATTCTAGGAATATTTAAGACCGAAAAGTTCTTAAAATTTTTAGAATGGCAAAGGATATATTTTAGAAGTTTTTTTCTTAATTTTAGAATTTTATTTTTCTCTCAGTGTTGGAATATTCAGTTTGAATTGTGTCCAGATTATTTCAATACACTTATTATGGGTCTGTCGCCATACCTTTCGGTGCGCACACATCTAACGTTAGTTCATATATCATTTCGTGTCCATGAAATTTACAAATCTGCGAACACGTTTGAATAGCACAATGTAAAAGCAGAAGCTATTAAAATAGGTTCACACACAGCTCCGCCTCTTTCATGGCTCATTTTTGCTCCTTTTTTAAGTCACTAAAAGAAAACAGCTACAAAATATTAACACAAAACTTTTAAAAGTTTTACTTGTGAAACGAAGATCCAAGATAAATATGCAACAGCATGCGACCTCATATAACATCCATCCAATTAAAAATTACTTGCGTCTTTACATTCAATTACGCCACATATCCAGCGTGTGTGTGCGTGTGGTCGATTTTGTGGTTATTACGAAGCATTACGTTACAAAATCCTCTACATACAACCATGCGTTTTATAAAAGTATGAATGAGCTACAATTTAAATTCCGCCCAATTAATCTGATTTCTATGAAGGGCAAGCTTTGGGTCTATTTACAGACATAAATAAATGTGTTCGTAATGCTGCATTTACGGTAATATCGACCCAACAAAAAATATGCAGCTTATACAAAGATGAATTTATTTGAAGAATGGCATTGAATGATTTGAAGTGAACTTTTTTTCATTAAAAACAAGTAAGGAAAGCTGTCTTCGGCTATGCCGAAGGCTAAATACCTTTCATGAATAAGCGTCACGATTTTCACTGTTTGATCCCAGTACAGCCTGTGTGAATTTAACTTAAACTCATACCGAAATTATCGGAACTATCGATTATATAGGGGCGATGTGTTATATTGGTCCAATCTCATTGAATTTAACATTCTAAAATAGCAATAGGTACGAAATTTCACGTTCCTACCTATATAATTACAGGAGTTATCTACCAAAATCCGTTTATCGGAACAATCGAATGTATGGGGGCTATGTGAAATATTTATCCCATCTCGATGATTTTCAACACCGATATTGCACATATAAAAATAGCGATACCTCCAAAAATTCACGTGCCTACCTCTTTAATTACAGGAGTTATAGCCCAAAATCCGTTTATCGGAATAATCGATTGTATGGGAGCTATGTGAAATATTTATCCTGTCTCATTAATTTTAAACATCGACATTTCACATATAAAAATAGCAATATTTGGAAAATTTCACGTTCCTACCCTTTTAATTACAGGAGTCATAGCCCAAAATCCATTTATCGGAACAATCGATTGTATGGGGGCTATGTGAAATATTTATCCCTTCTCGATGATTTTGAGCATCGATATTTCGCATATAAAAATAGCAATACCGCCAAAATTTCACGTTGCTACCTATATAAATACAGGAGTTATCTACCAAAATCCGTTTATCGGAATAATCGATTGTATGGGAGCTATGTGAAATATTTATCCCATCTCAATGATTTTCAACATCGATATTTCACATATAAAAATAGCAATACTTACAAAATTTCACGTTTCCACCTCTTTAATTACAGGAGTTATAGCCCAAAATCTGTTTATCGGAACAATCGATTGTATGGGAGCTATATGAAATATTGGTCCGATCTTGCTGGTTCCGACAAATGATTCCTATATTGGAAAATGGTGGCCGCATACAAAATTTCAGCCAAATATCTCAAAAACTGAGCGACTAGTTTGCGTTCAAACAGACAGACAGACGGACAGACGGACATGGCTAAATCAACTCATCTCGTCATCCTGATCATTTCGCTATACTTATTGATGGGTCTATCTCTCCTTCTTCTCATACTTACAAACATCGGACCAAAGTTATAATACCATTTCATGTTCATGAAAGGTATACAAAATTAAATTGAATTAAACTAAATAAGATAAAATAAAATAAAATAAAATAAAATAACGATTTTTGTGTTGGCTGACTCAAGTTCAAATTGAATAAAAACACAAGTTTTATTGTGGGGTTCCCAATATATTTCAACATCCTTCGGAGATCGTCTTCAGGGGGCTATACCAATATTAACAATTTTAACACTTTCATACATACATCAACAAAATAAATAAATAAATAAATTCATACATATGTACATCTGATTTGAAATCTAGGTAGGTAGGTAGAAGTGGCTACCTAGGCCAGTAATAAAAGGCCCGTTGTGATAGATACCACCAAACACTAGGAAAGTCAGTCCCGGGGCCCGGCCATATGGAAAATCCCAGTGCTGTCGGGACTCTCCATATACTCGAAACCCGGGACTGACACTCCTAACCGACACCGCTACCCCTCCTCGAACCATTTTGATAACTTGATGAAGGCCATCAAGTCCTTTATGTCTAGCTCCGCGACCTGGCTTAAGCTAACCAGGAAGGGAACTCCCAGAGAGCGCCTTCTCGCTCCGCTTAGGGCCGGGCAGTTGCAGATGAGGTGCTCCACCGTTTCCTCTTCCTCATCATCTTTGCAACTTCTGCAACATCGTCGGTAGGGAACGCCTAGCCTTGCTGCGTGCCTACCAATAAGGCAGTGCCCGGTTAAAACACCTATTAATATGGAGATTTCCTTCCTTTTTAGGGCGTATATGTGTCTAGATCTTTTAAGATCGCATTTTGGCCAGGTTTGCTTGGATATCCGGCACCCTGGGGCTTGTAGCCATCTTTCGTTGGCTTCGCGGAGTGTATGCTCCTTCAGCATTAGCTTGCACGTGGCAAACGGCATACCTATGCGCTCTTTATCTTGAAGAATCTGCTTGGTCGTGCCCTGCCTGGCAAGTTCGTCTGCCCTACAGTTTCCCTCAATGTCCCTGTGTCCCGGGACCCATGTGAGGTTCACGCGGTTCTGTTGGGCCATCTCTTGAAGAGATCGACGACAGCTGAGCGTAAGTTCAGAGTTGAACGAGTAAGAGCCAAGGGATTTGATGGCCGCTTGGCTGTCGCTGAAAATACAGATATCCTGTCCGACGGTGCGTTCACCTATCCAAGTCACGGCGTCCATGATTGCTGAAACTTCAGCCTGGAAGACGCTGCAGTGATCAGGTAGTCTAAAGGAGAGTTCTAGGTCCAAATCCCTTGAGTGAACCCCTCCTCCGACTCTGCCGTCTAACTTCGAGCCGTCGGTGTATATAAAAGTGCCGCCATTAGTAGCGGGACACCGATCTATGTTCTCCCAGTCTTCCCTGCTGGGAATGTTTATTCTAAAACAACAATCTCCGACTGTTGTGGTCGCACACCGATCTGTGCTCAGAGGGAGAAAGCTGTAAGATCTTAGAATACAGGAGTGTTCAATAGTGCTTGCGCCCCAGACGGACGTTTCCCTTAGACGCACAGCCGATGCTGCTGCTGCCCGGTACCCTTCCAGATCGAGTGGCAAAAAGCCAAGAATGGCCTGGAGAGCTTCATTGGGCGTTGTTCTTAACGCCCCGCTTATACAGATCATGCTCGATCTGTGGACTTTCCCTAACAGATTTAGGTTTGTTGCCTTTCTTAGCGCAGGCCACCATACCACGACTCCATACAGCATAATTTGCTGGATTATCGCAGTGTAGATCCATCTGCAAATTTTGGGGCTGAGCCCCCATTTTTTGCCAATGGCTCTTTTACACGTGAAAAGTGCAATGCACGCTTTCCTCTGGCGCTGGATGACATTCTCCTTCCAGTTAAGCTTTCTATCTAGAACTGTGCCTAGGAATTTGGCTTTGTCAGCTAAGTTCAGGCGCACGCCATCTAGTTCTGGTAAGTTCAACGGTGGTATCTTGTACCGCCTGGTATAAAGGACAAGCTCCACCTTTCCCGGGTTGATGCTAAGTCCGCAGCGAGAGGACCATGAAGAAACTTCTCGCAGTGCTACTTGCATCAAGTCACACAGGGTTTGTGGGAATTTGCCCCTATATGCAATAGCTAAATCGTCTGCATATGTCACTATCTTCCCGCCCCCCCACCTTGTGTCTCGTAGCAGCGAGTTTACGGTGAGGTTCCATAGGAGCGGGGAGAGAATACCACCCTGAGGCGTTCCTCTTGTGACATAGCGTGAAAGATCAACTGTTCCCAGTGAAGAAACTATTTTCCTTCCCTTTGTTGACCAATTAGTCCAATAAGAGACCTATTTATGCCCAGGTTTGTTAAAGCAGTGTTAATAGCCTCCGGCCTTATATTGTTGAAAGCCCCTTCGATGTCCAGAAAGGCCACGAGACAGTACTCCTTTTCATGCAATGATTTATCAAGAATAGAGACTAGGCTGTGGAGCGCAGTTTCCGTTGATTTACCTTTGGTGTATGCATGTTGATAGCTAGAAATAAGGTTGCTATCAATAGTAGAGGAGAGATAATCGCTAATTATCCTCTCGAAGGTTTTAAGTGCAAAAGACGAGAGACTAATCGGTCTGTATTCTTTAGGCTCATAGTGTGAGGCCTTCCCAGCCTTTGGAATAAAGACTAACGTGGCGCTTCTCCAGGAGCACGGAATGTAATTAAGAGCCAGGCAGGCTGAATAGAGAACTACCAGCCATTTAGCTGATATTTCCAGCGTGTTTATGAGTTGTGCGGGGAAAATCCCGTCTGGCCCAGCTGCCTTGAACGGCTCAAAGCTTTTGATTGCCCACCTTACCCTTTCCTCCGTAATGGGTATGTTTACCGCCAGGTTTGTTGCAGATGCTACAGGTGCATCATACAAGTTCCCCGGAAAGTGTGTGTTCAGGAGCAGCTCCAGGGTTTCCCCTTCCGTGCTGGTCCAAGATCCGTCAGGCTTCCGTAAATAGCTAATGGCTGTTTGAGTTTTTGATAGCACTCGTCTAAGTCTCGCTGTATTATCGACTTTTTCAACCCCGGTGCAGAAATTTCTCCACGAAGTTCTCTTCGCTTGCCTTAGAGCCTTTTTATAGGCCCTCAGTTTAGCTTTATATTCGAGCCATTCAGGCTCCGTACCGATGCTCTTGGCCTTGTTAAATTGCTTCCTGCATGATATACGGAACGAATCCAGGTCGTAAGACCACCAGTGGGGTCTATGTTTGCCGCGTGGTTTTGGTACTGGACAAGCCTGCTCTAGGGCATTTGAGAGCGCCGTTGTAAAGGTCGTTACCAGATCATCCAGTTCTCCCACTGATGAGGGGGCTTGTGGAGGTAATACTGGTAGGTCCCTAGCTAATATTTGGTTATGTAGCTGCCAGTTAGTGTTGCGTGGAGTTCGTTTCATAACTGGCTGCTCAACAATAAAGTCTAACACAATTTCTATGTACCGATGGTCAGAAAATGAATGCTCATCAAGAACACGCCATTTTCTGACCCACTCATAAGCGCCTTCGCTACAAACAGTGAGGTCTATAACCTCCCTACGAGCTTTAGTTATAAAAGTAGGCTCGTTACCCACGTTACAAACACCCGGTTAGTTGTTAGTAGGTAGTCAAACAGAGACTCGCCCCTAGCGTTAATATCGGAGCTTCCCCACTGGACGTGATGAGCATTAGCGTCAGCTCCAATAATAAGATGGCCCGTACAGAAATTATCCACCAGGCTGCTTTAGATTTGTGCAGATTTATCTGAAGCACCACCAACATGAGACTTCCCTGCCGCCAGCGTGTCGTCGACGTCTGGCCTGTTCCGGGGGCTGTCTCTCAACGAGGAGTTGTTCAGAGCACCTGCACGATTTGGCGTGGCGGGAACCCTGCTGTCTGAAGCAGCATCAACGTTAGTGTGCTCAGGTTTAGTCACGATCGTGACGTCGAGGCCTTCTTCGTCAAGCAGGCTTTCTTCTATCGCCGAGTTGTTCGCAGCACCATCGCAATTTGACGTGGCGAATAACATACTTTCCGCGTCGGACTCCTCTGCTTCCCCTTCCTATGCCTCGATCTCCGAGTCCTCCGGAGCATCCGGAATAGCAGCGCGCTGTGCATCGCCACGGTATACGTGGATCACGATCTGACCCAAGCCGTAATGCACTCGTCCGTTGCACCGTTTAAGGGGCTCGAGCGCCTCCTTATTCAGAGTGATAACGACTTGTCTATTGGGCCCAACCACATCATCGACCAGATTGACGCCCCAATCCTGCGTCGGGAGAGACGGATTCCAGACCTGCAGCATCTCAAGAATATTCTCGGGTTCTGCCGGGACGGCAGGAATCCATGCCCTTGCCCTTGGCCGAGCAGGAATGTCCTTCCAGTCGACGACATCTAGTTTTGCCCCTGGGTAGACTTCACCCAGTCTTGCAACTGCTGCCTTATACAGTGCGACAGTTCTTGCATCCTCGCACGCGAATATTTTGATCTGGCCTTGGTGCCAGCCCGCGTCAGTACCTCGCGGGACTAGCCGGAGACTCACGCATTAAGTCGAGGAGGGCCCTGCCCATTTCATTCCGGACATACAGCCACCGGTCTTTGGGGATGGACCAACGGTCGTTACCTCGGTCAATGAAACCTATAAGGATTCTGTCCTTGGTTACTTCAGCAAAGCTGAGTTTTGCCACTACGGGGTTGAACTGATGCCGCTTCGGATGGGGGTCTACCTCTCCGTCCGATCTCTGGCGTTTGAAGGGATTACCGTTCACCCTCTTAGGCACATAGGGCCTCTGGAAATTTGGTGTCAGAGCTTTCGCTTCCTCCACCATCTTCCTTTCTTCCGGCGACAGCTTCTCCTGCGATGCTCCCTCATATTTTTTAAGGATCCTTGCGGCCTTTCTTTTATCCCAGTACGCAAAGCGTCGGGGAGATGCCTCTTGGGGGGGATTCAGACTCGTAGTTGCCATCGTGGTCTCTCCCTTTGCGGCGTTGTCCTTCTCTTTCGAAACTCTGAAACCAGGTCGTGAGACCATTGCCCCAGATGTGAAGAGATTGGGTTTCGTACCAGCGCTTGATGGAAGTTTAGCTTCCGCCGTTTTCTGCTTGACTGCGTAGGCAGCCGCACTGCTGCTTGCTCCCATCAAGTCACTCTTACTTGATAGCAGTTTGGGGGATGACTGACCCGTAGTTTCCATCGCTGTCGGCCTCCCAGTTAACTTTGAGGCGGAGTTTGCCCTCCGGCGTTGTGTTTTCGCTTGCTCCAGCATAGTTCTTCTCTGCTGCGGAGTAAACGAAGTCGTTAATTGCTTTGTATTTTGTGTATTCTTCATCTTGTTCGTACGACCCCTCGCCGGACAAGGCCAGCTTAGGGTCAAGGGTAGTGTAAGGGGAAGTGTGTCGTCCGCCGCGGCAGAGCCCCATACCGCGGTAAGACCATAGTTACTCCCTGAGGCGGCCCGGTATCAGTGAGGCTCCGTTCGACTACAGCCACGATTTCCCTCCCGGCTGCAAACGTCCAATGGGCACGGTATCGCATAACACCCTGGATTGGGAGGGAAAAGTTTTGCACATTTATATAGCGAGTCGCTTGCTTCAAGACAGACGCTCGCTTACAGGCGCACCTCATGGTGTACAGACGCTGCGAAAAAGACCCCGGTGAGCCCTTAAACCAAGTATGTCAGAGTGGCTCCCTCTCTTTCTGCCGCGAGCCTAGGTAGCTCAACGTTGCCCAGAGTGCACGAACGAGGACGCAAGAGTCGGGATTGAGCGCGGTCACTCAGCACCACACCCCATTACACTCCAGGTATTGGTAGATATGTGCAGAATTTTCTATGTCTTTCTTGTAGTTTAATCTCTTGTTTTAAGCTAAGTTCGTAATGTGGAGCATTTCTAGTGTGAAACGTATATTATAATGATGCTCTTGTTGTAATATGCTCACTTCTACAAAGTTTGGTTTGTGGCCGCTCTCCGCACAGTGGGCCGCAAGTGCTGTTTTTTGTGATTGTATATTTTTAAGTCGCATCGGTGCCCTGCTATTCGTGTTTTAAGTTTATTTTTTGTTGTACCCACATATTCTTTGTCACAGTTGTTGGTTTTGTCACCCGCACACGAAATTTTATATACAATATTACTTTTTTCCATCTTCGCCACTTCTGATTTCATATTATGAAAAAACATATTGGTTGTGTAGGTTGGTTTATGTGCAATACCAACTGTATCATTGTCATATATATTAGAACCCTGTAGTCTGTCTGAAAAGCCAGGTATGTATACCACTGATTTGTTTATTAATGGCTTTTTTCCCCTCATTTCGCCCTCCTGGGATATATCACTTCGATATGAATTTATCATACTTTTTATAATTTTCGTTGGAAAATCATTCATTTTCAGGATATCCATTATGCGTTTCTTATTTTCCGGGTGGAGAGAGGCGTCGCTGGTATCTAAAAACCTTCATATGAAATTCTTTGCCGTTTTGACTATCATGTTTTTTGGATGTTTCGATTTATAATTTATTATGCGTCCTGATGATGTGAGGTTTTGGTACCAATCAATTTTTATTTTATTATTCATTCTATACACTAGAGAGTCCAAAAAGGGTAATTTATTACTGTTTTCCCACTCCATTGGGAATTTAATATCTCTGTGGTATGAATTTAGTATATTTAGGGTTAATTCCAGTTTTTCCTGCTTCACTACTGCAAACACGTCATCTACGTACTTACTAAGTAGCCTTGTGTTTGACAATTTTCCTAATATTTCCTCCATAATTATATAAGCCACTATTGACGATCTGGGGGGTAATTTACCCCGGTCCTGGGGTTTGGCCTAAAAACTGCTTAGAAATTCTCTAGAAAAGTTGGAAATTTTGATGGCCGTTTTTCAAATTTCGAAAAATTTATACTTTTTTCCCATATATTTTAAATGGTGAACAATTTTAAATTTCAAAACTCACAGTTATAGAATCTAGACCCAGTTCATCGTTCTACTAAAAGGGCTTATGAAATGGCTGTTAAATTGACAATGAACTTTGGCGTTAACGGGAACTCGAGAAAAGGGCCCTTAAGCCAATTTTATCGAAAAATTTTGCAGGTCGAAGTTTTTGTTCACGATTAGGCCCGATTTCACAGTGGCAGGCTAACTTAAGTTTCACAGTTAACTATGGATTCGCAATTTTATTTAAGTAATTTAATTGAATTTTTACTTCATATATTCTTGGTACATACCTATACGGCATTCTCTTATCTGACCACAGGTGAACTCACCAACGTTGGGCAGTTAATAAAACAATTAGGGAACTTCAAGTTTGAGTGAAATCCAATCTAGACCTACCTAGAAGTGAACTGTTATGGTATCCCAATTTTCCCAGGAATATAGTTGATTATTAAAACTATAAAAGGAGCGGAACCACGCCCATTTTCAAGATCAGAAGTGAAATATAATTGATGTAAAGTAATTTTTGGGAGAGATATATGCTCTTTTCAAAATCTTTTACATAAATACGTTCTTGTTGGAATTTTATAAGAAACGTTCCTTGTGAAATTGTTATCTGAGTGTCGATTTTTAAGCTATTGCATATATTTTATCGCGGGCTTGGCACCTAAAAAAAAAACCGGAACGGATAAAAAGGTTCGAAAAAGGTTCGAAAAGCCGAATACATAAAATTAGATCTATTTATTGATGTGTAAACATCTTTGCACTGGGGGCAATAAAGAAAAAGTTACGCGTAAGAGTAAGATGTAAGATGTAAGAGTAAGAGTAAGATGTAAAATGTAAGATGTAAGATTTAAGATGTAAGAGGTATGGGTGTGGGGGTGTAAGATCTAAGATGTAAGAGGTATGGGTGGGGGGGAGGGGGAAGGTTTGTAAGATGTAAGATGTAAGAGGTATGGGTGGGGGTGTAAAATGTAAGATGTGAGAGGTATGGGTAGGGGGTGTAAGATGTATGGATGGGGGTGTAAGATGTAAGATGATATCATATGACATCATATCATATGATCTGACATCATATGATATGATGTCATATGATATCATCTTACATCTTACACCCCCATCCATACATCTTACACCCCCTACCCATACCTCTCACATCTTACATTTGAATATATGTAAAATGTAAGATGTGAGAGGTATGGGTAGGGGGTGTAAGATGTATGGATGGGGGTGTAAGATGTAAGATGATATCATATGACATCATATCATATGATGTCAGATCATATGATGTCATATCACGTGATGTTATATCATATGATGTCATATCGTATGATGTCAATGTCGTATCATATGTTATCATATGATGTCAGATCATATGATGTCATATCACGTGACGTCATATCATATGATGTCATATCGTATGATGTCAATGTCGTACCATATGTTGGCATATCATATGATGTCATATCATGTGATCTCAAATCATGTGATGTCATTACATATGATGTTAGATCATATGATGTCATATCCTATGATGTCATATCATATGATGTCATATCATGTAATGCCATATCATGTGATGTCATATCATATGATGTCATGTCATATCATATGATGTCATATCATGTGATCTCATATCATGTGATGTCATATCATATGATGTTAGATCGTATGATGTCACATCCTATGATGTCTTATCATATGATGTCATATCATGTGATGTCATATCATATGATGTCATGTCATATGATGTCATATCATAAGATGTCAGATCATATGATGTCAGATCACGTGATGTTATATCATATGATGTCATATCATGTGATGTCATATTATATGATGTCATGTCATATGATGTCATATCATGTGATGTCATATCATATGAAGTCATGTGATGTCATATCATGTGATGTCATATCATTTGATGTCATATCATATGATGTCATATCATGTGATGTCATTACATATGATGTTAGATCATATGATGTCATATCCTATGATGTCATATCATATGATGTCATATCATGTAATGCCATATCATGTGATGTCATATCATATGATGTCATGTCATATGATTATCATATCATATGATGTCATATCATGTGATCTCATATCATGTGATGTCATATCATATGATGTTAGATCGTATGATGTCACATCCTATGATGTCTTATCATATGATGTCATATCATGTGATGTCATATCATATGATGTCATGTCATATGATGTCATATCATAAGATGTCAGATCATATGATGTCAGATCACGTGATGTTATATCATATGATGTCATATCATGTGATGTCATATTATATGATGTCATGTCATATGATGTCATATCATGTGATGTCATATCATATGAAGTCATGTGATGTCATATCATGTGATGTCATATCATTTGATGTCATATCATATGATGTCATATCATGTGATGTCATATCATATGATGTCATGTCATATGATATCATATCATGTGATGTCATATCATATGATGTCATATCATATGATGTCAGATCATATGATGTCAAATCACGTGATGTCATATCATATGATTTCATATCGTATGATGTCATATCATTTGATGTCATATCATATGATGTCATATCATGTGATGTCATATCATATGATGTCATATCATGTGATGTCATATCATATGATGTCAGATCATATGATGTCATATAATATGATGTCAGTTCATATGATGTCAGATCATATGATGTCAGATCATATGATGTCATGTCATATGATGTCATATCATGTGATGTCATATCATGTCATATAAACGTAAAAAATGTGTTTTCTTTCTTTCAAAACCCCCACCGCTGCGTACGGGCCTGGCATAAGTTGATAATATGCAATAGCTTTACCGCGGCAGTCCCCGAGTGCCACACGTCCTTTTTTTTGATATTTTATTAGATGTTGGATACGCTGGAACTACAGAAGGTGGTTGTTTTTAAAATGACAGTTCCTTCGCTGTTGGATTAACCCAAAATATGGATCAGTTTTACCAAATTTTGTTGATTAAAAATTGACAGTTCTATGACTGTTGAATCAACAGTTATTTCAACAAAAAAATCCATTGAAATAACCCAAATTTGGTCAATTCAACAGAATTTGGTCAGTTTCAGGGTAAAAGTTCGAGACTGTTGGTTTTACCAGTGCCATCTGTGTAGCAGACGGAGAATAATTGATACAACAAGAATCGGCCAGAACAAAGTTATCATTTTTGATAAAATACTCTAACAAAGCACAAATGCAATACAACGGATATTGCTATAAAGGATACAGTGGAGCGTACACATAAATTTCTAAATGAAAATAAAAATATTATAATTTTGAATGCTGATAAAGGCAATGTCACGGTAGCAAAGGAAAAAAGTGAGTACAAGGTAAAAATGGATAATTTATTGAAAGATCTAACAACATACGCTATGGTTACAAACGAAAAATAATCAATTGGCAGATAAGTTACACAAATTAGTTATCATAACAAATATTGAAAAACATATGATAACCACATACACAGCGCTGCCCCCAAGAATATATGGCTTACCTAAGGTTCATAAAGACATGCCCTTACGACCTATTTGTTCAAAGATAAAAGCTCCATCCTTTAATTTATGCACATACTTGCAAATATTTTAGAAAACTTGACGAAAAAATCTGAATTTAATGTAAAAAGTGCAATAGAGTTAAGAATAGGGTTAATCACACTTATTTACACGATGATGACCGACATGTGTTGTTCGACGTAATATCATTTTTTCCAAGTATACCAACAGTCTTGGCTATAGAAACTATACGGTCAAAGTGGGAAGATATTAAACAACACACAGATATTCCCAAAAAGTTATTTATGGAAATAGTTACCCCTTTTGTATCTCAGAAAAGAGATACTTTAAATATGAAGAAGGATTGTATACGCAACTAAAGGGACTTCCCATGGGATCCCCAGCATTGCCAATAGTGTTTGCTATAATTATGGAGGAAATATTAGGAAAATTGTCAAACACAAGGCTACTTAGTAAGTACGTAGATGACGTGTTTGCAGTAGTGAAGCAGGAAAAACTGGAAATAACCCTAAATATACTAAACTCATACCACAGAGATATTAAATTCACTATGGAGTTGGAAAACAATAATAAATTACCCTTTTTGGACTCTCTACCAAAAACTCACATCGTCAGGACGCATAATAAATTATAAATCGAAACATCCAAAAAACATGTTAGTCAACACGGCAAAGAAATTCATGGGAAGGGTTTTAGAACCAGCAACGCATCTTTCCACCCGGAAAATAAGAAACGTATAATGGATATCCTGAGAATGAATGGTTTTCCAACGAAAATTATAAAAAGTATGATAAATTCATATCGAAGTGATCATTCCCAGGAGGGCGAAAAGAGGGGAAAACCCCGTTAATATACAAATCAGTGGTATACATACCTGGCTTTTCAGACAGACTTATCTTAGCTTGCGTCATTTATTGACGCTTAACCGCCTAGGCGATTTTAACCTCTTCGTATCAAAGCCCGCCAGTCGTTCCTTTTTAGCAACAACTGACGCCAATTGGAAACACCAAGGGAGTTCAAGTCATAATCCACTTGTTGTTTCCATCTCAGTCGAGTTATCCTCCTTCCTCTGCTGCGAATTCAGGTGTCGATAGGAAAACCTTCTGTGCTGGAGCCTCCTTGTCCATTCGCATAACATGATCCATCCAGCGAAGACGTTGGGCTTTAATTCGCTGCACTATGGTCAGGTCTGCGTAAAGTTCGTACAGCTCATCGTTAAATTTCCTTCGATACTCGCCGTTGGCATCGCGGGAAGGACCATAAATCTTCCAAGGGCCATCTCATCTTCTTTTGACACTGTCCATGATTCCGAGCCGTACGTCAGGACTGGTATGATGAGAGACCTGTAGAGCGTGATCTCTGTTTGTCGAGAGAGGACTTTACTTCTCAATTGCCTACTAAGTCCAAAGTAACACTTGTTGGCAAGAGTGATTTTCCGTTGGATTTCTAGACTGATATTATTTTCGGTGTTAATGCTGGTTCCCAAATACAGACTACAGGGTTCTAATATATGACAATGATTCAGTTGGTATTGCACATAAGCCAACCTACGCAACCAATATGTTTTCCACGATATGAAATCAAAAGTGGCGAAGATGGAAAAAAGTAATCTCTTCTCTACATATAATAAAATTGTAACAGGTCGATGTCTGTACTTGGCAGTCTCAACAAAAAATTTATTGGGGTAAGCATTATTAAGCGAGTAGAATCCAAATCAACTATTTTAAAAATTGTTGTGTGTCTGTCTGTATGTCTGTCCGTATGTTTGTGGTCGTATCACTTTGAAAGTAATGAATGGAATTGAATGAAACTTTTTTCGTTGGATTGCTCGACTCTCAGCTTAAAATTTAAGATATTACTTTTTTCGATATCTCAACCGGTTTTGGAGTTATCGACCAATATGTGGACCATGTCTGTCGGTATGTTTGAGGTCGTAACACTCTAAAAGTACTGAATGGAATTGAATAGTTGGATTGCTATACGCTCAACTTAAAGTTTAAGATATTATTTTTTGCGATATCTCAGCGGGTTTTGGGGTCATCGCCCGATATGTGGACCAGGGGTCCAGGGTGTCAAGCGAAAGGTGTCAATGAGTGCTATAATATGCGATGTGATTCATAGAAATATCTGAAATGGTTGCTCCACCTAGCGGAATTTTTTTTAAGAAAAAATTTATTTTCATGGTAGTAATACATGTTCCGTATTTCAGCCAAATCGGACCATAAATTCGATTTTTGAAAATATAGCGACCCACGCGCCACATATCGAATTTTTTTTTTTTTAATAATATTTCATTGTCCTTACGACCTGAACTGTGGCAAAGAGAATATATCAACAAGAGCCACCACTCGTTATGAAAGCAACGAAAAAGATGGATGCCGTTTTCTTTCAGGGTTTCGGTTATTTCGATGTAAATATGTTATTGTCTAATCAAAACAAAATGTGTAAAAGAAAATAGACGAGAAATGAAATAACACAAGAGGCGAAACAAAAATTTACCAGCTGTCGAATTTACAAAACTGAGGAAAACAAAATTACCGAAACCCTGTATGGCTCTTGTTGATATATTCTCTTTGACTGTGGTGAAAATTTCAAAACCCTAGCTCAACAGGAAGTTGGTTTAAAATCGAATGCAATGATACGCGCATCCATCTGCATATCAAAAGATATGTAATGCTCAAAACAGTAAAGGAATTCGCCGAATGTTATGACCTTCGGCGCCATCTGCATATCAATAGATAATGCTGAAACAATTAAATGAATTCGCCGCGTGTTATATTCCAAAAGTAACTTTACTTACCACGCGGCGAACTCCGTTCTTCTTTCTGTGGTAAAAAGGCCAAACGACTTAACTTAATATAGAACCAAAGGGGGTAGAAATAATCATGCGGCGAATTCCTTACCCGCGATTTGCTGCATTGCGTTGGTTCCTCTTATTATTTCTACCCGCTTTGATAGGAATTTTTGCAAATAAAGCAATATTTTGGATTTTTTTCGGTATTATGCGTTGTTAGCGAAACCGGAACGATGGTGAAAATTTCAAAACCCGAACTCAACGGGAAGTTAGTTCAAAATACAAAGAAAAATCTCTGGAAATGAAATTTTTCAAATATCTCTACACATGCGCCACCTATCGGAATTATTTTTTGTTATAGTGCGTTGAGGTACAAAACTAAACGATGATGTAAATTTCAAGATCCTACCTCAACGGGAAGTTCGTTGAAAAACAAGGACTGAAACCGAAACCGAAACCGTAACCGTAACCGATTAAAAACGATTCATTTTTCAAAACCGAAACCGAAACCGTAACCGTTATTTTGATCTGGAAAAGACCGAAACCAAAACCGTTTCAAATGCCGGAACCGGTTCCAAACGGTTTTGAATTTTTTCAATACCTTACTTCTGTGAGTGGGCACATAGGTAGTTCCTTTTACAAGCAGGTACCCTGAAAGTTTTCATGGAAGATTGTCGAGCCACGTTTTGACATCAGTATCAAAATTCTGAAAGAGGAAGTTTGACTATAGTTGAATGAAGCGATCGAAACAAATTTACGAGATCCGAAAAAGAAATGTTCAGGCTTGTCTCGGGAAGCGCCACTAATTTTAAAGTTTTTAACGATTTATACATTTCATTTGGCTTCCATTTTAATAAAAAAGTAGAGTTAACTTTAGGAATTTGTTTTGCAGAAATTTCATCCATGCATAGCGTTAATAAATGTATTATTATATTGGAGAAATCCCATCATGGCCGCAGGAAAAAAGTTATGAAAATTCAGACCTATTTCGTAGCTACATAGGTACATGAGCATTTTAGTAGTAAAATTTTTGTTTTCCTGTTTTTATTTGGAACCGAAACTGGAACGAAACCGTAAACGAAACCGAAATAAATTTTGAAGAACAAAACCGGAACCGAAACCGAAACACGTTGCAAAAACCGAAACCGAAACCGTAACGTTATTTTAATCGGTTTCAGACCTTGTTGAAAAACGAATTAATCGACACCGAAAACAGACCTTCGTATTTCTTAAATAGAGCATCTCACGCGCCACCTATGGGGTCCAATTTTTTTTAACCGTTTGGAAATTGATTAGGTAATACACACGCTAAATATCGCTCCATAATTAGGACTTTCAGTTTTTATTACGTCGATCTCAGCTCCACCTAGCGGAATTTTTTTAGGAAAATATTTCTTTTCATGGTAGTAATGCATGTTCCGAATCTCAATCAAATCGGACCGTAAATGCGATTTTTAAAATATAGCGACCCACGCGCCATCTATCGGATTTTTTTTTTTCATAATATTTCATTGTCATCGCGACATGAACTGTGGTGAAAATTTCAAGACCCTAGCGCAACAGGAAGTTGGTTAAAATCGAATGCAAAAATCCGGGCACAAGAACGACGAAAGCGACCTAATAAAGACATTTTAAAAATAGATTAAAAAAACAAAAACAAAATGAAATAAAACAAAATAAAATTAAATAAAAAATATATAACAAAATAAAGTAAAATAAAATAAATAGAATAAAATAATATACAAAATGAAAGAAAATAAATTAAATAAAATGAAATAAAACAAAAAAAGTAAAATAGATAATATAAAATAAAATAACCTCTGATTTTTCTCTTCCAACTTGTGGTGTGCTGGTTTTGAGTTTTTTCCTACAGTTTTTGCCAACTCCGACTCCGACTCCACCGAGAATCGAACTCAGCAACCCCTAAAACAACAAAATTTTCTGTTAAAACAACAGCTTAACTGTTAAATTAAGGTTAACTTAAGGTTAAAAGTTTCCATGCAGTTTATTGAACGCATTGAATAATGGATAAGAATTGACAGTGATATCGGTTGAATAAACCCATATTTTGGTTGATATGACCAGCTCATTTTTCTCTTTACAGGTGCTTTAATTAAATTAAATAACTACTAAGAATTTTCACTTTTTAAAATTGCTCACATGATTTCTTGCTGTATTTTTAGAATTTATTGATGTGAATTTTCTGTGTATGTGCGTGTGCGTAATATATACATACATGTATGTGTAGCATTTACTTTAACCGAACATCAACGCCTTGTACGAGTTTCAGCTGCCACTTTTGTTCGCTTGCCCGTTCAACAACTTTAATTAATTAATTTTGACAAAGTCTTCGGCGCAAATTCACAGGTGAATGAAGAAGATAAGTGCGTGAGTAATAACTGTGTGTGCGTATAGGTGCGAACATCCAGACATATAAACACATAAGCACAAGTCATGCCATCTTTGACAGGTATACATACATTCATGTATGTACATATGAATGTAGCTACATATGTTCAGTGAAAAACAAGCAACACGAAAGTTTGGCCGTACTCCGGCATACACTAAATGGTCGAGGAACGATCTGCACAGCACAAACTTAATTTCCAAGATGAACATAATTACCAGACACGAACAAACGGGCAGTGTTGCCCTTGCTGCTGCAAAAATTTTCCTAAGTTCTGTGCCACCTGATGGTTGGTTAGTCCAGGTGCACATATCAGACACTTCTGTATGGCTGCCACATGCATGCGCTGTGTCAGCAAATTTTACACGCCGCAAACGTTGTAGCAACAAAATAAATTGCGACCCATTCCCTGAACTCCACCCGACGGTAGCACAATGAATTCACTGGTGACAGGTGGCAAGTGGCAGCAATGGATATCTCAGCATCAAACATATTTAATGATATTATATATTAGGGTGCTTCATTTTTCGTTAAGGTTCCGAAATATGTATTGAAAATTGAAGCTTGCAAAACAGTGGAAATGGAAAAAATTTAAATTTTTAATTTGCATAACTTTTGAAAGCTATTTTTCTTTTGGGAAATTTTCGTTTTATGATGAAAGGAAACTCCCCACCCAACCCAGTGGGAAAATAGATGTACGAATTTCGTTATAAAAAAGATAATACCAAAAGCAAGGAAGGGAGTAAGGGGTCGTGCATATATGACGTCACGCTCTTTGAGGGGGGGAGGGGTCTGCGATTTGTGACGAAATGTGACATGGGGGAGGGGGGGAGTAGCACTTACGTGATGTCACGTTATTTTTTGCATGTTTTCTAGCGTGCAACGTCCATGAACGTTTTCAAATTTAGCACGTTTTCATTCTTTCGATTGGCAAATATTATTTAATAATTAATATAAACATTCTAAATATGTATCAGATTTTATGTCAAATAAATATTGAATTTATATTTATTAAGGGTGTGATGTCACATTCGAGGGGGAGGGGGGGTCTGGCGTTTGTGACTGGGTGTGACATGGGGGGAGGGAAGGGGTCAAAAACTACCAAAAATCGCGTGACGTCATATATGCACGACCCCTAATGTGTCGCTCAATTTTTATTTGTAGTTAAAAAAAATGGTTTTTCATCCATGAAAAGATGTACGAATTTTGTTATAAGAAAAGATCATACCAAAAGCAAGGAAAGGAGTAATGTATCGCTCAACTTTTATTTGTAGTTTGAAAATTTGCTTCTCATAAAAGCAGGCTTTGTAAAAAAATTTTCCAGCTTCAAAGAAAAAAAAAACTAAACAAACAAACAGAAAAAAACCATAACGTATGCACATAAATATTTCGATTTATTCAGAAACCTCAATCGTTTTCTCTGCTGCTGTGAGGCTTTCCAGAAGTCGTCTGGAGAACGTGCGGACTGTTTGCTCCTGATGCCGTTGCTTTTTGTTTGGTTGGTTTTATGTTTTTTTTTGTGTGTACTCATCTTTTTCGTACGTCCACCTGGTCGATACGACGAGCTCGTCATTCAAACATTTAGAAAGAGGACATTAACTCTTGCACCGCTGTAGAGCCTCATTGTGTATTAATGCTGTTGTTATTCCACAAGGAAAGTAATTATAGATATTTACATACTTATATGTATAATTTTATGCAAAATTGTGTCCCTCCCTCGTGAAGGGTGGACACCTTGCCGCGGTACGAGGGTTTAAGTCGATAGCCACAGGGCTGCGCTGCCCTTGTGATCATAGCGCCGCCCGGCCCTCCCAATCCAGGGTGTTATGCGACCACGTGCCCATTGGACGTTTGCAGCCGGGAGGCAAATCGTGGCTGTAAACGAACGGAGCCTCTCTGATACCGGACCGCCACGGAGAGTAACTATGGCCTTACCGCGGTATGGGGGTCTGCCGCGGCGGACGACACATTCCCCTTACTCTCCCTTGACCCTAAACTGGCCTTGCCCGGCGAAGGGTCGTACGAACAAGATGAAAAATACACAGAGCCAACAATGCCTAATAAAATAGAACAAAAGTCATAAGATATCTCTATAGATTTTCTTCAAGAAGATGTGCTTCTTATTATTGTAGAGACAGTCTTTTTAATGTTATTAAGAAGATTTTCTTTTTATTAATATTTTAAATGAAAAATAAAATGATATTGTCCTCACCGAGAATCGAACTTACAATTTTCGGAATGATAAACCCAGCTGTTAACCATCAGGCCATCGCTCACTTTTGATTGCCAGCTTCTAATTACCGATATGTGTAGAGTTGTTAATGTTTCAAAGGAAAATCTTATAAATATATTTAAGAAGATTTCTTTTTAACATTTCTAATTAGGAAAAAAAGAGAGAGAATCGAACTTACAATTTTTCGATTGCTAAACCCAGCTGCTAACCATCCGGCCATCGTATACTAATAATTGCCAGCGTCTAACTACACCTTTGTACTAAATGTATAGTTTTTTAATAAGAATTTCTTCTTAAAACCAAAAAGATTTCCCTACAGTTTTTTCTTCGTTTGCACCGTTGGGACTACCCCTTTGCCCAAAAGCTGATCATGAAGACAATCTTACTAATTTTATTAGGCATTTTTGGCTCTGTGTAGTAATAAAAACCCTAAAACTAAAGATACAACCATGTACACTGCACAGCAGAGGAGGAAAATGCTGGAGCAAGCGAGAACGCAACGTCGGAGGAAAAACTCCATTTCTTTATCAGCCGAGAGATCGACAGCGATGCCACCAACGGGTCTATTAGCTCTGGATAATAGGGGGCAATTCCCAAAGTAAGTACCGGTACCAACACAGTGAAGCCAACAACGGCTGATGCTAAACCCACAGTAAGTGCCGGTACTGAAACCAAGTCTTTAACGTCTGTGGCAGTGGTCTCAAGACCTGGCCTCAGAGATCCAAATAAGGGAACGACCGCGATGGCAACTACGGGTCGAAATTCACCCCAAAAGACATCTCCCAGTCGCTCTGAGTACTTGTACAAAGGAACGGCCGCAAGGGTCCTGAAGAAATACGAGGGTATTTCAAAAGAGACGCTATCGCCGAATGCCAGAAAGACGGTGGAGATGGCTGAAGCTATCTTACCGAACTTCCAAAGCAATTACGCGCCAAAGAAGGTTAATGGAAATCCCTTCAAACGCCAGAGATCGGACGTGGATTTAAAACCTCACCCGAAACGGCAGCAGAACGCCCCCGTAGTGGGTAAACTCAGCTTTGCTGAAGTGACTAAGGACAGGATCCTCATAGGCGTCATTGACCGAGGTAACGAAAGCTGGGCCATCCCTAGGGACCAGTGGCGGTACGTCCGGAACGCGATCGGTAATGCCCTTCTCGACATTATGGATGAGTCTCCGGGTGCCACGCCGAATGAACAAATCCTCGTTGAAAGATAAGCCTCCAGACGAGGCGGAACTCGACGATACGGCGGTGGCAGGGAAGTGTGAGCGCTCTCATGTTGGTGGTGATTCAGATAATCCTGCACAAATCTAAAGCAGCCTCGGCTGCTTTAATCAGTCGTCTCTCTAAAAGCGACGTAGATGTGGCCCTCATCCAAGAACCCTGGGTCAACAGCTCAAGGATTTGCGGTTTGGGGACTAAGGGTTTTAAGCTTATCCGAGCCAGCGAGGGGGGCAGGGTTAGAGCCTGTATTTTGGTTAAGTCTGAGCTGAATGCCTTTCTCTTGCCCAACTATACCAATGGTGACATTACAGCTGCCAGTTTAACAGTCGACAGTACCAGCCTGACGATGGCGTCGGTCTATATGCCCTACGACGACGAAGAACCTCCGCCACAGAGGGAGGTAAAAGACCTGGTGGCAAATTTTTCCATGGGTCATCTTATTATCGGAACTGACGCCAATGTTCATCACGTCCAGTGGGGAAGCTCCGATATCAATGCTAGAGGAGAGTCGTTGTTTGACTATTTGTTAACAACTAACCTGGTAGTTTGCAACGTGGGTAACGAACCTGCGTTTATTACTAAAACCGGTAGGGAGGTCATAGATCTCACTATTTGCAGCGAAAGCGCTTATGAGTGGGTCAGAAAATGGCGTGTTCTCGATGAACATTCATTCTCCGACCACCGGTACGTAGAATTAGTTCTAGACTTTTCTGTTGAGCAGCCGGTTATGAAACGCGACCCACGTAACACTAACTGGCAGCTACACAATGAAATGCTATCTAGGGACCTACCAGCACTGCCTACCAGCATAGGCCGCATTGGTGGTCCTACGATTTGGACTCGCTCCGCAAATCATGTCGGAAACAATTTAACAAGGCCAAGAGCCTCGGCTCTGAGCCTCATTGGCACGAGTATAAAGCTAAACTAAGGGCCTACAAAAAAGCTGTGAGACAGGCGAAGAGAACCTCGTGGAGAAATTTCTGCACTGGCATGGGCGGGAAGTTAGTAGCACTGCGAGAGGTTTCCTCATGGAGCTCGCGCTGCGGACTGAGCATCAACCCGGGATAAGTAGAACTGGTCCTTTTCATCAACCAAACTATAAGATACCACCGTTAATACTACCACACAGAGCCAACAATGCCTAATAAAATAGAACAAAAGTCATAAGATATCTCTATAGATTTTCTTCAAGAAGATGTGCTTCTTATTATTGTAGAGACAGTCTTTTTAATGTTATTAAGAAGATTTTCTTTTTATTAATATTTTAAATGAAAAATAAAATGATATTGTCCTCACCGAGAATCGAACTTACAATTTTCGGAATGATAAACCCAGCTGTTAACCATCAGGCCATCGCTCACTTTTGATTGCCAGCTTCTAATTACCGATATGTGTAGAGTTGTTAATGTTTCAAAGGAAAATCTTATAAATATATTTAAGAAGATTTCTTTTTAACATTTCTAATTAGGAAAAAAAGAGAGAGAATCGAACTTACAATTTTTCGATTGCTAAACCCAGCTGCTAACCATCCGGCCATCGTATACTAATAATTGCCAGCGTCTAACTACACCTTTGTACTAAATGTATAGTTTTTTAATAAGAATTTCTTCTTAAAACCAAAAAGATTTCCCTACAGTTTTTTCTTCGTTTGCACCGTTGCGACTACCCCTTTGCCCAAAAGCTGATCATGAAGACAATCTTACTAATTTTATTAGGCATTTTTGGCTCTGTGCAAAACTGAATGAAGTGCGCCTGAACTTGGCTGACAAAGCCAAGCTCTTGGGCACAGTTCTGGATAGGAAACTAACCTGTAGCCCGTTTCTATAACCTTTCGTTAAAATAACGATCGATTTGCTATCGCAAGGCTCGTATCGCTTTCGATATGAAAAATGTTTCTGTAATACACTCAATTCACCTTGCGATAAAATAGTGGTGAGTATTTATCATATCGATGGAATAATCGAAATGGAACATACCATCTGTCATTAATAGCAAAAAAGTATAATAACAAACAAAGTGCAGTGAATTTCCAAATTGTTAATAATAAAATTATACAAATTATTATTTTGTAATTGTGCTGCCGTAAGTTTTTATTATACCTTCATTCAGTTTTTTTTATCAAATCTTCATCGCATTTGTACTTTTATGTCTAATTACCAAAGTTCGCATAACTTCGAAGACTCAGTCCACCGAGAAGCTATAAGTAAGTAAATATGTACATACATATATGCATAGAAAGAATTAATTAATCCATGCAAACTGTTACATTGCTTTTGTTCCGTACACAGAGCCAACAATGCCTAATAAAATAGAACAAAAGTCATAAGATATCTCTATAGATTTTCTTCAAGAAGATGTGCTTCTTATTATTGTAGAGACAGTCTTTTTAATGTTATTAAGAAGATTTTCTTTTTAATATTTTAAATGAAAAATAAAATGATATCGCCCTCACCGAGAATCGAACTTACAATTTTCGGAATGATAAACCCAGCTGTTAACCATCAGGCCATCGCTCACTTTTGATTGCTAGCGTCTAATTACTGATATGTGTATAGTTGTTAATGTTTCAAAGGAAAATCTCATAAATATAATTGAGAAGATTTCTTTTTATCATTTCTAATTAGGAAAAAAGAGAAAGAATCGAACTTACAATTTTTCGATTGCTAAACCCAGCTGCTAACCATCCGGCCATCGTATACTAATAATTTCCAGCGTCTAACTACACCTTTGTACTAAATGTATAGTTTTTTTAATAAGAATTTCTTCTTAAAACCAAAAAGATTTCCTTATAGTTTTTTCTTCGTTTCCACCGTTGCGACTACCCCTTTGCCCAAAAACTGATCATGAAGACAATCTTATTAATTTTATTAGACATTTTTGGCTCTGTGTAGAAAAAAATTTTTGCGGCTGCCTTATTTGCTCTGGCAACTGACCAAAGAAACATGTTGCGCATCCACAGACGCCAATTACGGGATGCAACGGACCCCTTTCAGTTGCCTGAATTACGCTTCGAAGAGCTATTTCGCTTCCAAAAAGAAGTAGCCACCGTTTTTCTCAACGAAATCAGCCCTTACATGAAGAAAGGACGACGTTTGTGCCAAAGGCACTTAGGATGCTGTCAGCACTGCATTATTTTGCAACTGGCTCGTTTCTTCGAGATGTTGGGAAGGATTTCGTTTGTTCCTTGAGCAAAACAATGGTCAGTAGATCGATTAAGGAGGTTGCGCACGTGATAGAAATGGAATTAATGTGCAGATACATTAAGTTTCCTACTACGGTGGATGAGCAAGATGCCGTAAAACAAATGTAAGTACTTTAAGAGACTTATGACCAAGTTTTCAATTTTTTACTAAGATAATTTAGAATTGATTAAACTAAACCTAGAGCAAAATCTATCATATTCCGCCCGGCGAAACATTTTTTTTCTTAACGAACAGCTTACTGCACACTTATTATTATTGAAGCTAAGGGCCGCTTGCATAAAAGCTGATAACGACTAACCGGAGTTTAATTGACGTATTTTGTATGGTTAGCTGTCAAGTTAATCACCGATTAGGCTTAATCGGCTTTTATGCAAGTGGCCCTAAGTGTATAAATGAAATATACTTAAAAAGTTAATTTCTTTTTCAGATTTTATTCTGCTACCAGTTTCCCCGGATGCATTGGCGCTATCGACTGCACACATGTAAAAATTAAGAAGCCGGCAGCTGACATTGAAAATTGCTATATAAATAGAAAAGGATTCTTTTCAAAAAACGTGCAGTTGATATGCGATTACAATCTACGTATACTTGCCGGCAACGCACGTTTTGGTGGAAGTACCCACGATGCATTTATATGGGAAAATAGCGTTTGTAAAGAGTTTTTGGAAAGGCAATACAGCCTAGGCGCGAATACGAGTTGGCTTATTGGTGACTCCGGATATCCGCTGCAGCCATGGCTTATAATACCTTTTCGCGATCCGGCAACAACTAGCCAAAATAATTTTAATTTTGCACATATAAGAGCCCGAAACTGCGTAGAGGGACTAAACGGTGTTCTAAAGAAAGTATTTGCGTGTTTGTCCCATGAGCGCGGAGTGTTAGTGAATCCTCAGTACGCAGGCGCAATCATAAACGCGTGTCTAACATTGCACAATTTTCGACTGCAACATAGGCAAAATATGCCAGACATACCTTATGTAAATGCAAATCCACCAGAAGTAGAGTTTCTCGAGGAAGACCGCCCAAACGACAGCTTACTACAACAGGGACGAATGGTTCGGGAGAGGATAGTTAGACATTATTTCAATTAATTTAATAGGTATGTTTAATGAACCCAGAATTAGAGCCGGTTTCAACCCGAGCTCCATAAAGAAGTCGGTACTGTACACATTTATAAAAAATTTTCGAGCTCGTTGTGAATACCCATTACATGTTATTATTATGTCCATATTTTGTATATTTGTATCAATATAACATTTACTTGCAGGGCTTTGATTGCATTGTTAAAATTATTACTGAAATACCACCGATGCAAGGAAATATTTTGGATTCTCTACCTACATAATAACGACTGATATTATTGACTGCACTGAGAGAAATGCATTGAATGTTGTGACAATATCACTATTGATAGCGCCGAGTTTGATGCAATATTCATTCAGAATGAGCGAGTTATCAAATATTATTTGCTCCCAATAAAAAGTATAATGACATGTCAACCATTTCGATATGATGTACTATTTTTTTATATTTATGGATAGAATACTAATATATTTGAACGGCATGTCAATATCTATGGTCGTGATATGAATTTCTATTGTCGGTATATCCATATCCATATTTACTACATAGTAATAATGGTAGAGACAGCGTATTAATATATATGGACGAAATGTAAATTTTTCTGGGACGCATAATCATAATAGTTCAACAATTTTTACTATGGATTTTCTAACAATATTACAACTTGTTGGAGCGGTTTTTTTAAATTCAAAATTTTTTGAATTTCTTATGATTGAACATTTTTCTAAAAATTGTATAATATGCCGTAGCCGAATGGTAGAATACTGGGCTAACGTGCCAGAGGAGCATGGTTCGAGTCTCACTGAAACCAGATGTCAAATTATATAAAATTTTGTTTTTTTAAACTATTTAGAATTTATCAATAGTTTATATGGGTACCATTTCAATAGTGATTTATCAAAAAAGCATTGATGAAACATCCATATTCATTGATGGGACAGGATTATCAATTTTTATTTAATGTGATATCAATAATTATGGATGTTCGATCCATAGATTTCCCTCCGTGTGTGGAAGCAACACTCGCTCTGAATGTAAAGTAAACCAAAGCAACGATGGCTTGTTTGAAAACGCAAATATCAATGCCTGTAATATTTAACTAAGATATAGTATAGTACTAAGATTTTAGTGAAGCTTCGTTCAAAAGTTATTAATAAATATCCATCAGCGACTTGATTGAAAATAAAAAACAAGTAAGGAAAGCTGTCTTCGGCTGTGCCGAAGGCTATATACCTTTCATGAATAAGCGTCACGATTTTCACTGTTCGATCCCAAGTACAGCCTGTTTCAATTTAACTATATTTACTATACACATTACACATCTTTGTTATAATTTAAAAAAACTTACAAAATCATAGGATCCGAGTTATCGGAACAATCGATTGTATGGAGGCTATATGTATATTATACGTGTTCAATTGTACTGAGTTACACTATACACATTACATATGTAGAAAGTACTAAAGGTGCAATATTTTACGTTCCTAACTTTTTAAATGCGGAAGTATTGGCCAAAAAACCTTATATCGGAATGTATATTATACGTGTTCAATTGTACTGACTTACACTATACACATTACATATGTAGAAAGTACTAAAGGTGCAATATTTTACGTTCCTAACCTTTTAAATGCGGAAGTATTGGCCAAAAAACCTTATATCGGAACAACCGGTTGTATGGGGCTATATGTTATATTTACCCGATCTTCTTGATTTTCCTCTACACACTACATAAATTGAAAGTACTCAAGTTGCAAAATTTTATGTTCCTAACTTTTTAATTGCAGAAGTTTTGGCCAAAAATTCTTATATCTGAACAATTGGTTGTATGGGGGCTAAATGTTACATTTGCCTGATCTCGTTGATTTTCACTATATACACTACATAAATAGAAAGTACTCGAGTTGCAAAATTTTACGTTCCTAACTTTTTAATTGCAGAAGTTTTGGCCAAAAATTCTTATATCTGTACAATCGGTTGTATGGGGGCTATATGTTACATTTGCCCGATCTTTTTGATTTTCACTATATACACTACATAAATAGAAAGTACTCGAGATGCAAAATTTTACGTTCCTAACTTTTTAATTCCAGAAGTTTTGGCCAAAAAACCTTATATCTGAACAATCGGTTGTATGGGGTCTATATGTTACATTTTCCCGATCTTGTTGATTTTCACTATATACACTACATAAATAGAAAGTACTCGAGTTGCAAAATTTTACGTTCCTAACTTTTTAATTGCGGAAGTTTTGGCCAAAAAACCTTATATCTGAACAATCGGTTGTATGGGGGCTATATGTTACATTTGCCCGATCTCGTTGATTTTCACTATATACACTACATAAATAGAAAGTACTCGAGTTGCAAAATTTTACGTTCCTAACTTTTTAATTGCAGAAGTTTTGGCCAAAAATTCTTATATCTGAACAATCGGTTGTATGGGGGCTATATGTTACATTTGCCCGATCTCGTTGATTTTCACTATATACACTACATAAATAGAAAGTACGCGAGTTGCAAAATTTTACGTTCCTAACTTTTTAATTGCGGAAGTTTTGGCCAAAAAACCTTATATCTGAACAATCGGTTGTATGGGGGCTATATGTTATACTGGTCCGATCTTCTCAGTTCCGACAAATGATTCCTATAATACAAAATGGTGGCCACATACAAAATTTCAGCCAGATATATCAAAAATTGAGGGACTAGTTTGCGTTCAAACAGACAGACGGACAGACGGACATGGCTAAATCAACTCAGCTTGTCATCCTGATCATTTCTGTATACTTATTGATGCGTCCATCTCTTCTTCTTCTCATACTTACAAACATCGGACCAAAGTTATAATACCATTTCATGTTCATGAAAGGTATATTTAGTTAGGGCCTTTCTACATTAGTGTAACGAATATACATACACAGAGCCAACAATGCCTAATAAAATAGAACAAAAGTCATAAGATATCTCTATAGATTTTCTTCAAGAAGATGTGCTTCTTATTATTGTAGAGACAGTCTTTTTAATGTTATTAAGAAGATTTTCTTTTTATTAATATTTTAAATGAAAAATAAAATGATATTGTCCTCACCGAGAATCGAACTTACAATTTTCGGAATGATAAACCCAGCTGTTAACCATCAGGCCATCGC
This sequence comes from Campiglossa producta, assembly GCA_964058755.1. Taxonomy (NCBI): domain Eukaryota; kingdom Metazoa; phylum Arthropoda; class Insecta; order Diptera; family Tephritidae; genus Campiglossa; species Campiglossa producta. Next base: position 61,065,340 of record CAXKVI010000002.1, read on the forward strand.
TCACTTTTGATTGCCAGCTTCTAATTACCGATATGTGTAGAGTTGTTAATGTTTCAAAGGAAAATCTTATAAATATATTTAAGAAGATTTCTTTTTAACATTTCTAATTAGGAAAAAAAGAGAGAGAATCGAACTTACAATTTTTCGATTGCTAAACCCAGCTGCTAACCATCCGGCCATCGTATACTAATAATTGCCAGCGTCTAACTACACCTTTGTACTAAATGTATAGTTTTTTAATAAGAATTTCTTCTTAAAACCAAAAAGATTTCCCTACAGTTTTTTCTTCGTTTGCACCGTTGCGACTACCCCTTTGCCCAAAAGCTGATCATGAAGACAATCTTACTAATTTTATTAGGCATTTTTGGCTCTGTGTACCTACATTTTTTCATTCCGACTTTTCATTAAGTCAATTATTTTTAAAGAAGTGAGCTCTGCTTAAAATTTTGCTCGTTGTACCTTTTATATAAGTCACATCTATGTAATAGATATAACAAATATAAATGTAAGCTTTTTTTTTATTATAGCTCTGTATATTCGGATGCAATGCATCTGTATACCAAACTTTCTTATTGTTATGAAATTCGAGCTGTTTTCTCAAGTAAACTTTAAAAGTTATCTAAATTTTTTCATACAAAATTTTTCTTTATAGTGAACTTTAATATTTAAGGCTAGATGAGAAAACGCTCCTTTATGTTATAAAATTTTTATGTTATTTGTTTTAATGACAAAAGAAGGGTAAAACATGTGAAAATTTGACTTAAAACTGTTAGCTTTAGGGATACAAACAAAGAGTACAAACAACTTGACTATGTTAATTATAGGACACCTCGTTCTCACATGTTCCAAGTCCTTATGTAATTTTATTTAATATTATAATTATGATAAGGACTGTATTATAAAATAATTATATTATATGTTTTAATGAAAAAGCGAATAAAACATGTGAAAAGTTTATTAAACATTTTTAGCCATTTTTCCGGCCAAAATTATAATTTTAATGCAACAGAATTGCAGAATGTATAGTTGCAGTAAAAAACACGAATTAACGATTTAAGTAATGCATTTATATTTACAGGAACTTTTAGTTTTAATTAAAATAAATTATTAAAATAATATAATTAATTCAAACAAATAAATATAAATAAATATTGTTTCAATATTCAATAGCTCAAAACTGAAAATAATTATCTAATTTGATAGTTATTCGCATGTACAACAAAGTAGTTTTTAATAAAGTGATCTTCAAAATCTATCAATTTTACATATTTTGGTCAGTTTCTAAATTTTTTCTTGTAATTCTATATCAAAAACCATTGCAATCAATTTGAATCACTTTATTCAAAATTACTTTTTAAAAGCTACCCAAAGTTTTAACAATTTTTTCTTAGAATTCTTACAGACTTTTAAGCATAGCTGTTAAGTAATGATTACGATTAGTAATCGGTTAGATTATTTTCTAAAAAGAATTGTAATGATTATTTAATGTGCGTTTGAAATATTGGGATTACGTAATGATTGATCAAAAAGTAATCATGATTACTTTAGATTACTGGAAAGAATCAAAAATAATCAAAAAGAATCAAAATAAGTAATTGATTCTTTTCAGCGATTCTTTTTTATTATTTTTGATTACTTTTGGTTGTTTCGTATTTTGGATTGAAAGTAATCTCAAAAATAATCAAAAAGAATCGCTGAAAAGAATCAATTACTTATTTTGATTCTTTTTGATTCTTTTCAATAATCTAAAGTAATCATGATTACTTTTTGATTCTTTATAATCGTAATCATAACGTAATCTAGTTGGGACCAAGATAATCGTAATTTAATCAATTACTTCACTATCAAATACAAAGTAATCAGATTACTAATCATTACACTGAACCAAAAACGTACATGTTTTTTACGAACAAAGTTTCATAGAAGTTCACACTGATTTTTTCTTAGAATCTAAGAAAAATTACATATAATTCATGAAAAGTTTCTTATTATATATGAAAAAATACCTTAAATTTTATTAACGTCATTCTTAAAATATAAGAACTAAAATTAATTAATTTTTTAGCTGAATTTGTTCTTAAATATTACGAATTTGTTCTTAAATTTTAAGAAATTACGTACGTACAATTTTTTTACTATGATTATAAGAACTTTTTCTTATTATTTAGAACTAGTTTCTTAGATTTCACGAACTTTTTTATGTGTTTTCTTTGCGTGTGAAGGGTTCATACAATCTAAGAATATTTTTCTTACAATTTAAGAACTTTTTCTAGGAATGTAAGAATAGTTCGTATATTGTTTATTCAAACGTTGACAAAGCTAGACGCGCGTGAAAAATAAAATTGTACATAAATAAATTGAGAAATATCATTAAAAAAAACTAAATGATTGAAAAACAGAGTTTACAATTGGTCGTACCAAGTAAACTGCACGTGAATCAACTGTGAAGATTCGTGAAATTCGCCATTAGCAGAAGTCAACTGAATTGCTCATCCGAAAACTGCTGTTCCAGCGTTTAGTACGTGAAATAGCTCAAGATTTCTAAACTGATTTACGGTTCCAATCTGCTGCTATTGGTGCTTTGCATCTGGAGCATATTTGGTGAGACTTTTAGCCAATGCCAACTTGTGCGCTATCCATGCAAAACGTGTTACAATTATGCCGAAAGACATTCAATTAGCTCGTCAAATCCGAGGAGAGCGCGCTTAAGTTAAAATTATTTTACATATCAATAATCATAAAAATATATACATATGTAGGTATCATATTAAAATTTTATTAAAATCAATAAACATGTAATACATTATAATAGTTATTAATTTTATGTACCTACTTCTTTGTAAATAAAAAAAAAATATAATAAATAAAAAAAAAAAATTATAATAAAATTTCATTTCAATAAATGTTGGGTATAACTATGAAATATCTACATCAATTATCTAATCACTCTCTGAGCATCTCATTTATCTTAGTCATGTCAACTGTAACTTAGAAGTAAGAAAATGTAAAATGAATAAATCACTCGTTAACTATCGCCTAGCAGAACGCACGCATTTTTACTCGGTCCGTCTTATTGAGACACAACAAAACGGCGACGAGAAAAATTTAGCCAAAAGACAAAAAAAAAAAGAAATTAAAAAAGTTATTTAAAACATATAAGTGAAGCGCTAATCAAAAAAACAAAACGATTTATTATAATTAATATACATCAATGTTACTCTCTGATGCATACACTGAGAGAAATGCATTGAATGTTGTGACAATATCACTATTGATAGCGACGAGTTTGATGCAATATTCATTCAGAATGAGCGAGTTATCAAATATTATTTGCTCCCAATTAAAAGTAAAATGACATGCCAGCCATTTCGATATGATGTACTATTTCTTATATTTATGGATAGAATACTAATATATTTGAACGGCATGTCAATATCTATGGTCGTGATATGAATTTCTATTGTCGGTATATCCATATCCATATTTACTGCATAGTAATAATGGTAGAGACAGCGTATTAATATATATGGGCGAAATGTAAATTTTTCTGGGACGCATAATCATAATAGTTCAACAATTTTTACTATGGATTTTCTAACAATATTACAACTTGTTGGAGAGGTTTTTTTAAATTCAAGATTTTTTGAATTTCTTATGATTGAACATTTTTCTAAAAATTGTATAATATTCCGTAGCCGAATGGTAGAATACTGGGCGAACGTGCCAGAGGAGCATGGTTGGAGTCCCACTGAAACCAGATGTCAAATTATATAAAATTTTGTTTTTTTAAACTATTTAGAATTTATCAATAGTTTATATGGATACCATTTCAATAGTGATTTATCAAAAAAGCATTGATGAAACATCCATATTCATTGATGGGACAGAAATATCAATTTTTATTTAATGTGATATCAATAATTATGGATGTTCCATCCATAGATTTCGCTCCGTGTAGTGAACATTGCTTTAAAAACTTAGTTGTAATTACAACTACATTGCAATAAAAGTGCAGAAACTGTGTAAATACACAACCAAAATAGCGATAATCATATTGAGTGCGGTTACTGCAACATAAAACGTGGATGGAAATCATCAAAAAGACAAATGGTGACGGTTCTTCAAATCAAGCCGAACCTGGCACATTTACTATACACCAATCCAGCAACATTCCAGAATTTTCACCGCAGTGACACGTGGCTGCTATGGAAAGAAAAATTAGATATTCATTTTTGTGAAATTGGTTGCACTGATGACAACAAGAAAAAAGCAATTATCTTAAAGTCAGTAGGCGCAAATGCATATGCTCTTCTTCACACTCTTTGCAGTCCAATGTCACCGGTTAGCAAAACATACAAAGAGTTGTATGAGTTTCTTCATCAACATTTCACTCCACCTACAATTGTATTTGCTGAGCGCAAAAAATTCCATGAAGCAACAAAGCAAGAAACAGAAACGATATCTGAGTGGTTCGCTAGAACGAAGAAGCTTGCACTCAATTGTAAATTTGGCGAATGTCTTGAAGCATTCATACGTGATCGTTTTGTAATGGGTTTGCCGGATAAAATATTTGAAAGAATATGTGAAGAAGACGAGAAAATTTCACTCAACGATGTACTAAAGAAAGCTCTCATTATTGAAATGAAACACATGAAAACGAGTCAGGTGAATTGAAGACATGCATGGATGAAGGGGGTATGTCGTATTTTGAGTGAAACGAGAAAATCGGCTTTAAAGTTTTGCTTAAACATTTGAGGTTTTTTCGAATCTTTATGGAAAACTGGCAAAAAAATTATGCAAAGACATAAAAGACGTTGCATAATATGCAATAAAAAGCATAAGTTTATATTTAGTGTTTTATATGAAAAAATCGGAACATACCTCCTTCTTCCACAATTAATATTGAAAAGTTGTGTACATACCCCCTTCATCCATGAATTATCTTCTACAATTTTCACGATAGGCAGATTCTGATAAGACAGAAATATAGATCTGCATAAACACTATTCACCAATTCCAAAAACAGAAATTGAGTGAGAATGCGACATACCCCCTTCATCCATGCATGTCTTCAATTATGTAAAGAACTCAAAACAAAAAAACTCAAGTGGCGCAGCAAACAACGAAATAGCAAACAAAAGCGACAATAAGAACAGCAAACAGCAGCAAAACAACAACAACAAGAATAGCAAGCTAGGGCCATGTATACATTGCGGGTGGCGTAACCATCAATCAGCAAAATGCCGGTACAAGGAATATAAATGTCACACCTGTGGTAAAGTTGGTCATATGGCTTCCATATGTCGTAAAAAAGATAAGAAAAACAATAATATTAATTTTCTTTCCCGAGATTGTTCATGTGAAACTAATAATTTATTTGACAATTCTATTTTTAGTATTATCAACACGAGTTCCGACAATAGATTTGTTATGTCCGTTGTCGTTGATGGAGTGAGCAAGGAAGTTTTTTGCGACACAGGTGCACCTTGTACGCTAGTTCCTGCTTCATTTTATAAAGAACTAAAACACAAAGGTCCGCTGAGACCGTGCAAAACTAAATACATGGATTACAATGGCGCTGAAATTCCACTATTGGGTGAGTATGATGCAAACATTACGTACGAAGGGACCACTAAGCAAATTGTAGTTGTTGTATCAAGAACTAAAAGTCCGCCTTTGCTTGGACGAACGTTTTTAAAGGCATTCAATTTTGAGTTAATGCAGGTTAATGCTATTGAAGAAGAAGGTATGCACTCAGTAATTACTGAGCAAATCAAATGTGAATTTTCAAGCGTTTTTAATAGTCAACTAGGTCATTGCAAAAATTATGAAGTCAGTTTACCAATAGAAGACAATGTTAAACCAATATTTTTTAAACCACGTCCACTGCCGTTGGCATGGAAAGAGAAAGTTGAAAAACAACTTAGCTGTCTAGTAAATGACAAAGTACTTGAGCCAATTGATAATCCGGATTGGGTAACTCCATTGGTACCCATTTTAAAACCCAATGGAGATCTTCGATTATGTGGTGACTACAAAGTGACCATAAACAAGTATTTGAAGGATTTTGAATATCCATTACCCCGGATTGATGAAATTTTTGCGGCGTTACAGGGTGGTGAGTTGTTTACCAAACTGGACATGTCGAATGCATATAATCAGTTGGTTCTCGACGAACAAGCACAGCTTTTGTGCGCATGGAGCACACACGTAGGCGCGTTCAAATTGAAGCGATTACCGTTTGGGGTAAAGACAGCTGCTGCTATTTTCCAAAAGACGATGGAAAATTTATTACGAGAAATACCGTCGGTAGTCGTTTATCAAGACGACATCGCCGTCACTGGTAGGAATTTGAAAGAACACATTTTGAATTTAAAGGCAGTTTTAAAAAAGTTGAGTCTCGCTGGGTTCACATTGAATACGAACAAATGCAAATTTTTCCAAAATCGAATTTCATATCTTGGTTTCATAATTGACAAAAATGTGTTAAGTAAAAATGATGAACGCATTTCAAGCGTAAATAAAGCACCAATCCCAAAAGATGTATCTGAAGTTAGGGCCTTTATCGGAATGGTTAATTACTATTCGAAATTTATAGACAATTTCTCCAAGAAAATCATGCCTTTATATGAGCTGCTACAAAAAGGGAAAACATTCAATTGGTCACAAAGTTGTCAAGAAGCTTATGAACGAATGAAATCTGAAGTCACATCTGATCAAGTACTTGTGCACTTCGATCCCAAACTACCAATTTTGTTGACAACAGACGCATGTAGCAATGCAGTTGCAGGTGTTTTAGCACACAAATTTCCTGATAATACTGTGAAACCTATTGCTTTTATATCACGAGCTCTCAATAAAAGCGAAAGAAATTACAGCACCCTTGAGAAGGAGGCCCTAGCTATAATGTACAGTGTAGTGAAACTTAAACAGTATTTGTTGGGCAATAGATTTACATTAAAAACTGACCACAAGCCCCTGTTATCAATCTTTAGTGAAAGAAAAGGCTTGCCTGTTATGGCATCTGCGCGTATGCAACGCTGGGCTCTAAAACTGTCAGGTTTCGACTATAATGTGGAGTATGTAAAGGGTAATTTAAATCATGCTGACAGCTTGTCTAGAATGCCACAATCAGTGATGATTGAAGACCATGAAGAAAACAGCTATATTAATTATATAGAGAAGGAAAACTATCTCAATTTAAATTTTAAAGACATTGCTCGCGAAACGAGACGCGACCCCACCCTGTGCAAAGTAAGTGATGCAATCCAAAAGGGGATCGTTTGTAACTTACGGGGAGATGATTTTATGGCTTTCCGAAATAAAGCGCAAGAACTAACGGTCGATTATGATTGTATACTGTGGGGATATCGAACAGTTCTTCCAAAAAAACTGCGTCATCGGGTTCTTGAACCGTTGCACTGTTCACATTTCGGAATAGTAAAAACAAAGGCAATAGCGCGGTCTTATGTATGGTGGCCAGGCATTGACAGGGACATTGAGCAAATGGTGGCAAGTTGCGGAGCTTGTCAACAGTTGCTGCCTAGTCCAGAAAAATGTGCTTTGATTCCATGGAAACCAACTGATACAATCTGGAGTCGCATACACATCGACTTTGCAGGCCCGATTAAGGATTTCCAATTATTTATTGTGGTTGACTCGTATTCAAAATGGGTTGAGGTCTTCAAGACGAAAGAAATTACATCTGCTTTTACAATTCTAAAATTAAAAGAACTTTTCTGTCGTTATGGTTTAGTAGACACTATAGTTAGTGACAATGGCAGAAAATTCACGTCGGAGGAATTCAAAATGTTTTTAAAACATCTTGGTATTAGGCACGTTTTGACTGCTCCTGGACATCCCTCGACGAATGGTCAGGCAGAAAATTTTGTTAAAACAGTAAAAAAGTCAATTTTTGCTAACATAAAAACGCAAAACGGTAAAAGCATGGATAACATTATCAATGAATTTCTATTTGATTACCGAAGTACAAAGCATTGTACTACGGGCGAGTCACCAGCGATCAGTAAAAACTCGATTCAATGCACTTAGACCACCGCTAACAAAATCGAAAATCTTAGAAAGTCAAGCAAAGAGCGTTGATAAAGACAAACATAGAAGAAATGTCGAATTTTATGAAGGGCAAAAAGTTCTCATACATGACTACACTAATCCAAATAAGGCAAGTTGGTCTCCAGCTGTAATTAAAAAACAGTTGGGATCGCGTTCGTACTCTTGCATCATTAGCGGAAGCAATAGAGAAATCAAGCGTCATTTGGATCAAATAAGAGGAAGAAAAGTTATCACTGGCAATGCAGAAGGTGCACACGGTGCAGACGGTGTCGAGAACAATTGCTCATCTTCTATCAATGACAACGCATCAAACTCAGGTATGAGTTTTTAGGAATGGGTACGTAAGCTCTAAGAATGAGTTCCTAAAATTTAAAAACGCATTCATACATTCTAAGAATGAGTTCGTATAATTTTTTAATGGATTGACATATTCTAAGAATGGGTTCGTACAATTTATGGGTTTGTTCATACATTCTAAGAACGAGGTCGTATAATTTAAGAATAGATTGACATTTCTATTCTAAGAATGAGTTGGTACGTTCTAAGAATGGGTTCTTGGATTTTAAGTATTATTATTAAAATTTTGTTTGACATGAATACTTACGAATTTTTGTTCTTAAATTCTACGAAAACGTTCTTTGGAGAGCTTTTAATGAAAAAAATTCTTAAAATATATGTACTTTTTCGTAGAAAATATGTACTTTTTTGGTTCAGTGTACGATTAGTAATCAAAACTTAACAGGTATGCTTTTAAGTATGCAGTTTTGTAGCTATCAGTTTGTAGCATCAGTTCTAGGTAAATATAATTCATCTTTTATCTTTCTAAAAAATTCCGCTGACTTTTGACAATTTTTTTCTGAAAGGTGGTTTTTCCTCCCCATAAACTTGTGGAAATTATTTCTTTTGTTTGGGAGAATATGCCAAACACCCTTCAGAAAAAAAAATTGTCAAAAATTAGCGGAATTTTTTAGTAAGATAAAAGATGAATTATATTTACCTAAAATCGTTAAAACTTGGGGTAGCTTTTAAAAAGATTCTCGAATTTTGAATAAAGTGTTTCAAATTAGTTATTATGCTTTTTGACATAGAATTATGTAGACAAATTTTGGAAATTTACTAAAAATAAGAAATTTAAACAAAATTGATAAGTGAATGAAGATTGTTATGGAAAAGATAGTAAGTTATGGAAAAAATAATGGTAGTTTAAGCATTCAGCGATTGTGAATTTAACGACGTGTCTATTGACTTAAGGGTTTCGAGGATGGCTTTTAGCGTTTTTAAAATTTCGCAATTGATTTTTTGTTGCTCATTATTAAATTCCCTTTGCCTTGCTCTTCCATATGCCTTTTGATTTCGACGTAAGCACCACTGAAAGTGTTATAGCCACATGGGGTCGACTGAGATGAGGCTGGTTCGAGTGCGGTGGAGCTTGTATTTATTTTTGGAGTCCCGTACGGAGTCACTTTTGGAGCTTCTATGGTCAGATCCAAAAATTCTACATCTTTTTCTTTTGTTTCATTTGTCTGCAAATAAAATCATTAGATGTTACTATAGCAAAGTATTCCATGAGTAGCTACTGTTTGTGTTTATAACAATCAAATGGAAACGGAAAATCCAGCTTCATTTGTTCTGCCATCTCCTTCTATTGCATCTGAGGGGATGAACTCCAAAACTTCCACATCGATTCCCTCGAGTGGAATGGGTTCGTATTAATTTCTAACAATCTTATTACCGATATGAGCTTTTCTAAAAAAAAAAACTCTTTTCACAATATAGCAAGCGCCAAATGTTTTTATACATATCAAACTCCAAGTACTATTTAATACCTATAAGAATTCCCACTCACAAATGTTCCAGATAAGCTTTACGTGGTCAAGAATCTATGTATGACCCCGAACACTTTGCCATCTTCGTTCGGGTCACTCATAGCCCACAGCACTATTTTTGGTTTTGTGCTATCGGGCGCTACTAATATGTAAGTTAGGTTTAAATTTAGGTGTAAGTTTAATTTTTTAATAAAAAAAAAAAAAAAAATTTTTTTTTCTTTTTTCTCACTTTATGGCTCCATAGCAAGAAATATACCACTTTATTTTTTTCAAGTTTCTTCCCTCTCTTTAACAGCTAGGTACGACACGGCCAAACAACCAGTGGTAACAGAACCCAACTCTAGGAGGTGGCTCGAAGGAGGCAAGCGGGCACAGTGCTATCCAGCACACCACTAGTCTTAAGAACCTAGCCTAAGAGACGGCGTGATGGAAATCCCGGGGCTGGTCAGAATGTTGCGTGTCGCAAGGGGGCCGGCATGTTTAGGCGCGATGCCTAAAATATTAAAAAATGTGCCACCCTAATGTTTATTTTCCAATCACCCACACCAAGCCACCCACCGGCATGTGCATGCATGACTATTCGTGTTTTGTCAGCACACACATACATGCAAGTGGGTGCGCATGTGTGGGTCCACCTCCCCTTAAAACCGGAGGATGGTTTTCTGTTCAACGGTTGTCAACGACTTGACAACCGCCTCTTTTTCTGCCAACTGCCAACGGACACACATCAGCCCCAGGACTTCTTCTACGTCACAAATAAGGTAATTTCATAAACTTTGTTGACACAATTTCACTTAATAAACGGCCATTTTTCTAAACGAGAATTTCTCGCTTTTCGATCTTTTTATTTCTTCCCATTACAAAAAATAAATTCGAGCGCGGTGTCTTATCAAAGAGATCAAAAATTGTCCTAACGACAAACAAAGACACCCCTCGAATTTATTCAGGGGAAATTATTTTCCAGTTTTTAGTTCATTTTAAAAACATTTTAAATTAAAAATATTTTTTTATTCTATTTTTTATTTTATACTTTTTAGTTGTGAGTCTGTGAAAATTTCTAAGATTGTAATTGGATATTCTGTGTCATATTAGTGGTACTCATGTAACCATATAACTTAACGAAAGCGTAAATATATACATTTAACAGCTCAGTTGGATGAACGATATAGATAAATTTATGTGAATACTTTTTATTATGAAATTCTTATTAATTTAATTTTTGACCCATTTTTTAGCTATTCGTCTATTTTCGTCTAGTGTGCATTGACTGCTTTGAAAAACTGCATGTCGAACAGCGTAATCGAATTGGGTAATTTTTGGAGGTGTTTACACACTAAACTCCTCGTGGAAGTTTACCGAATCTGTGTAAACTTCGTTCCATAAAAATTTTGACAGTTCATTTACGCCTTCGGCAATTTTCTACGTTTACACACATTACGCGGTGTGCCTATGGTTACATGAATAAAATTATTCTTTTTAAGCCTTATAAAGCACATTATCTTTCCTTTTACCCCTTTTACATTATTCAAGTCTTGAATTCAATTCTGCCGCGACATAGGCGAAGGGGGTGAGAAGCGAGGGGAAGAGTACACTTGAAAGCGTACCGTCAACTCGTTTCAAGTTTTTCTTGCTATCTCTTTCACTCCTCCTTGTACCCCCATATTTTGTTTCATAATTGCTTTCAAGAAAAATTGACAAGTGTAGACACGAATAGAAAACACAAAAGAGAACGCCAGCAGAGTTGAAAGCAATACTTGACAAATGTAAAACCGGAGTTTGTGCAACAGTGGCTGCGCCTAAATATAAATTCACATTTGAAGAGTTCACCACGCTACTCATACGAGTTGAAGCCGTGCTAAACTCACGGCCGCTATCAGCGCTCTCGCAAGATCCCTCCGACTTTACAGCCCTCACACCTGGGCATTTTCTTAGAGGAGCTCCACTTCTGGCTATACCAGAACCAAACGTGGACTCACTCTCTCTCATAGATCGATGGGAACGAATCAAAATTCTCCATCATGAATTTAGTAGCCGATGGAAGGAGGAATATCTCAAAAACCTCCATAAAAGATATCGGAGGAAAAACACTCAAGAAGCTCCAAAAATTGGAGAATGCGTCCTAATTCATGACGACTGCCTCCCACCTACCGAATGGCGGCTAGCCCGCATCGAAAAGGTACACTACGGTTCCGACGGTCATATCCGGGTAGTTGACCTACGCACACAAACCGGAATGTTAACGCGACCGCTCGTCAAACTATGCTTTTTACCAACCGGTCTAATACCGCCAATACCAATCGCGCGAATATCTAAATCAATAATAATACAATCAAATAGAGAGCAATTCATCCATCCAAGCGATGTTGCTACTCGATGTTAATACCGTACTCCTAAAGAGGTAGCTCGAAGGACTAGATTCCTCGAAATCGTGAATACTAACACGCGCCGCAAATAAAACCGCTTATCATATATACAATGATCACGCCTTATATAAGAAATAGACATATAAATACACATATGTAGTGCTCAAATTAAGCACCCCACATGACTTTACATGACACTAAAGTTGATTATCTTTTCGAAACAGATGTCTACAAACATGGAGATTGAGGAAGTCGCCCCAACACCAACCATCCGCTCGGCGGTCACCGTGCCACGCGCACGTGCAACACCCGTTGCAACTCCTCGCGCCAACGCTCCTCGTGCAACAACTGCACCATCGCCAGCACCACGTAGGGCTACGAATGGGTCCGACACCGCGGACACCGTAGAGCCGATCCCAAGGGATCCTGTAACGGTACACGGCGTACGTTGCCCTTTATGTCGCCGTCCACACGCATTGCGTCTGTGCGCTATATTTAAAGCCATGCAACCACCACGCGTCGCGCAACCTCGACGCACAATATGGCAGCCGAACCATCGTCCACAGGCGTGGAATCATCCTGGTGCACGATACCGGAACCCAGCGACATCAACACGTCAGCACCCTCCTAGGCAACGCAACCGACGCCCAACCGGGCTCAGCAACGTCGTGGAGACACTGCAGCAGCTACAGCGATTGCTAGGCTGATTACTCGTCTAGGGGGGCCGGGATGGCTAACTTAGCCGTAACCACCGCCGCGTTCGCAGCAACCCTGCGGCCGGCCATCTCACCACACCTCACACGCACACTAACACAATTACACATACACCAAATGTCAACACCAAACACACCCACACATCATAAACAAAACACAATTGTATCATCCTTTGTACCCGCCACACGAATTTATTTTGCGCTCCCGCTTATTAAAGTTTATTTTAATTTAAAGTCTTTTTATTTATTTAAAAGTACCGAGGTGAGTGAAAAGTGAAGTGTACCCAATTATATATGGTCCATCTTCGCCTAAAAGAATAGCACCTATGGACAGTGAAAAAAACAAATTAAAAAAAATTAAATATTAAAAGTCCACAACAAAACAACAAAAAAGGCGCAATACATGCTTATATGGACAGTGAGAAAATACAAAAGTGAACAAATAAATTAAACATAAAGAGACAATATACAGTCCACAAAAAAGATGTTGAAAAAATAATTACAAAAACAAAACGTGAACAAGTGAACCCCCATATTAGGGTGAACAAAAACAAAAATTATTTAATTTTATTTTCACGAACAAAAAAAAACTAAACATTTAAACAAAATAATATTATAAAATTTTCGGGCGCGCCGGTCAACAAACAACAACAAAATAGTAAAAACTAAAATACAACAACAGAAACTACAGTCTACCAATATAAAACCGGGCGCGAAAAAATACAAAAATACATAACTAAATTGTTGCAACACATATGAAAAGAAAAAGCGAGGGAAGGAAGGACAAACAACAACATTAACAAAAAATTATAAATACAAGATAATTAAACAAGGCTAAGTAAACTTCCCCTTAACCCCTTGCAAAAAGAGCGGTGAGTTGTATCATTTCCAATTACTAAGACGTTCATTTGGTATTTCTACGGATTTTTTCCATAAATCCGTATCACCCAAAATCGAACCGTTACACATAAAAGTATATACATACATATATTCAAATATTTAATATTGCTAAGAATTTTCTATTAGAATACGAAAAAAAAAGTAACGTGAAAAAAATATATATCTACATATAAATATTTGCTTCCCGGTCAAAGTCCGACCATCCTACATATTTAAATACATATTTACATAATAATTGCCATTTGAAGTCCCGCATTAAGTATTACAACAAATACTTACTAAAAGAAATAAAAAATCTCACCGCGGACATACTGCTTATTTTTCGTGTTGTCAAGCACAAATTAAATATTACAAAAACAAAATATAGGTTTCAAGTCTGACTTGCCAATTTACCGGCAATACCCCCTTTAGCTTGCATTCCCTTGTGCACATAAATCAAGCAAAGGCAGGATTGCACTAACAAAATAAGCAGTAGAAAGAATAAAGAAAATCAAACCAAAATATTATAGTTGTTAGTGAAGCTATTTTCTGTTCTCCCAGTAAAACAACTGAGTGATTATCAACAAAAAATATACGGACAAACAAATTAGGGAAAAAGCTCCCACCAGCATCCCAAGAGAAAAAAAACACAAAAAATAACAACAAAGTTCCTTGCACTTAATTGCATTGAAACTAGCTTTGTACCTACTTATAGGCAAAAAGTCACCCCCGCTAACTTATAAACATTCAAACATACTTAAAAATATACATAACTACATTTGGGTAACCGGTCTGATATACCCAACAAAAAATTGCGATAGTACTTATAGAGTGACAATCCCTTACAAAAAATATTGTAAGTACTTATAAAAATTATATAAGGAAATAATAAGCGGTAATAATTTCAATCAGCCTTTTGCATTATTTCACAATAAAAAGCCAAGGTAGAAAGTATACTCGCGTGCAAAATAAAAGCAGCGATAGCAATAAAATCCCGATTCAATAAAAATTAGTTCTATTATTGAATAATATACAGACATTGATATAAATTGATATCTATTTATATTATCAGATCAAATCGTTAACGACTACAAACCGACAGTGGCGCGGAAAAAATATAACGACCGATAGAATAAAACTCGGCAATACAAAAAAAAAAAAAAACGTTTAATAATATTTATATTTATTAAATTTCAAAAACATAATGTCCGACCCAAAATCTCCCCATATCGTAGTGGAGCCACCCAAACTGGGTGAAGACGAAAAGCCTCAAGGCAGCCCTGCTGACGGCACCCGCTCAAAACAGGGTGGAAAGCAAAAAAAGGGCAAAGAATTTTCAGCAGCAAAATTCATAACTGAAAGTGACAGTATCATAAGATACTGCACTAGATTCGCCTCAATCCCTATAGAGGATAATACGGAATCGGTTCTAGAAGTCAAAGACAAATCTCTCGACAGATTTTGGACACGGCTCCAAACGGCATATGACGCAATCATCGAAACCGATGATTCTGACTTGCCAGAAAATTTTAAAGAATCGGCTTATTCAAAGTATGAAAACTGCTTAGACCGTTATGAAGAAACAAAGGCCATGATCTCCGATCAACTAAAACTATTAAGGCCAATTATTGCACCTACTCAACAACGAGTAGAGCTGCCCCAACCACAAAGCAAAGAAACAAATTCAGGCATATATCTCAAAGTGCCGGCCTGTGATACTGAAGTATTTCATGGGGGTTATGAGCAATGGCAGTCGTTCCGAGATATGTTCTCAGCCGTTTACATAAACCACCCAAAGCTATCACAAGCGCAAAAATTATATCATCTAAGAAATAAAACTAAAGGTCAAGCAGGGATAATAGTAAAACAGTTCACACTTAACGATGACAATTTTAATCTGGCATGGGAAGCGTTAAAAGCTAGATATGAAAATGAAAGGGTATTAGTCGATAAACAAATAACGACATTAATGAATCTACCAAAAATTCAAAAAGAAACTAGCGAGGAATTTCTCAAATTACAATCAACAGTAACAAACTGTTTGTCGGTTCTAGAAACCCAAAAAATTCCCACTGAAAACTGGGACCCAATTCTGGTCAATATTTGTGCTGCCACATTACCAGAAAAATCATTAATTTTATGGGAGCAATCGCTCTCATCCCGTAAAAAATGCCCAACGTGGCAACAAATGAAAGATTTCCTCACCACCCAGTTCGAAATCGCAGAACGGGTAGGTACAAAAGAAACAAAGCCGAAAAACTCAAATGAATACCAAAACAAAAGCTTCTTTAAACCCCAAGCCAGTAACTTTAACTCCCATAACAGGAGTAACTTTAATTCAACCAAGAAAAGTTTCACCAAAAATCAATCGTTCACATCTGAACAACATAGATATTTGTCATGCGAACTGTGTAACGGAGGCCATTCAATAAGATCTTGCGAGAAATTTACAAAATTATCAATAAACGAGCGAAATAACTTAGTCAGGACTAAGAACCTCTGTACAAACTGTTTGTCGAATAGTCACCCAGTACAGAGATGTCCGAGTACATATAAGTGCGCATATTGCCAAGGGAGACACCATTCGATGCTCCACATCAACAATCACAACAACTCTCAAAATAGTCGAACTTTCAATAGAACTACTGGACTAGCGGCAACAGCTAGTCCTGAAAATATCGAAAAAGAAAGTCCTGAAAGTTGTCAAGAACTACCATGCTGCTCAAAAGCAGCCAGAATACAAACGCTTCATTCAGAAAATGAAAGCAAAACTTTATTACCTACAGCAATCGTCTCCATCGAACACCGAGGAGAACGATTTAAGCTGAGGGCCTTAATCGATCAAGGATCACAGCGATCTTTTATAGCATCGAAGGTCCAACAAACATTAAATCTACCAACCAAATCAGCCAACTTTGAAATCTCAGGAATGGGTGGAAGAGTAGTACAAAACTCAAATAAAATCTGCCTCATTACCTTGATATCTTCAAATGCGGATCAAAGAATAAAAGCACAAGCTATAGTTCTGCCGCGGCTAACAAACATGCTCCCAAGCTATAATATAAATATCGAGCACTGGCAAAAGTTTTCACATCTGAAACTTGCCGATCCCAATTGCCATACCCCCGATCAAATCGACATATTATTGGGAAGCGATCTAATCCCCCAAATAATACTACAAGGTGTTGAAAAAATCTCCAACAACCTATTAGCCCAAAATACCATCTTCGGGTGGATTTTAAGCGGTCAAGTCAAAGAGAAAATCTCTACGTTCACAACGCAAGTGGAAGATATTTCAAACGAAAATCTTAATTCACAATTGAAAAAATTCTGGGAAGTCGAAGAACTCCCTCCAATTCCCGTTACTACAGCTGACGATAAGTATTGTGAAGACTTCTACAAAGCCACAACTACAAGATCAGATAACGGGCGGTACGTCGTACGACTACCATTTAAACAACAATTTCCTGATACACTCGCCTTGGGTCACTCACGAACCTCAGCTCTACAGCAGTTTCTAAGTATGGAAAGAAACCTACTTAAAAAAAGCGAGCTAAAAACCTCATACGACAATGTTCTTGAGGAGTATCTACAACTTGATCATATGGAATCAGTAAATTCCTATGAAAAAATAACAAATGGCAAACAAGCCTCATTTTATCTTCCACACCACGCGGTTATAAAACCGGAAAAACTTACAACAAAGGTAAGAGTGGTGTTTAATGCATCTAAATGCACAAGCTCAGGTAACTCCCTAAATGATGTTTTATACACGGGACCAACATTACAACCTGATTTAATGCTACTTATACTACAGTGGCGTATGTATAAATACGTTTTCAATGGTGATGTCGAGAAAATGTATAGGCAAATCCTAGTACATGAAGACGACCAAGAGTACCAGCGAATTATATTTCGCAATTCACCTAGTAGTCCAATACGCGACTACAGACTAAAAACGGTGACATTTGGCGTAAACTGCGCCCCCTTCCTAGCCATTCGTACATTACACGAACTGGCAAAGGACACAAAAGCTAAATTACCTCTAGCCGCTCCGGTGCTTAGCTCTCAAACGTACGTGGACGATATACTGTCGGGAAGCCATAGCCTTCCTTTAGCGTGCGAATCACTAACTCAGGTTATCGAAGCCCTCGACTCAGCAGGGTTTCCATTAAAAAAGATAACTTCCAATCATCCAGAAATACTGGCAAATATAAAAAAGGAAAATCTGCTAGGTACCAATTTTCTAAAATTTGAAAAAGAGAGCACCACCAAAACCTTGGGCATACAATGGAATGCAATATCAGACCAATTTTCATACACTCTGGAGTCGATATCTGCAAAATCTGCAAAAACTAAAAGGCAAATTCTGTCCTCTGTGGCGAAACTTTTCGACCCCGCAGGATGGCTTGCGCCAATTATGATTCAAGCAAAGATCTTGATACAAGAATTATGGCTAGATGGAACCGATTGGGACGAAGTGGTTAAACCACTCCGCTTAATAAAATGGTCCCAATTTGCAAACAACTTGCATACTATTTCCGAGATACAAATACCTCGGTGGGTAAATTTCGCCCCTGATCACCAAGTCGAACTACATGGCTTCTGCGACGCTTCTGAAAAAGCATACTGAGCAGCGATTTATGTGCGAAGTCAGCACAATGGCAAAACTGCCAGCCACTTACTAGTAGCAAAAGGCAAGGTCGCACCCCTCAAGACCGTAAGCCTTCCACGGCTCGAGCTATGCGGCGCACTTCTGCTCGCAAAACTAGCCTCGACCGTACAAAAACACCTGAACCTGAGCAATAGGAAATTGTATTTATGGACCGATTCAGAAATCGTCCTAGCATGGTTAGAAAAACCACCACATACGTGGAAAACATACGTGTCAAACCGCACAGCTGAAATTATTGATTTAGTAGGACCAGCAACTTGGCGGCATGTTGCCAGTGCTGATAACCCTGCGGATCTTGGCACAAGAGGCTGCAAACCATTGCACTTAACAACCACAACACTTTGGTGGAACGGCCCAAGCTGGCTAGTAGAACCACAAGAAGCGTGGCCAAAATCAACTGCACGAAATATCATAGCCCCAGAAAGTCGAAGAATCGAAGGCTTTCATGCCACTCTGGAGGACACGGATATCCTAGAGCGATTTTCGTCGTTCCCCCGAGCCTTAAGGGTAATAGCGTATATGTTTCAATTTGTAAATCGCTTAAAGAGCAAAGTGCAGGGAATACCTAATACCGAAAGCTATGCTCTAACGCACCAAGAGTTGCAGCGGGCAAAAATAGCTATAATCGAGTCCACGCAAACTCGATACTATAACAGTGAACGAACACTGCTAATGGGGTCAAAACCTATTGACAAAAAGAGCGCTCTATTAGTGCTTAACCCCTTTGTAGACTCGAAAGGACTGATTCGCGCCAACGGAAGGCTAGCGAACTCCAGCCTGAGCTACAATGAGCGGCATCCCATAATAATACCTGAAAAATCAGCATTTGCCATGCTTTTTATTAAGTATCTTCACCTTTTAATGGTACACGCCGAACACCGGCTAATGCAACAAATGATCCGACAAGAATTTTATATACCACGACTAAAGCCTCTGATCAAAAAATGCATCTTTACGTGTAAAGTCTGTACGCTACATAAGCAAAAGATGCGCACGCAGATCATGGCAGCTCTACCACCTGAACGCTGCAATTTTTCTCTGCCTTTCACCATCACGGGTGTTGATTTTGCCGGACCTTTCCAGTTAAAGGCCTCGATGCTTAGGTCATCTACCATAGCGAAAGGTTACGTGGCTGTCTTTGTATGCTTTACGACAAAAGCAGTGCACTTAGAGTTATGCTCGGATCTGACAACGTCAGCTTTCCTCGCGGCATTTGCACGCTTTGTCGGACGGCGAGGATTTCCCTCCAAAATCATGAGCGACAACGGTAAAACCTTCATCGGTGCCCAACGCGCAACCGAAAAAGAGTTCGTACAGTTCGCAAAAGAAGTCTCGCCGCATGTCATTGAAAAATATGCACCTCAAGGCATTAATTGGCAATTCATACCCCCGAGCGCCCCACATATGGGTGGACTATGGGAATCAGCTGTTAAAAGCTTTAAAACACATTTTAAAAAAGCCGCTGGCAATTATAAATTCACATTTGAAGAGTTCACCACGCTACTCATACGAGTTGAAGCCGTGCTAAACTCACGGCCGCTATCAGCGCTCTCGCAAGATCCCTCCGACTTTACAGCCCTCACACCTGGGCATTTTCTTAGAGGAGCTCCACTTCTGGCTATACCAGAACCAAACGTGGACTCACTCTCTCTCATAGATCGATGGGAACGAATCAAAATTCTCCATCATGAATTTAGTAGCCGATGGAAGGAGGAATATCTCAAAAACCTCCATAAAAGATATCGGAGGAAAAACACTCAAGAAGCTCCAAAAATTGGAGAATGCGTCCTAATTCATGACGACTGCCTCCCACCTACCGAATGGCGGCTAGCCCGCATCGAAAAGGTACACTACGGTTCCGACGGTCATATCCGGGTAGTTGACCTACGCACACAAACCGGAATGTTAACGCGACCGCTCGTCAAACTATGCTTTTTACCAACCGAGTCTAATACCGCCAATACCAATCGCGCGAATATCTAAATCAATAATAATACAATCAAATAGAGAGCAATTCATCCATCCAAGCGATGTTGCTACTCGATGTTAATACCGTACTCCTAAAGAGGTAGCTCGAAGGACTAGATTCCTCGAAATCGTGAATACTAACACGCGCCGCAAATAAAACCGCTTATCATATATACAATGATCACGCCTTATATAAGAAATAGACATATAAATACACATATGTAGTGCTCAAATTAAGCACCCCACATGACTTTACATGACACTAAAGTTGATTATCTTTTCGAAACAGATGTCTACAAACATGGAGATTGAGGAAGTCGCCCCAACACCAACCATCCGCTCGGCGGTCACCGTGCCACGCGCACGTGCAACACCCGTTGCAACTCCTCGCGCCAACGCTCCTCGTGCAACAACTGCACCATCGCCAGCACCACGTAGGGCTACGAATGGGTCCGACACCGCGGACACCGTAGAGCCGATCCCAAGGGATCCTGTAACGGTACACGGCGTACGTTGCCCTTTATGTCGCCGTCCACACGCATTGCGTCTGTGCGCTATATTTAAAGCCATGCAACCACCACGCGTCGCGCAACCTCGACGCACAATATGGCAGCCGAACCATCGTCCACAGGCGTGGAATCATCCTGGTGCACGATACCGGAACCCAGCGACATCAACACGTCAGCACCCTCCTAGGCAACGCAACCGACGCCCAACCGGGCTCAGCAACGTCGTGGAGACACTGCAGCAGCTACAGCGATTGCTAGGCTGATTACTCGTCTAGGGGGGCCGGGATGGCTAACTTAGCCGTAACCACCGCCGCGTTCGCAGCAACCCTGCGGCCGGCCATCTCACCACACCTCACACGCACACTAACACAATTACACATACACCAAATGTCAACACCAAACACACCCACACATCATAAACAAAACACAATTGTATCATCCTTTGTACCCGCCACACGAATTTATTTTGCGCTCCCGCTTATTAAAGTTTATTTTAATTTAAAGTCTTTTTATTTATTTAAAAGTACCGAGGTGAGTGAAAAGTGAAGTGTACCCAATTATATAGTATGCAGATGAAATATTCGAAATTTCGATGCTGTTTATGGCGCTGAAAACACATTATAGCATGCGCATTATAGCATATGTACGCAATATTCAGATATCAATAAGGAAGATAGGCCGATAAATGGGACTTTTGCAATTAAAGCAATATTTTGGATTTTTTTTTTTTTGTATAATGCATTCTCAGCGAAACCTGAACGATGGTGAAAATTTCAAAACCCCAGCTCAATGGGAAGTTAGTTCAAAATCCAAAGCAAAATCTCTGGAAGTGAAACTTTTCAAATATCACTATCCGTGCGCCACCTATCGGAATTATTTTTTTCTTATACTGCGTGGGGCCAGAAAACTAAACGATGATGAAAATTTCAAGATTCTACCTCAACGGGAAGTTCGTTGAAAAACAAATTAATCGACACCGAAAACAGAACTTCGCATTTCTTAAATAGAACCACTCACGCGCCACCTAGCGGGTCCAATTTTCTTTTGAACATTTGGAAATTGATTAAGTAATACACACGCTAAATATCAGCTAAATCGGTCCATAATTAGGATTTTCAGCTTTTATTACCCCGATCTCAGCTCCACCTAGCGGAATTTTTTTTAGGAAAATATTTCTTTTCATAGTAGTAATACTTGTTCCGAGTTTCAGCCAAATCGGACCATAAATGCGATTTTTGAAAATATAGCGACCCACGCGGCACCTATCGGATTTTTTTTTTTTTCATAATATTGCATTGTCATCGCGACCTGAACTGTAGTGAAAATTTCAAGACCCTAGCACAACAGGAAGTTGGTTCAAAATCGAATGCAAAAATCCGGGCACAAGAACGACGAAAGCGACTTAATAAAAACATTTTAATAATAGTAATATTATTGTTCACTAATAAAAAAAAAAAAAAAAAAAAAAAAAAAAAAACATAGAATAATTTAAGAAAAATTATTCACAAACGGTCAAAAGTCCACCAAAGTTTCAAAGATTCTCAAATTAATGACCACAAACTCATAACATACATACATATTAATCGCAGGACACAGCGAA
Organism: Campiglossa producta; assembly: GCA_964058755.1. Taxonomy (NCBI): domain Eukaryota; kingdom Metazoa; phylum Arthropoda; class Insecta; order Diptera; family Tephritidae; genus Campiglossa; species Campiglossa producta. Next base: position 61,087,946 of record CAXKVI010000002.1, read on the forward strand.
AAAAGCCACCCTGTGAAAATAAGCTGCAGCTGTCAGTAAAATGATCACGGGGTGCACTAAAATCCTTGACACTGCTAGTATAAATGGCGATCGATTGATGTCGCTCTAGTTGTCGATAAGGTAGTATAAAAACAAACAAACAAAATAAAATGAATACATACTAAGTGAACATGATGGATATAAGCTAGCAATAATCTCAACGCAGCTTGGTGTAAGAGGTACACACTGCGGGCTTAGAAATTCCTAATCCCCTTGGTTCTTGGTTCGATGACCAACAAAAGGTGATGAAAAATTTCTAAACACAAAGCCATTTGATAAGTGCCCTTGAGCAAGGCCGAAATTACGTAATCATGGTAGCTTGTAATTGTTGTTACTTTTCCATCTTGTTCACTAATAATAAAAAAAAAAAAAAAAATAAAAAAAAAAAAAAAAAAAAAAACATAGAATAATTTAAGAAAAATTATTCACAAACGGTCAAAAGTCCACCAAAGTTTCAAAGATTCTCAAATTAATGACCACAAACTCATAACATACATAAATAATAGTAATAAAAATGATATTTCTGTCCCATCAATGAATATGGATGTTTCATCAATGCTTTTTTGATAAATCACTATTGAAATGGTATCCATATAAACTATTGATAAATTCTAAATAGTTTAAAAAAACAAAATTTTATATAATTTGACATCTGGTATCAGTGAGACTCGAACCATGCTCCTCTGGCACGTTAGCCCAGTATTCTACCATTCGGCTACGGCATATTATACAATTTTTAGAAAAAAGTTCAATCATAAGAAATTCAAAAAATTTTGAATTAAAAAAAACCGCTCCAACAAGTTGTAATATTGTTACAAAATCCATAGTAAAAATTGTTGAACTATTATGATTATGCGTCCCAGAAAAATTTACATTTCGTCCATCTATTATATTATAGGCTAACAAATTACATATAAATAATTGCCAAGCTTAAACCCATACTAAATATGCATAAATATTTATGAAATGAATATGGATTTGTTGGCATACCTCTAAAGCAGTGCACAATTATCTAATATATAAGTTACGGGATTTTAGGTGAAATCCCAGAAAAAAATATATTTTTAAAATTGGGTTGTAGTCAACCTTTATTGATACCAGCAAGACAAAGACTAAATTTTACAATTGGAATTACTTAAAAGCTAACCTACTAGCACCGGCCAAACGTTGACGCTGATTCTCTGAATTTGCCAAACTGGGATGCGCGTGTTGAAGGTGGCTTCCTATTGCTGACGGTGCGTCTGGCTTTTACTGTGGGAAACATTGTGCAACCCAAGCTGCACTTCCGCTCTTATTTTTGTGCTTTTGCTGATCACTCAAAGTATCGATCAGCAAATGTTAACGTGTTCCATGTTAACACTTCCCCTCTAAAAAACGATCGTCCCCGAGCGTTTATTAGAAATAGGGTAGGTTGTTGAAGTTTATGTAAGTATTCTGATCATTAGGATGCTCCTTAGTTTTATCTAAGTTTATATTTGCCAAAGGAATTTGGTGAGTTTCTGGAATCGGAGATATTATTATTTTGGTTTGGTGCTTTCTCCAAAATTTGCAAAAAATTATAATGGCAATTATTGTAGTTGCAACTGCTCCAAGTGAAAGTGAGCTATTGGATATTGTTGCTGTTTTGAGGATATTTATTCTTCTTATGTTGTCGATATGGAATTCTTTTAAAGCTTCCAGGGAAAGTAACTCGATTCGGTTTTTTTCAATTGGTGCAGGTTGTAGGACTGCTGGAATAGCAGGCAGCGGAATCAAATCGTAATTAATGTAGAATTGGTTATTTATCTGTAACGTTGAGTTATGAAAATTAATAAGGTGTGTCCCTGACACATTTTTTTGCATTCCGTCAGCTTGTATTTCGCCTTTGAAGCCATTTAGCAATAATGTACCGGGTTTTACCTCTTCAATTTCTTGGATGTGTTGGCCGTTCGTTATGGTGCACGATGAATTTAAACTATTAATTACTCTAGGAATACAACTACTATTACTTATATTTATTAAATTGGTTTGCTTACAAATTTCAATTTTCTTATAGCTATCGCACAATTTCTTAATTCCATAGGTATCTTTTGTACCTTTTAAAATTTTTTCAAATTCGACATTAATTATGGTTTTATTTTCTTTAACAACTGGTCTAATTATAATTTTTTGAAAATTTTCTTTAATAGTTAGTGGTATTTTTACCAAGTAAAAAATTGTCATATTTTGACTTATTACATTTACATTCGATATTTCTAATGCTTCTTCGGCATTCTTAAATGGTATTTCATCATCTTCTAGTTTTTCTAAAGCAATTTCAATTTCATTTTTATTTAACAATAATGTGTTTAAAATATCTTTTTTTGCCCATTGTATGGCGTATTTTATATTAATCAACTCTTCTTTTATTAATCTTATCCTATTTTGCAAATTAGTAATTGTTTCATTTTCTATGTATGTATCCTTCCTTATATTATTAAACAGATTATTTACTATCATACTTATATTATTAATTTTTTCATTAAAAATTTCATTTATTAAAACTTGTTTATTGTTGTTACTATTAATTTTATTAAAGTTAGTGTTTATTGCCTCCAGATCTTCGTGATCGGGGCTTCCGGCTATGCATTTCCATGCCGTACCTAATATGTTTATGGATCGCTTTGGTTTTTTTTGGACGGGTTTTATTGTATTTAAAATTTGCAGGGATTGTGTTAGTTCGTGTTTTAATATGGGGTACAGGATTGTGTCTTTAGGGATGTCGGAGGAGGTGAAACTGTACATGTCCGTCAGGAATTGTTCGTATTTGTTAAGGTCGATTACGTGTATGAGCCTAAATGCTCCGTTCTGGATTTTAGCAAGTCCGTCATTTATCGTGACTAGTTGTGCAGTGGAGTAGTCGTAAATGTCTATTGATGCGGTTATCGGGTAAATGAGGAGGAATCTGGAAGGGAAAAATTAATTTGTAAATAAGGAAAGGAAAAGTTAATTTTGGTTTTTTATGTTGCTTTTGTGTATAATTCTTCCTGATTCTGTCAGGACTGTTGAATTCCGGTCTTCCCTTATTATTTCTTTTTTAAATTTTTTTGAGATTTTGGATCCTAACCGTTTGTTTATTTTGACATAAATGGTGTCACCCGGATTATACGCTTTAATGGGGTGCCTGGATTTGTTATGGTAGGCGAGATCTTTCGCCTGCTTATTTCTTAGTTCGGCTATATTCTCAGCCCTAGCCCTTTCGAATTGGCTTGGGTCGGTTGTAACTCTTCTACCAAAAAATACCTCTATTGGTTTCTTTTTTGTAGTCGAGTGGATTGTATTATTGTACTCATAGACGGAGTTGTCGAGGAGTTCGGCGAATGAAGTGAAGCTTCGCTCTGCTTTTAAACAACGCATTATTTCTGTGAGGGTCGAGTGAAATCGCTCTATTTGACCATTCACGGAACTTGCATAAGGCGGTGTTTTAAAAATTTGTATGTTTAGGGTATCTTCCAAAAGGAATCGAATGGAAGCTGAATTCAAGGACGTTTCGTTGTCTATTACTACTAATTCGGGTACGCCGAACTGGAAAAGTAGTTCGCGGAGAGGTTCCTTAACGTGCTCTATGGCTCTCGATCTAAGGATTTTTGTTTGGGCATATTTTGAAAATTTATCTATTGCTGTAAGGACGATATTTCTCTCAGTTATGTAAATATCAATGTGCAATATTTGCCCTGGGAATTGAGGAATAGGGGTTTCTCCTATTTTGGGTTTTGTGGGGTTTCGGTCATATTTATTTTCTTTACAAATTGAGCACTGTTGGATTATTCTATTTATATTTTTGGTCATGGAAGGAACGTAAAAATTTTCTAGGATTTGGGCTTTATTTTCTCGACAGTTACGATGTGCTCTTTTGTGGGTTTTCACAATGATTTCTTCCTGTTCTTGTTCATTTGTGATATCCTGCACTTGTATTTGTGTAAACCGGATTTTGTAATTGTTAAAGTGTATTGGATAAATTTCTTGGATTTTTCCCATAATTCTTTCCTCTGTTTTAATACAGTTGACAACGGAAGGATTAAGGTATCTTTTCAGAAGGTTCTTTAAAATTTCGGGGGTATAGTCGGGTTCTTCCAAAATGTGTCTGTGGTAAGTAGGGAACACTATTTTAAATTGATATGACGAGGTATCGGCTATATTAAAAAAAATTTGGTTTTTGAATACGTTTATTGGTGTTTCTACGGATGGGATTAGGTTATGCGATGAGCTTTCGTCGCTGTGTTGGGATACTGATAGGGAATTTATAGGTTCACCTGGCATCCTTGATAGCGCATCGGCTACGACATTAGTTGTGCCAGGTTTATACAGAAGCTCGTGATTATATTCTTCAAGGATGGCTTTCCAGCGCTTCATTTTGGAATTGTTGTTTTTATTGCTTAGGGCATGCGTTAGCGGCTGGTGATCCGTGAATATTTTAACTCTTGCTGAGCCGTACAGATAGTTTCTAAAATTATTCAAGGCCCATATTATAGCTAGGAACTCTTTCTCGTTCGCAGCGTAGGATTCTTCAGTCTTGGTAAGTGTTCGCGAAATGAAGGCGATTGGTTTTTGATCTTGGGAAAGGACTGCACCGATGGCATAATTTGAGGCATCGGTGGTTAAATGGAACTCTTTACTGAAGTCAGGGTATGAGAGAATAACGTCATCAGATATAAGGGATTTTTTTATTTTGTTGAAGGCATCTTTTGCCTCATCGTTCAAGTCTATATTTATTTTGGCTGACTTGTTTTTAGATATGCGGCCTTCTTCCCCTCTTAGAAGTAAGGTTAGAGGTTTTGCCAACTTAGCATAATCTTTTATGAAGCGGCGGTAATATCCTGAGAGACCTAGGAATGAGCGGAGTTGTTTTATATTTTGTGGGTAAGGTATTTTTGCAACTGCTTCTGCCTTTGCGGGATTTTTTGTTATGCCTTTTGAGGATATAATAAATCCTAGGAACTCTACGGAATCCCTGTAAAAATGGCATTTGTCCAGCTGAATTTTCATGTTCGCATCTTCGAGCGTTTTAAAAATTTCTTTCAGGTGGAGGGTGTGCTCCTCTTCGGAGTTACTGAAAACAACTATATCGTCGATATAGACGTAGCAAATTTTGCCAATTTGATGGCGAAGAATGTCATCTAGGGCCCGTTGGAATACTGAGGGGGCATTCTTTAATCCGAATGGCAGTCTTGTGAACTCGTATTTGCCATTATTTATTGAGAAAGCTGTTTTCTCAATATCGGATTCCTTGAGAGGGATCTGGTGAAATCCGCTCTTCAAATCCAAGACGGAAAAATATTTATTTTTCCCAAGCTGGGACAGTACTTCGTTAATTTGCGGTATTGGATAGCGATCTGCTATAGTGATCGCGTTAAGCTTGCGATAATCAATTACTATTCTGTACTGTTTGTTACCCTGAGAGTCGGGTTTTTTCGCAACGACCCAAATGGGTGAATTATACGGTGACCTTGATGGTCGAATAATACCGTCGTCTAACATTTTTTTAATCTGGGACTCAACTTCATTTTTCAGCGACATTGGGTAGGGGTAATATCTTGTATAGACGGGGGTGTCATTGTTGGTACGGATTTCGCCTACGACTTTAGTAGTGTATGTGAGTTTATCATTAGGTTCGGAAAATAGATTTGGAAAATGATTTACTAAATTATCGACATTTTTTCGTTGATTTGTTGACAAATGGTCATCATTGAGTTCAATTTTATTAACAGATTTTGACTGAAATTGTTTTAGTTTTATTTTGGTATTCCCCTGTATTTCCATAAAGTTATCTTTGACGTGAATAACAGCTTCTAGCTCTTTGAGGCTGTCATTCCCGAGGATTCCATGAAATGACCGAAGGGTGGGGAGTAGGTAAAATTTTAATTTTTTATTTATGTGGAATAGGTTTAGGAAAGTGTGTTCTTTAATTTCGATGTCTCCTGCTATAGATTTTGCAAAAAAAATTTCTTCGTTTTTAATGGGTTTTGGTACGATGGATGGTTGGATGTAATTTTTTGTTTATCCTGTATCTATGAGAAATTTTACTATGTTTCCACTCTTCAGCTTGCACTCGATATAAGGCAACGAAGAGTGATTCATTCTAAAAAATGTAGATCGGTTGTATCTATGAATTCATTGGTTAATTCACTATTATTATGGTTATTATAGGTGTCATTAGTATTAGGTTCATACTCTTGGTTAGTGGGATTATATTCGTTTAGGTTGTACTGGTCTTGTTCGGTCGTTTGTTCGATGTGGAAGTTTCTTTGTATTTTGTTAGGAGGTGCGGGAGGGTTAGTGTTAGGTGGTCTTTTGTTAGTAGGATCATTGGGACGTGGCCTGTTCATGTAGTTAAGGTTTCTTGTTCGTAGGGATGGATCGATATCCATTGGTTCTGGTCGTGGTTGAGGTTTTTGGGTTGGACGAGGTGGTGGGTTATTAGGACGTGGAATGTACTGGTTTTGTTGGTAAGGATGTTGGTATTGGTAGGTTGGTTGGGGATGTTGGAATTGGTAATTTGTTTGGGGAAATTGATAATGATAATTCGGTTGGGGAGGCCTGTAGGGAGGAGTTGTGTTCGACCTGGGTTGAGGCATGAATGCCAATTCGGGGTAAAACTCGTTGTTAATTCTTTTGGGAGGAAGGGGTGGACGGATGTCCAAAGGTCTCCTGGGTTGACCATTATTTACTAAGGCATAGTGGGATCTGAAGTTTTGGTTTTCGAGTTTTAGACACAAGTGGAGGGCTTGTGGGAGATCAGCGGGTTCCCTCATTCCTAGGAGTCTTGGCAAGTCTCCTTTAAGCCCACGAATGAACGTGTCCAGCGCTTTGTCCCTGTACGTGCGGGTAAGCAGATGCATGGCTTCTGTGCCGACATCCATGCAGCCGAGCTTATTAAGAATAAGCGACATGTGCGAGTATACTCGCTGGTAAAATTCCTGAATTGTAAGGTTACCCTGCACAAGCGACGTCATCTGGTACTCGAGAGTACCTAAGTCGCGCTTATCCGCATAGTGCAGCGTTAAGCATCTGGAAATTGCTTTCCAGTCTAGTGGAGTATTGTATGACTCCAAGGCAATGTCGGCGTTTCCGACAATTTTATTGCGGATAACGTTGAGGATCCCATAGTATTTGGGGGATCCCCTTTGTGGCTCATAGATCTGAAGGATCCTGTCCACGCTTTTCTTCCACGAGTTGAATTCTCCTGGTGCCCCTGAGAATTCGCGAAGACACCTTACCACATCGGGTATTTTGTCTAATTCCGAGATGTTGGGAGAAGCTGTGTCTATAGTTATATCCCTAACATCGGAAAAACTCGCGTTGGGGTTGAGGGCGGCTTGAACCATGTTTCGCCCTTGTTGTTGGAACATATTGGTTACGATGCCAGATATGACCTCCGTCAGCTGGTCCATCGTTAAGGGATTGCTAGTAGGGGCAGCGGATGCAGGGGCAGCGGATGCAGGGGGTGCGTTTAGCACAGGTGGTCGAATAAGATTTGGGGGGTTTGACATTTTGAGTTTACTTATTTATGTATATTTATTTATGTATTGTTTTGTGGAACTTCAAAAATCTCTGGAGGGTCCCTTTGGTGGTGATTCGCAGAGTTGTTTTTATTTTATTTCTAGAGATTTCTTTTAAATTATGAGCTGTACAAGCTCTTCAGTTAAAAATGTTTTCCTTTGTGTTATTCAAGGACAAAGGTTTTAATATATTCACTTGATTTTATCTTAAAAGGAATTGATTAAAAAAAAATATCTTTTCTAAATAGGAAATTACTTTTTACTTAATTAATTTTAAATATTTTGTTTACTATTTCTTAAAATTTTTCACTCACGTTTAGCTTTAATCTAAATTCTATTCTTAGGAATTTTTTTTTTTTTTTTCACTTAATTAATTTTAAATCTTTTCCCTTTATTATTATTCAAAATTTTCACTCACTTTTTGGTTTACTTTAAATTCTATTCTTAAGAGATTTATTTTCACTTAATTACCTAATTTAATTTTCCTTTATTATTTTTTTTAAAGTTTTTCACTCACTTAAATACTATGCTTACGTTATTAGCAGCATCAGTCGGCTAACGCTTGACGTTTCCCGTTTGCCTTTGTTGGCTACTAGGGCACCTCGTTTCCTGAGCTGTTGGTGAGTACTTTGCTGCTGGCGAAAAGGACCTACGGCTTTGGTGTGTTATTCCACCCTTTATGCGCTTTCTGCTTCAGTTTATTGACGCTTCTACCCTTTAGGCGCTTTCTGCTTCCAGGATTTTATGCTTCGGTTTATTAACGCTTCTACCCTTTAGGCGCTTTCTGCTTCTAGGATTTTATGCTTTAGTTTATTAACGCTTCTATCCTTTATGCGCTTTCTGCTTCCAGGATTTTATGCTTCAGTTTATTAACGCGCACGAGTTTAAAACACACGACTAACGTAGGCCCCACGTTGGGCGCCAGTTACGGGATTTTAGGTGAAATCCCAGAAAAAAATATATTTTTAAAATTGGGTTGTAGTCAACCTTTATTGATACCAGCAAGACAAAGACTAAATTTTACAATTGGAATTACTTAAAAGCTAACCTACTAGCACCGGCCAAACGTTGACGCTGATTCTCTGAATTTGCCAAACTGGGCTGCGCGTGTTGAAGGTGGCTTCCTGTTGCTGACGGTGCGTCTGGCTTTTACTGTGGGAAACATTGTGCAACCCAAGCTGCACTTCCGCTCTTATTTTTGTGCTTTTGCTGATCACTCAAAGTATCGATCAGCAAATGTTAACGTGTTCCATGTTAACATATAACCAATAATGCTTCATTTATATGTAATAAGCGAATGAAAATTTCTCATGCAACTTGAATTGGTTATCTGACAATCAATTTGTAAATAAAGCGATAGGCCAGTGTGGCGCGTCATGGGGTAGTGGTCGAGCGGTTGATGGTTCAAGTACAGTTACAGCTATCGGCCAAAATTTTTTTCTTTTTTGTCATTGAAAATTTTTTATATTTTTTATATATAGTTTTATATTTCTAATCTTGACTTTTTAAAATTTTTATAAACAATATTTTTATGTTTGTGATCTCTACTTTCGAGAAAAAAAAATTTGGTGCGAATATTTTTAGTTTACGGAAAGCCATGTGAAATAATAATTTTAGATCATAAATATACATACATACCACCCATTATAGAAATGCTATAACCGCTTATACAATTTCGTTTTTTTTTTTTTTTTGGTAAATATTTCAAAAAATTACCATTAATATAAGTCTGACTGCTCTAATTTTTGAAGATGAAAGCTGCAATTTGCGAATTTTTTTCAAACATAGTGGTCTGTTTATTCAATTTCTGTAGATTATTTCGATAAATTTCACGATTTCTATCGATTGAGATAGAGTTGCTGATAAATTCCTTATTTAAAGTATAAAAATCGAAAACATATTTTATGGATACTTAAATTTTTAACTAAACCAAGTGATAAGCGGAAATCTTAAATTTTACTGAAGACAACAAATAATTTCTTTTCATATGTATATATGTATGTATTAACTTTTAAAAGGGCAGATTTGCAACCCGAGCCCCAAACAAGTCTAGACCAAATAGAATAGAATTTTTTTAAAAATCAATATACATTTTTTTTCTTTAAATCAAAAGAAAAATCCATATAAAGTGTCTTTTAAATATTGCTAAGTTATGGTTAAAGAAAAAAGCTAGAAAACCCTCAAACTTTTTTTGACCTATCCAGAATTTGTAATTTACCCCCACTAAAAAGTTTTAAAACCACGCCATGTATAATACATTTTTTTAAAATACAACCCATACTTCTCTAAAATGAATGTGTAACTATTTTCGTTCTCTCGCTCATTAATATTCTTTATTATTACACGAACTCATATTTCCAAATTTCCACCCCTTCAAAATAAACGACAAACCAATTTCATACTCATATCTATTTGCATACACACCCTGCAGGGAACTCAGGCACTAGTGACACAAATTTCTGGTTCAGAACTAGATATAAAGTGGCCAATAAGAACTAGTACGTTAGTGATGACATTTTCACTAGTTCCCTGCAGGGAACTTAGGCACTAGTGGCACAAATTTCAGGTTCAGAACTAGATATAAAGTGGCCAATAACAACTAGAACGTTAGTGATTACATTTTCACTAGTTCCCTGAAGGGAACTCAGGCACTAGTGAACAAATTTCAGGTTCAAAACTAGATATAAAGAGGGCCAATAAGAACTAGTACGTTAGTGAATACAAAGTGAATAAAAAGAAGACCCCTATTGTTGTTTTTGTATGTAGGGTTTGAAATGGACTAGTTCCGAACTATCGTAGAATGGGATAAAATTGTACTAGTGTAAATGTGTGGAGCTTTAGTCTGGTTTGGAACCAACGAAAGTGTGCCCATTAAAGAACTAGATGTAATTTGTAGAATTTAGAACTATAGAAATAGTACCAATAAACGAACTAGATCCAAACTGTAGAATTTTGTACTAGTTCCAGCCTAGGACATCGCCATGTTAAATTCGCCAGTTGATTTCATGTAAAAAAGATAGTTCGCGAACTAGTACTGGTTCGGAACGCACTAGAAGCGAACTAGCTCTGAACTAGAGATTTTCCCTACAGGGCATATTCATACATGCGTAAACACTCCAATTCTCTCGCTCATTGAGTACAAACAGTAGATTCGGCGTTGAACTCATATATGTATATTGAAATGTTACACTCCAAATAGATGGCGTCGGCGCGAATAGCCAATTTGTTTCCGCATGAGAGTTGCCCCAATATGTGTTGTTACCCTGCAGGGAACTCAGGCACTAGTGACACAAATTTTTGGTTCAGAACTAGATATAAAGTGGCCAATAAGAACTAGTACGTTAAGGATTACATTTTCACTAGTTCGAAACCAGCGTTTGAGGAGTCATTAAAAGGCATTTGGATTCGTATTTGATTTTAAGTTTTTGTACTTAATTTATATTTAGAACTATAGAAATAGTGCCAATAAACGAACTAGATCCAAACTATCGAATTTTGTACTAGTTCCAGCCTAGGACATCGCCATGTTAAATTCGCCAGTTGATTTCATGTAAAAAAGATAGTTCGCGAACTAGTACTGGTTCGGAACGCACTAGAAGCGAACTAGCTCTGAACTAGAGATTTTCCCTACAGGGTATGTACCAAAGGATTAAAAAAAAGTGACTATATGTTTTTCTCATATCTCGCACGCTTTAGTAAGTTTAGTTTAAAAATAAAATTTTTAGGAAAGAAGCAATCAATATTTTAACTTTCTGTATTGAAATTCATCAAGGAAAAAAAAAAAAAAAAAAAAAATTAGATTGAAATAGATACACCCATTGCCGTCAATTTTATATAATATGAAATTTTGCTTTTTAAAAAAAGAAAAAATCAAACATCTTTTTCGTAGAATTCTATAATAAAAATGACATAACTATGGTCGCCATATATTCCAAAGTATTAATAAACAAATGAAAAACTAAAAATGTTATATTGTTGTGCCATAAAATCCTGAAAATCTTAAATTTTCAATTACATATATTTATAATAAAATGTAATTTAACTATAAAATTTTTTGGGAAAACGTAATCAAAATTATATTTTTCCATAAACCTCTAATATGTATGTATATATCTAAATAGAGATTCAAAAGCCCAATAAAGCTTCTCTTAATTGTAGAATTCCATATTAAAAAAATTTATTCAAGGAAAAATTCCAATGTAATAGATTTGTTTAAAATGAAATTCTAAAAAGTTTTATGTTTTCATAGCACCATTATTAAAATGTGAAATAGGGCAACCATGGTCAAACTTTTAATTTGAAAAAAATATGTCGCAATCAAAGTTGGCTTGCGTACCACCAAACAAAAAAAATGTTTCAAAAAAATAAAATAATAATTCAATATGGCTCCTGTTGTTGGAGTACCAAGCTTATTTTGAGAAATTTGTATATGCGTGTAAAATACCAGCAATGGAAATATTTTGATTCTCTCGCTCTTTGAGAGTTAGAGTAATATCGTCAAACTCATATTTCGAAGTTGGCTGAACTTCAAAGGAAACCACTCTTTATCTTCATTCTCTCCCTCATTAAACACGTCCTATTATGAGAGAGAAATTATTTTCATTCCCTCGCTCATTGAGTACTTCGGTCCATTATTTATATTAATAGTCTAACTTTGTTGTTGGTATATTGTTAATTTTTAAACTGCTTTGTGCATAAGGTAATGGCGCGGCGGTGAGCGTATAGAATACGGTGTGCACAGTTGCAAGACCCGGTTGCGGAATATTCCTTTTTATACCTTTCATGAACATGAAATGGTATTATAACTTTGGTCCGATGTTTGTAAATATGAGAAGAAGAAGAGATAGACCCATCAATAAGTATACCGAAATGATCAGGATGACGAGATGAGTTGATTTAGCCATGTCCGTCTGTCCGTCTGTCTGTCTGTCTGTCTGTCTGTTTGAACGCAAACTAGTCCCTCAGTTTTTGAGATATTTGGCTGAAATTTGGTATGCGGCCACCATTTTCCAATATAGGAATCATTTGTCGGAACCAGCAAGATCGGACCAATATAACATATAGCTCCCATACAACCGATTATTCCGATAAACGGATTTTGGGCTATAACTCCTGTAATTAAACACGAAGGAACGTGAAATTTTATAAGTGTTGCTATTTTTATATGTGAAATATCGATGCTGAAAATCATAGAGATGGGATAAATATTTCACATAGCTCCCATACAATCGATTATTCCGATAAACGGATTTTGGGCTATAACTCCTGTAATTAAACACGTAGGAACGTGAAATTTTGTAAGTATTGCTATTTTTATATGTGAAATATCGATGTTGAAACTCATAGAGATGGGATAAATATTTCACATAGCTCCCATACAATCGATTATTCCGATAAACGGATTTTGGGCTATAACTCCTGTAATTAAACACGAAGGAACGTGAAATTGTATAAGTGTTGCTATTTTTATATGTGAAATATCGATGCTGAAAATCATAGAGATGGGATAAATATTTCACATAGCTCCCATACAATCGATTATTCCGATAAACGGATTTTGGGCTATAACTCCTGTAATTAAACACGTAGGAACGTGAAATTTTGGACTTATTGCTATTTTTATATGTGAAATATCGATGTTGAAAATCATCGAGATTGGATAAATATTTCACATAGCCCCCATACAATCGATTGTTCCGATAAACGGATTTTGGTAGATAACTCCTGTAATTATATCGGTAGGAACGTGAAATTTCGTAAATGTTGCTATTTTAGAATGTGGAATGTCGATGTTAAAAATCAATGAGATTGGACCAATATAACACATCGTCCCCATATAATCGATAGCTCCGATAATTTCGGTATGAGCTAAAGTTAAATTCACACAGGCTGTACTGGGGATCAAACAGTGAAAATCGTGACGCTTATTCATGAAAGGTATTTAGGTAGACAGCTTTCCTTACTTGTTTTTCTTAAATTATGTTTTTTTATATTAAAAAACCTTTAAACTATAAAAATTTACTTAATTTTCAACCTAATAATTTTTTGTTCTTCACCTGCTCAAAACGATCGCATAAATTAGTGGCTATTTGTTAAGCACAATCTCATCATCCGATTATTCAAGTGCAACATGAAATCTCGAAAACCGAATATTTGCATGGCATTTGCCATAAATAATTTTGGAAAGGGCTGCTGTAATTTAATATTTTTATTATATAATAACAGCCGCTATTTTTTAAATTCTTTGATGGCCTCATTTCGCCTATAGATGAGTTTTTAATGTATACATTTAAGTTGGTCGAGGTTCGGCCACGGGTCCTAAAGGCAGCTATTGACAAAAAGTTGATCAGATGTTTGAATAAGTTCAACTATTTTAAATTGGTCGAATTTCGACCACGGGATATACTAGTATATATTAATACGCTGTCTCTACCATTATTACTATGTAGTAAGTTTAGTTTAAATATGGTAGTAAATATGGATATGGATATACCGACAATAGAAATTCATATCACGACCATAGATATTGACATGCCGTTCAAATATATTAGTATTCTATCCATAAATATAAAAAATAGTACATCATATCAAAATGGTTGACATGTCATTTTACTTTTTATTGGTAGCAAATAATATTTGATAACTCGCTCATTCTGAATGAATATTGCATCAAACTCGGCGCTATCAATAGTGATATTGTCACAACATTGAATGCATTTCTCTCAGTGCTTGATCCGGGCTGGCATTGAGCCAAATCCTGGCCCAAGAGAATGGTTCTGCTGCGTTTGCCGGAAGAAAATATACACAAGACGATCACACTCAGTACAGTGTGCATCATGCAAAGGTTGGTTGCATAAATTTAGTTGCTCCGGACTAGATCCCAAAACACACCGGCCCACTAGTTTCTTCAAAAGTTTTGTGGCGCCCTGCTGTTCACGTCCTAGGACGTCTCGAGGCAAGTGACGTTCTAATGTTGCATTATCGCCTTCCATAAATCTAGTCTCCACGACCTGCAATACTTATATTGCCCAGCAGAATATGTGTGTTTCCGGCTGTAGCTCGCTTCCTAGTGCGTCAACTTCACAAGCATCCACTCATGGCTACTTTCTTCGTAGCACATCAGTTGATGCTTTTAGCACTACCGAGCTTCAGCCCCCGTCTCTGAACCCCTTACTAACTTCTTCCGGCATTAGCACGAATGCAAGTCAAGGCCATCAACTTCTGGTCCCTCACTATTCGTGCACTGTATGTCGGCATAGGATATATGCGTCTGTGGCATCGGTCAAGTGCAATTCCTGCCTAGGCCGATGTCACCTACGCATATGTTCTGGGCTCGCAAACAGAAATCTCTGGACTGATGTGTTTGTCGCGCCTTGCTGTCGAGTTGTGCAGCCCTCAACGCCGACGGATGTGCACTTATCTAATAATGAACGAAATCCGCCGGCTTCAGGACTGCAACGGAGATCAATATCGCGACCTAGCCTACCACCATCTAGGCGTACACATCAGTCTTTAACTCCCAGAGTGGCCATTGCCTCTCCTTCGCAATTTAAATTGTTGCAATTTAACTGCAACGGCTTGACCGGCAAGATAGCGGAGATAACCACATTTATGCCGCTACATAAAATCAAAATTGCTGCAATCCAGGAGACAAAACTTGGTCCCCACTCGAATCTCCGAGCGAGTGGAGGCTACCACGTTCTCCGGCATGACCGCACGGACGGCGGAGGTGGTCTCGCATTCCTTGTTCACCATACGGTGCAGTATAGGGAATTTTATATCAACACTGACCAAAGAGACTTACCCTTAGAGTGTCAGGGTATAGTTATACAAGCTGGTGGTGTTGATCTCGAGCTAATCAATATATACATTCCTCCCGTCACCTGCTGCCCCAGAAGTTATCGTCCTGACCTTAGGGCGTTTCTTTGTGGCGATAACCGTATCATCATGGGCGATTTTAATGCCCACCATGATATGTGGCATTCACACCTTTCTGTGGACGGCAGAGGACGGGAATTAGCCGAGCAAATTGACACTTCCTCTTTCTGTACTGTGAACGGAGACACCCCGACAAGGATGGCTGTTAACTGCAGTAGCTCCCCAGACTTAACTATTGTTAGCCCGGGGTTAGTTAACAGCATAAACTGGCAACCTATGGTGGCCTTGTCATCCGACCACCTGTCTATCATCCTGTCCGTCGATCGTGCCACGGATTTTATCACGTCGGAGAAAAGAACATACGTGAATTTCAAAAAGGCTAATTGGGTCGGCTTTTTGGAATTCACGGAGAGCTCCTTTGGTGATCTTCCCATTCCCACTGATGTACACGTCGGCGAGCGTAACATACGTGAGGTCATTAAAAAGGCTACAGCCCGTTTTATTCCAGCTGGTAGAATAGAAAATATCAGGCCTAACTTCCCAGCTGAGGCCGCAGCCTTGGCCAATGAACGTGACCTCATACGCAACATCGATCCCTCTGACCCACAGATCGGTGATCTCAACGTGGAAATCAGGCGGCTGGTTAAAGTACACAAACAAACCAAATGGGAGGAGCACCTCAGGTTTTGTAACCTCTCTACCGGTGTTGGGAAATTATGGTCCACCGTCAAGTCCTTGTCGAATCCTTCGGGTCCACCAAAAAATGTCGACATCACCTTTGGTGACAAGACATTAAATGACCCCTGGAAATGTGCGCAGGCTTTTTGTCGACAGTATGTCCCACACCCTGCGCAAGATAGGACAAGACGTGGAATCTTCAGGCGCGCGCATAAACACAAAAACTATGCCCCCGTTCCCATCACCGCTACAGAGGTTCAAGAGGCCATCCGGAAGGCCAAAAATTCCAAAGCCATCGGCCCTGATGGCATAGCCATGGTGCATCTCAAGCATATCGGCCCAGCGGGAGTCAAATATTTAACTGCCGTCTTCAATCTGTCTTTGATCACAGCTGTCATACCCGACAAATGGAAGCAGGCAACTGTGGTCCCACTACTAAAGCCTGGCAAGCCAGCTAACGTTGGGGAGTCATATCGTCCGATATCACTCCTCTCGCCAGTAGTAAAGAGACTTGAAGCGGCCCTACTCCCGCTCTACACATCACACTTGATGTTAGCCGAGCACCAACATGGCTTCAGGAAAGGCAGGAGCACAACATCTGCTCTAAATGTCATAAACAATCAGATAACTGACGGTCTAAATCAAAACAGACCTAATGACAGGACGGTTCTAGTTGCACTCGATCTGAGTCAAGCTTTTGATACAGTAAATCATGGGCAGCTTGTATCTCAAGCGTTGGACCGCCAATTATCTCAGTGGTCGTCGGTCGTCTCACAGTGGCCCAAATGCTCATTCTAGCTGGAAGAAAATGAATTTTTCGACTTTCTTGGAAGCAATAATTTTGAGTTATTATATGTTAGCAATTGTTTACAGTGTATAACGGTACATTTGTTTTGTTTTAATTCGCCGTAATAACTTCGCTTTATGAGTTCAAAACTGATGTTTATTTTGTTCTAAAATATTTAAAGAAGTGGAGTGGTTGCAAAACTATTAAAAAAGTGTGAATATTTCTCGTGGATTAACTTAATTACGGTGAATACAATGTTTATTATTTATGTATATAAATTTGGGTTGAATTTGGTATTTTGTTTTCATAAAAACTCGTTGTATCACATGAGTTTCTAACACGTGGTATTTTTTTCGAAATTAAAATTCTATTAAAGTTTTGGCAAGGACTTTATTCGACTTTTATTGTGATTTATGAATTTTTGTGCAATGAATTATATAAGCATTTCAATGTTTGCAAAATGAGCTGCTAGTTTTTGCCTAAACTCTTTATTTTTCGCTTACAGTGGAAAATACCGATAACAAGGAGTGAACTGTACAACGTTTGGTATAATGTAAACAGCAGAATGAAAAATACAATGCTGTTTTAAAACATATTTGCAATTATTTCGGGATTGAAAGTAAAGAAAATAATAAATATTATAAAGATGTTGTGCAATCTGTCCATGCTTTTATATGCACATTGAAAAAAAAAATGGACGCAGGGGAATCGAACAAAGCTTGTGTTTGAGACTTCAAATAAAGTGTGGTTAGATCAAACTGCTCCAACCAAAACTTCTTCGACAGCTTTTGAAGACGAGCAACCATCAACATCTAAGCGCGGAAGACCTTCAAAGGAATTTTTAGACCAAAGCGAGAGAGCTAAGCGAGCGCAAGTAGCACCTTTATTGGAGAGTTGGTCGCCAGAAGAATTAGTGTTTGCTGCTGGAACAAGTCTCTATAAAGATAGAAAAAGGGATGCTGCAAACATTGTGAAATCTGTAAGTTCTTCTCCATCAAAAGCGTCCAGAATAAAACAAAAATGCAGTGCCTTTATCTGCAGAAGTAATAGCTCTGCTTTCAGAGGTAATTGCACAGTCAGAAGTCGACTCGGAAAGTGAAGCAGATTCTAATTAATGACCTTATTTGATTTTTAACGACATGTAAACTTTTTCTTAAAAAATCACAGTTTTGGAAATTCAATCAATTTTTATTTTGAGATACCCATTTGACCGATTAGGCTTGTTTTTGGTATAAACCTCCATTTTATTGTAAACATTCAGCATGCAAAGTTTCACATCGATAAGTCTTCGCAAAAGCAAATTATGATTTTTTTCCAGCTAGATTGAGCATTTGGACCACTGTGCGTCTGTTGTATTCAGAAACAAAAAATCTAAAGCCAGGAAAATCAAACAAGGGGTACCACAGGGTGGTGTCCCTTCCCCGTTATTGTTTAACTTCTATATTTCGAAGCATCCTCCTCCACCAGAAGAAGTTACGATTGTTTCTTACGCAGACGATTGCACGATATTGGCTACTGGTACTTCCGTTGATGAGCTGTGCTCTAAAATAAATGGCTATCTCCCCTCTCTAGTCGAGTTCTTCACCGCCCGAAGCTTGACATTGTCGCCAACAAAGTCTTCGGCGACCCTATTCACGACGTGGACAGCGCAGGTTGGCATGGAACTAGAAATTTATGTAGGTGATCATAAAATACATACTGTCGCTCACCCAAAAATCTTAGGAGTGACTTTCGACACCATGCACACTTTCGCTGCCCATTCAGCTGCAATTGTCTCAAAATTACAGAGCCGTAACAAAATCCTCAAATCACTAGCCGGCAGTACTTGGGGTAAAGACAAAGAAACGTTGTTGGTAACGTACAAGGCAATTGGTCGGCCGATCCTGAACTATGCGTCGCCGATATGGTCGCCGGGGCTTGCAGACGTTCACTGGAATCAGCTTCAGGCCTGTCAAAACACCGCGCTCAGAGCCGCTACAGGGTGCGTCCTTATGTCACCTATATCTCATATACACAATGAGGTGAAAATGCTTCCAGTTAGGGAGCATAATGAAATGCTAAACAAGCAGTACCTACACTGAGAGAAATGCATTGAATGTTGTGACAATATCACTATTGATAGCGACGAGTTTGATGCAATATTCATTCAGAATGAGCGAGTTATCAAATATTATTTGCTCCCAATTAAAAGTAAAATGACATGCCAGCCATTTCGATATGATGTACTATTTCTTATATTTATGGATAGAATACTAATATATTTGAACGGCATGTCAATATCTATGGTCGTGATATGAATTTCTATTGTCGGTATATCCATATCCATATTTACTGCATAGTAATAATGGTAGAGACAGCGTATTAATATATATGGGCGAAATGTAAATTTTTCTGGGACGCATAATCATAATAGTTCAACAATTTTTACTATGGATTTTCTAACAATATTACAACTTGTTGGAGAGGTTTTTTTAAATTCAAGATTTTTTGAATTTCTTATGATTGAACATTTTTCTAAAAATTGTATAATATTCCGTAGCCGAATGGTAGAATACTGGGCTAACGTGCCAGAGGAGCATGGTTGGAGTCCCACTGAAACCAGATGTCAAATTATATAAAATTTTGTTTTTTTAAACTATTTAGAATTTATCAATAGTTTATATGGATACCATTTCAATAGTGATTTATCAAAAAAGCATTGATGAAACATCCATATTCATTGATGGGACAGAAATATCAATTTTTATTTAATGTGATATCAATAATTATGGATGTTCCATCCATAGATTTCGCTCCGTGTACTGAATTGCTGTAAACCACAGCATCCCGGTAGACAACTGCTTGAATTCATTCCGCCTCCTAGGACCATAAGATCGCATTTACGTAAACATTTTGATGAGATCCGGCACTATATAACAACGCCGTTTGATCTACAGGTGCATAAACAGGCCTTGGGGCATATCCATACAACGTCTGTTGGCCATTACTCTGCGCTCTGTCCGCTAAACAATGTCTTACATGCCGCAACAACTGGCATTTCTGAAGAGGAGCGTCATCTTCCTCGAGAGACAAGGGTCACTCTGGCTCAATTACGATCTGGATATTGTAGCAGGTTAAACTCCTACATATCTAGACTGAACCCTGATGTGCCGAATGTATGTCCGGCATGCGCCTCGTCCCCCCACAATACCAATCACTTATTTTCTTGCTCATTTGAGCCCACTCTTCTAACACCCATCTCTCTTTGGTCCAACCCTATTGAAACTGCTAGTTTCCTTGGACTCCCGTTAGAAGATATTGATGACAATTTAGGTTAAGGAAAAATACGCGTTGGGCAGGACTACACCTCGTTACAACAGCAACAACAATCTGTCAACTGGTATGATTCTGATGCCTATATGAACTAATCTGCCTTTTGGTAGGATTCTGATCCAGATATGAACTAGTCTGCCAACAGGTATGATTCCTGGTGCATATATGAACTAATCTGTCAACTGGTATGATTCTGATGCCTATATGAACTAATCTGCCATTTGGTATGATTCTGATGCAGATATGAACTAGTCTGCCAACTGGTATAATTCTGATGCATATATGAACTACTCTGCCAACTGGTATGATTCTGATGCATATATGAACTAGTCTGTCAACTGGTATGATTCTGTCGCATATATGAACTAGTCTTTCAACTGGCATGATTCTGATGCATATATGAACTAGTATTTCAACTGGTATGATTCTGATGTATGTATGAACTAGTCTGCCAACTGGTATGAGTGGTATGTATATATGAACTAGTCTTTCAACTGGTACGATCCTGAAGTATATACGAACTAGTATCTTAAATGGTATGCTACTGATGTGTGTAATTACAAGTATATCAACTGGTATATTCCTGATGCAGAGGCTGACTAGTTAGCCAATTGGTATGGTGCTGATGCAGAGAAGGACAATTGCCATCTCGTAGGACATCGCCGTGTTAAAAATACCAGTTACTAATATGGAAAAATTACAGAACTCGAACTAGTTGAGGCCGTCTGGCTGACTGGTATTTGATTAGTATAAAACTAGTTAAGTTGACTGCAGGGTTGTAGAAACTTCTGATGTGATTAATCATAGTGAGTTAATAGTATTATCTGCTGAAATATTGTCTGGTCCACCAATAAATGCACATAAAACTACACGTGGGCAAATAATGATTCGCCTAACACAATTTTGTTAAAAATTAAAAAATAATCTCAAAATGAATAGTTGTAATTAGTTCTAAGAAATAATTGCTTTAGCAAGACAGTAAAACTTGAAGTCATGGAATCAGATGAATCATGCGCAGTTGTTGTTTCCGAGGTAGTAGTCCCTTATTCAGATACTGATAGCTTCGTGAACTTAACTCAAACCGTTAGTGACGCAAATTCAAGCAGAATTGTTTCGATCAGTGCCGGGCAATTTGTGTGTGACACTACAAAGCCAGTGTCAGAAGAAGCGCACGAGCCTTTCGGATTAGCCCATCGCTATGGAAGCAACGAAGATTTGACTGAATTAGCAAATCTTTTGGTTAGCTGGAATTTGGGGATATGCTAGACTTTTTTGTTCGTAAGTATTACTCATTGGTGACATGTGTCACTGGTAATAGTGTCAATTGACACTATTTCCATGGTAAATTTGAAATAGTGTCAATTAACACTATTGCGCTTTCGAAATGGAATTAGTGTCAACAAGAAAATGGAAAATAAATCATTGACACTACCCACCCGACCAACGCTCACGAAAATACCTAAGTTTTCGAAGCTTTAGCAATAATTTTCCTGAAAAATGTATCCGCAAAACTATCGTAAAAGTATTATCCTTCGCCCAGTTTGTGGCAGCAGAGCTCACTTTCTCGATATCAGATTTTGATACATTTTCCGATTCGTTTTCGTTCCGTACATGGATTGCTAACGGATCTGGTTTCGGGACGTTTTCACTATCGAGAAAGTTACGCAAACAGTATCAAATACGATTCTTTTTTGTGCTGTAAATGGACTACTAACGGATCTTGTTTCGTTACGGTTTCACTATCGAGAAAGTACCTAAAACAGTATCGAAAACGGGTCGAGAATGTTTACGCTTACGACGAGTTCTAACTCGTTCCATATTTACAATTTACACATCTTTTTAGTTAAAATCATTGGGGCATAAAAATAAAGTCGAGCTAAAGTAGGCACTAAAGTTGGTGAAAACTTTTTGACACCATTTCCAACGGTCTATCTGTCAGAAAAGCTGACGCTTACTTTAGTGCATACTTTATCTCGACTATGACTATGCCCCATTTGCTTTATTTTAATTTATATAGGTAACATAAAAAAGTATGTCGTTTTGATTATAAACATAATACAATTCGAATTAGTTAATTAGTTTATAGTAATTAAGCTAATAAAAATCGATGGTCTTGAAGGAACGCCACCCTTGAGTTTGTAGCTGCTAGGTACTTGACGTATTGGGGAACCAAAGATTTTTCTGCGACAGTTCGTTTTATGAAAATCCTAAGGACATTTAAAAAATTATTAGATTAGGTGAAATGTTTAATACTCCAAAGCTAGCAAACACTTGCATATTTACCTCGATTCGCCAACGAAGAATCATGTCCATTATGCATTGTCTAGCAGATTTCCCGGTAAACTATTAGACTCCTGACCACAAATGTGTCTCTTCATCTTTCATAATTGAATTAATTTTTAATTTATTTGACGCAAAACAGAAAGGTTTGAAAAGTAAACACGCGTTTTAAACCCGAGACTCTTATATCTAACGAACTTTCAAATTACGAGAAACTATCGCAACTCTCTTAAGCTCTCTAACGTCCGTTTTAAACCCGAGACTCTTACATCTACCAAACTATCCAATTACGAGAAACTACCGCAATTCTCTTAAGCTCTCTAACATCCGTTCTAAACCCGAAACTCTTATATCTAACGAACTTTGAAGTTACGAGAAACTATTGCAATTCTCTTGAACTTCCTAATATCCGTTTTAAATCTGAGACTCTTGTATCTTACGAACTTTGAAGCTAAGAAAAACTATCATAAATCTCCGATGTTCGCTTAAATAGGTTTCTTGGTCGGGTGGGTATTTCCAAACTGAAATGGAAATAGTGTCAAAAGTTCTAAAAACATGTTCATTAGAGTGGTTCAAAAATTTTTTTTTTTTGGAAAATCTAAAACGCTACCCCGAAATATAGTTCCTTGTGACAAAAAAAGAGGCTGCTATTTTTTTGTATTTTTTTTAAGGTGCTTTAGAGGTCGCGCTACTCGTTTTTATAAAAAAAAATGAGATGC
Organism: Campiglossa producta; assembly: GCA_964058755.1. Lineage (NCBI taxonomy): Eukaryota > Metazoa > Arthropoda > Insecta > Diptera > Tephritidae > Campiglossa > Campiglossa producta. The sequence continues at coordinate 61,111,156 of CAXKVI010000002.1, forward strand.
TTGCAAATTTAATTTAATTTTAACATGTTTAAGTGCAGTAAAAATTTGCGTTTTTGTGTGTTGTTATTCTGTTTTCATTGACGAATATTCTTGCAATTCAATAGCCTTCTTGGATGAGTAGAAGGGGTTTAACTCCTGAAAGTATGTTTCGAAATTGAAAACGGTGCAACTAAAACGCCTACACTGATCTCATCGCGCATTGGTTTTTTGGATATATTTCGCATCTAGAAGGTTTATCACATCGCTGATTATGAATCCGATGTCAGTTTTTTAAAATTCAAAATGGCGGGTCCAATATGGCGGTGATTTTTTTGAAAACTAATTGGATTTTATTGAAACTTGGTACTCTGGGGTTTATGCGTTGTCTGATTACGAATCCGATATCGGTTTTTTTAAATTCAAAATGGTGGATCCAATATGGCGGTGCATTTTTGAAAACTAATTCGACTGTGTGAAACTCGTCACTTATGGATTTATGACATCGATTTATATGAACTAGTATCACTTGTGATCGAAAATTCGACCAATAAAAACCTTAGAGGGTCGTGGGGTCGCTAGCCCCGTACCCCCATCCTTAAATTTCGGGGACGCCCCTGAAAATATACCGTCAGTTTTTTCAATTTCCTTTCCATCGGTGCATATTTCTTTTATATATATTAATATATAATATATAAGATGCCAGTTTTGCAAATTTGCATTTCCTATGCCGATGTCAATAAATACGCCACATGAAAACCTTTAGGAACATCCTGTGAGCGAACCGTTTGTCCGATGGAAAGAAAATTGAAAAAACTGAGGTATAGGCGGTATATTTTCAGGGGCGTCTCCGAAATTTAAGGATGGGGGTACGGGGCTAGCGACCCCACGACCCTCTAAGGTTTTTATTGGTCGAATTTTCGATCACAAGTGATACTAGTTCATATAAATCGATGTCATAAATCCATAAGTGACGAGTTTCACCCAGTCGAATTAGTTTTCAAAAATGCACCGCCATATTGGAATTTAAAAAAACCGATATCGGATTCGTAATCAGACAACGCATAAACCCCCGAGTACCAAGTTTCAATAAAATCCAATTAGTTTTCAAAAAAATCACCGCCATATTGGACCCGCCATTTTGAATTTAAAAAAACTGACATCGGATTCATCATGGAGTGTGGTTGCTAAGTGACCTTGCTCAATCCCGACTCTTGCGTCCTCGTTCGTGCACTCTGGGCAACGGGAGCTACCTAGGCTCGCGGCAGAAAGAGAGGGAGCCCCGGTGGGGCCACTCTGACATACTTGGTTTAAGGGCTCACCGAGGTTTTTGCGCAGCGTCTGTTCACCATGAGGTGCGGCTGCAAGCGGGCGTCTGTCTTGAAGCAAGCGGCTCGCTATATAAATGTGTAAATATTTTCCAAAAACCCCGAAACGGGTTGTGCGCTGGGTTTGGGACCCGCCACGTAAAAAATTTAGTCCAATGAAAAATAAATTAAAGCCTCGGATGAGAACCCCCTTTAATGTTGACGACCCGGCAAAACGAATAAGGCATAATGATTTGGATATTAGGGCATGTACCGGGAATGTCCGGACCCTTTCAAGGGACGGTACCGCTGCCCGACTGGTTGATGTCCTCGTTAACGCAAAGGCTGACATCACCGCCCTGCAGGAAATGCGATGGACGGGACAAGGAAAGACGACCATCGGACCTTGTGACGTATACTACAGTGGCCAGACACGCGGCAAAGCGCGTGGTGTAGGATTCGTGGTGGGAAAGAGACTTCGCCGCCAAGTACTAGCGTTCACCCCCGTGGACGAGCGTCTCGCTGCGATCCGCATCAAAGCGAAATTTTTCAACATAACATTTATCTGCGCCTATGCGCCGACTGAGGAGACGGACGACGCAGAGAAGGACTCCTTCTACGATAAACTTGAACAGACTTATGATCGCTGCCCCCAACATGATATCAAAATCGTGCTCGGCGACTTTAATGCGAAGGTGGGCAAGGAAGGAGTCTTTGGTCCAACAGTTGGAAAATTTAGTCTCCATGATATAACATCCCCCAACGGCACTAGGTTGATTGATTTCGCTGCTGCTCGCAATATGGTCATCAGTAGTACCAGGTTCCAGCATAAACGAATACACCAAGCCACATGGCTGTCTCCTGATCAAAGAACAAGAAACCAGATTGATCATGTCATGATCGACGGCAGACATAGCTCCACCGTTCTGGACGTGCGTACCCTTCGTGGTCCCAATATCGACTCGGACCATTATCTTGTTGCAGCCAAGATACGCACACGCCTCTGTGTAGCAAAGAAAGTGCGCACAGTAACGGAAGGAAAGTTTGACGTCGAGAAGCTGCGCACGACACAGACAGCTGACAATTTCTCCACTCGACTCTCACACCTGCTATCGGAGAGCAATCCTCGACCTAACGATGCAACCGAGCAATGGAAGCATATCTCTCACTCATTACGTACCGCCGCTGAGGCCACTATAGGGTTCCAGCGAGCCCGCAAAAACAACTGGTACGATGAGGAATGCAGCACTGCCTCGGACAAAAAGGACGCTGCCTACAGGGAGACGTTGCGAACGGGCGCAACCCGCAGTGTATGGCAACGCTATCGTGAGGCAAAGAAGGAAGAGAGACGCCTTTTCAGAAAAAAGAAACGTGAGGCCGAAAGGCGTGAGTGTGAGGAGCTTGAGATGCTGGCTGACAGGAATGATGCCCGAAAATTCTATGAAAAGATCCGGCGGATGACGGAAGGTTTTAAGACCGGGGCAAGTTCCTGTAAGGACAATAATGGCGACCTGGTAACCGACGTACAGAGTGTACTTAAATTATGGAGGGAGCACTTCTCCTCACTGCTAAATTGCGAGGGAGACGTCGAACCCGATACCCCAATCCCTGACGATGGAAAAGTCGTCCCACCACCTGACTATGATGAAGTGAGGATAGCTATATCCCGGCTGAAAAACAACAAAGCGCCTGGAAAAGACGGACTGCCCGCCGAGCTGTTCAAACACGGAGGCGAAGAGCTGGTAAAAAGCATGCATCAGCTCTTATGCAGAATATGGTCAGACGAGTGCATGCCTCCAGATTGGAATTTAAGTGTGCTCTGCCCAATCCACAAGAAAGGCGATCCCGCTAACCGCACCAACTACCGCGGAATCAGCCTTCTTAATATCGCGTATAAGGTTCTTTCTAGCGTATTGTGTGAAAGACTGAAGCCCATCGTAGACAAGCTGATTGGACCTTATCAGTGTGGCTTTAGACCTGGTAAGTCTACCATCGACCAGATTTTCACGATACGCCAAATCCTGGAGAAGACCCATGATAAAAGAATCGACACACACCATCTCTTTGTCGATTTCAAAGCCGCTTTTGACAGCGCAAAAAGGAGTTGCCTGTATGCCGCCATGTCTGAATTTGACTTCCCTGCAAAGCTTATACGGCTTTGCCAAATGACGTTGAGCAATACTAACAGCTCCGTCAGAGTCGGGAAGGACCTCTCTGAGCCATTTGAAACCAAACGAGGCTTCAGACAGGGCGACTCCCTTTCGTGCGATTTCTTCAACCTGATGCTGGAGAAGATAATTCGAGCAGCAGAGCTAAACCGCAATGGTACAATCTTTTACAAGAGCGTGCAATTGCTGGCGTATGCCGATGATATTGATATCATTGGCCTTAACAACCGCGGCGTAAGCGCTGCCTTCTCTGGACTGGATAAAGAAGCGAAAAAAGTGGGTCTTGCGGTCAACGAGGACAAGACGAAGTATTTGCTGTCATCAAAGAAAGAATCGGCGCACCTGCGCCTTGGCAGCCACGTCACTGTTGATAGTTACAAATTTGAAACTGTGAGGGACTTCGTCTATTTGGGAACCAGCATTAACACCGAAAATAATATCAGTCTAGAAATCCGACGGAGAATCACTCTTGCGAACAAGTGCTACTTTGGACTGAGTAGGCAATTGAGAAGTAAAGTCCTCTCTCGAAGAACAAAGATCGCGCTCTATAAGTCTCTCATCATACCTGTCCTGATGTATGGCTCAGACTCATGGACAATGTCAAGAGAAGATGAGATGGCCCTTGGAGTATTTGAGAGAAAAGTTCTCCGGAAGATTTATGGTCCTTCCCGTGATGCCGACGGCGAGTATCGAAGGAGATTTAACGATGAGCTGTACGAGCTTTACGCAGATCTGACCATAGTCCAGCGAATTAAAGCCCAAAGGCTCCGCTGGCTGGGTCACGTCATGCGAATGGACAAAGAAGCTCCAGCCCAGAAGGTTTTCCAATCGTCACCCGAATTCGGCAGCAGAGGAAGGGGGAGGCCTCGACTGAGATGGAAACAACAGGTGGAGGATGACTTGAACTCCCTTGGGGTTTCCAATTGGCGTCAGTTATCGCTAAAAAGGAATGACTGGCGTGCTTTGATAGGCGACGGCCAAAATCGCTTAGGCGGTTAAGCGCCAATAAATGATGATGATGGATTCATAATCAGCGATGTCATAAACCATCTAGATGCGAAATATATCCAAAAAACCAATGCGCGATGAGATCAGTGTAGGCGTTTTAGTTGCACCGTTTTCAATTTCGAAACATACTTTCAGGAGTTAAACCCCTTCTACTCATCCAAGAAGGCTTTTGAATTGCAGGAATATTCGTCAATGAAAACAGAATAACAACACACAAAAACGCAAATTTTTACTGCACTTAAACATGTTAAAATTAAGTTAAATTTGCAAGCATCTCATTTTTTTTATAAAAACGAGTAGCGCGACCTCTAAAGCACCTTTAAAAAAAAAAAAAAAAATAGCAGCCTCTTTTTTTGTCATAAGGAACAATAATTGGGGGTAGCGTTTTGGAATTTCCAAAAAGTCCATAATTGTGAACCACTCTAATGTTCATTCATTGTCGCGAAAACTAAGTAAACAAAATTGTTTTACTATAGATCAGTTGGTCAGTGCATTTTTCCTTTTACGAAAGGTTAAGATCACTAATAGTGCACATTTCGTAAAAAGAGAAACCATAACTTTGTAAATTATAAAATAATAGAAGGGAATTTTTCCTTTTACGAAAGGTTAAAATCACTAATAGTGCACATTTAGTAAAAGGAGAAACCATAATTTTGTAAAGTATAAAATAATAGAAGGGAATTTTTCTTTTACGAAAGATTAAAATCACTAATAGTGCACATTTCGTAAAAGGAAAAACCATAATTTTGTAAATTATAAAATAATAGAATGGAATTTTTCCTTTTACGAAAGGTTAAAATCACTAATATTGCACATTTCGTAAAAGGAGAAACCATAATTTTGTAAATTATAAAATAATAGAAGGGAAGTTTTCCTTTTACGAAAGGTTAAAATCACTAATAGTGCACATTTCGTAAAAGGAGAAACCATAATTTTGTAAATAATCATATAAAAAAATCCATCTCTTACAACACAGCGCTGCGCAGACAACCGCTGCCTAAAATAGCAATAGTGTAAATTGACACTATTTACATTTCCAAAAGCGCAATAGTGTCAATTGACACTATTTCCAGGGTAACTTGGAAATAGTGTCAATTGACACTATTTCCAGGGTAACTTGGAAATAGTGTCAATTGACACTATTACCTGTCACCTTACTCATTCTTTTCCATTAATTTTTCATTTCAATTTCTATTTGATTCATTTATGTAGATGAAGAACTGTATGTCGGAGTCCTTAAGCATTTAACAAAAACCATTGCTGAGAATCTCTTTGCTAACACGGAGGTTTCCCTTGGCATTAGAGTCGAGTTTTCCTACCAATCGTCCTCAATGAGAAACATGCATTCTAAGCGTCACCAATTAATTGACGTTGCTGCACAAAGCTCAAATATTACCACCAGTCAGTACCAGTTCTTACGGAAAAAGCGTCATTGAGTCTTTTAAAAAGAAAAAACTACGAATGACAATTTACGCAAACTTTTAGTTGAGTCGGTTTTGCGTTATTGCATTACGAATAACCATGATCTTTCAGTTAGCGATTGCGCTAATACTGCAAGACAAATGTTTGAAAAAACGCACTAACATGCACGGGGAAAAACTACTAAAACAAGACACGCAATAAACACGCACGAAAAAAAATAAAACGGTATTTTTTGGCTTTTTTATTTTTTTTTTTTTATTTTTGTATATCGACGTGCCATGCGAAAATTAACACTTTTCAACTTTTTACGAAAAGTAACACTTTTATAATTCTGTAAGAAAACTAACACTTTTAATTTGTGTCTCACGAAAACTAACACCTTCAATTTGTGTCTGACGAAAATTAACACTTTTTGTGTCTCAAGAAAACTAACACTTTTCGGTAGTACATTTTCTTCAGAGAAAAAATGAAAGTGTTACTTTTCGTCAGACACAAATTGAAAGTGCTATTTTCGGTTTGGTTTTCGTATGGCACGTCGATATATTTGTAAATGTACTTTGCACATGGTATGTACTTATACACCTAAAGCTTATAAGGTATGTATCGACGAGTGGGTGGCATGTCGCCCTATTTCAAAATATATTTCAAAAACTCCCTATATCAAAATTTGTTTAAATAATACGGTGTTTCCACCAAAAGCAACCGCGTTTTCCTAGCGTGTTAGGAAGCAAACAAAACACCATTCGAAAATCTCATACAAATTTCATAACTCAAACCCATTTCAAACCCCTTTTCAAAGCGTGTTTGCTTTGGGTTTGCATGCACTTCCGGCTTTTTCAAACCCAAAACCTGCAAACACGGTGTTTGTGTTTGGTGGAAACACCATATAACACTCTTTTGGAATTTTTTCAGCAACGCTCTATCTAAGAATTTGATTCAAAAACAACCTATCTAAGATATTTTTGAAACATTTTTTGAACTTCTAGTCGATAAATATATAGTTGCCTTAATTGTGATCGCCAAATACCCATATCTACTTTACAATTAAACTAAAGTTTGGTGCATAGTACAAGTTTGAACTTTTTTTTTGACAACACTCAACACGATCACGCACGAGCACGACTTCGCATTTTCAAACACGAGCACATGGACACACACGTGCGTGTTTCGTGCCACGGTCAAAAACACGCACGACGCCCACCTCGAATAGGGAGTACTAGGGAGCAATCCGATACTCTCAAAGGAGTACTCTGGGATCGATAAAACGATGATCCGCCTTCCTACTGGGATTAAAAATTATAATTTTGACAAATTTTTTTTAGCAAAAATATGTACATATTTGGGCAATTCACAAGGTGTCTTATAGACAATAAAGACTTGCATGCGTTAACTATGCTACGAATAAACCAAATAACTTTCCAGTTGAACGCAGAACTCGAGTTGTGCGCTGACGTCGATTGCGTTTGTACGAATACTCATACAGGCAAGTTATTGTTGGTGGTAGTTTTTCGCTAGCGGTGAACTCGACTATGCCCTGCGGGTTAGGGGTTTAGAATATGCCCGAGGTAGGCATACCGGTCGTAAGAGGCGACTAATATGCACATAGGTAATTTACGTGCTACTCGATGGTTGATCTACGGATATGATGCCTCTCACCTCTCATTACCCATCTTCTCCTTCCTCATGGATGGAGGGATGCCATGACCTAGAAGGTTCCACTGGTCATACCAAATCGCTACCACGACAGTCGGGCAGTACCGCATGGGAGTACCGCAGCGTACCGGGGTCACATCCGGCCAAGGACTGTCAACTTCGGCATCACTCCCCAAAACCTTCGGGAGTGTTTTGCTGTTAACAACAACAACAACAACAACACTCGTTGTTTCATAAACACCATTAAGCAACCCCTTCAAGTTCAACTATATTCGAGTTCAAGAAGTATTTGCACTCATCGTCATGCGCACTCATTGTTCGGATATTTCTTTAAACTGTATTTAGTTAACTCATATCTTAGGCAATGAAATTATTGTTGTTTTCGGCTAATGCTTGCCTGTATTGTTCTAACCATAGATGGTTAAGTGACACAGTTTAGCAAATATTGAAATTTGTCATTTGTATTGTGAACTCGAAGAGAAAAGCAGTGAATTTACAAGTGTCTTAATACTATTTTTTACCATTCGAAATTAAAAAAAAAAAAACACACAATGAATGTAAGTAATTCACATAAAAACTGAAGTGTATTCGTTAAAAAAATGCTGAGTTGCATTAACTGTATTCCTGTGTTTACAAATCGTCGCCCGGATAAATTGTTGTCGTATGTTACATTTGACGACTTTTGGGAAATGAGACTTGAAGTTTGGAGCTCAATTGCTCCAAAACGCTTCATTGAATTTAGTCCAAAGTTTGAGAGAATGTTACTGGTCCACGAAAGTTTCTAATTAACTAAATTTTATTGGGTTTTGTTAATTATTTTAGAATTTATAAAGGATTTTCTTCCGTAACGTTTTGTCGTATGTTACAATAGGCAACACTTTTGCAGGCATCCCATATAACATACGACAAAAAATTCGAAAATTATATGAAAATTTTGTTTTTTATTTTTTATAAAAACAGCAAACATGAAATACAAGTTAAATTAATATAACAGTTAAGCTTTTAAACAAAAATAACATGTATCACAAGTAAAAATTAATTAAATAAATAAATAGGTATAACAATTCATTCTTTAACCAAAATAGTATGTATCGTAAGCCAATAAACTAAAAAAATAACTTAATAATAATACACAAAGCAGTAAGGTACATATGTAAGTATTTTAAGCTTTAAGTAAAGCTTTATAAAAAGCTTTATCTTCTTCATTTTCCAAGAATGGAATGGCACTTATTAAGTCTTTCTTTTTATTTTTGTCTAGAGCTTTTTTCGGCATAGGGCGAAGGGGTTGTTCCCAAATCTTTGTCGATTTAGAAAATCTAGTTTTTTTTGAATATTTGTAAAAGAATAATTAGCATTTTCAAAAGAAATTTTCGTCCCAACTTTGAACAAATTATCTCTGGAATAAAGTATTGATTTGCATTTAAAAAATTGTACATCTTTAAAGTTCATATTATCTGATTTTATAGAATAGCTTTTAAAGTCACTATCAGTCATTTCCAAAAAACAAAGTTTTGTCTTTGGACAGTTCATATTCTTAAGCAGTCTTATTAATGTAAGTTGACTAGGAATTTCGACGTTTCGTAAGTATTTCTCAATTACGTTCCATCTGTAAAAATATTCCGGCCGCTTCTACAGTTCAGTTCCAAATGAAAGTTTGTGAAAAATTTTTATTTACTATGTAATATGACAAAGTATCACTCGGACGTGAATTGCAGAACCTGTCTGATTAAATCATTTACAATCGATGTTTACCTGTTGCACATTTTTCCATTTCTACTAACTCTTGAGTTTCCGGCGGCAGAAGTGGTGCAGGTGATTCGGCTGTACTCCTCGGCATCATAAGCGACACTAACTCTACTACTCGACTATTCCGCGATCGTGCTACTTTGTATGACACATGCGACAAAATCTTACCAAAAGTCTGTAAAACTTTGTCGTATGTGTTCTAAGCGGCGTATACGACAATATTTTACCGAGTGTTCAAAGCACAGAATTTATATGAAAAATTGTCGTATGTGAAAAATGGTTGTCACATACGACAAAATTATACGAAATCGCTTGTTACCTTGCACATACAACCAAATGTTACTCAATATCTCTGTAACTAAAAGAGACATCTAAAAACGGAAAACGCCATTCGAAAGATCTTGTATAGTTTATTATAACTGCATCATTAACTCCATTCGGCCCAAAATTCACATACGACAAATATTTATCCGGGCGACGAAATATAGGCAACATCTGATGAACCTACAACGTCAACCCAGTCGAAGCAATATATTAATGAAATTAAGGATAAAATATTGAATGGAGAATATAAGATTATAATTAATCCTGGTAAAAACAAGATTTGGGAAATTTTTGGAAAAATCGAAAATAATGGAAATTTTGTGAGAGATGTTGTTGCATGCTCAAATTGTAAGAGCGTTTTTAAATATACAAACAGCACGTCAAACCTCCTAAAACATAAATGCTTTAAAAGTTTGAAGAATCCTTCTGATGATGCAAAAATACAAGTTTGCTGCAATACAAAAAAAATGTTGCTGTTACTCTCACCGCATGGGTTACTAAAAACTGCAGACCATTTAATATGGTAAAAGATACGGGATTGAAAGATTACACAGATTTAATACTTTCAATTGGAGAAAAGTTCGGATCAAACGTGGATACGGATCATCTTCTACCACATCCATCAACGATTTCTAGAAATATAGAAAATCAGTACGAGATAGCCCACGCTTCCTTAAAGCTAGAGCTAAGGGAACTAGATGCCTTTGGATTAACATCAGATTTATGGACCGATAACTATTTGAAGCAATCGTATTTGTCTTTGACTATCCATTTTATAAAAAGCGGAAAAATTGGGATGAAGCTCATTGCTTTTATATCAATGAATAACAAACCTTGTACCAGTAAGTATTTAATGAAATGTCATTGATTGGTAAGACCATATCAAATCAACAAATATAAAGGTGATTTCTGATTTGACCACTTCCCAATTAGATAATTTTTGGTATATGTACTTACTGTACCCATGGAAAATACAAAATTTATCATTTTTTAGATGGGTAACTAGTTTCTGTTTTTAAGAATATTTTAGCTAATTTTTTATGAAAGTACTCGTAAAAATACAGAATGTGCTTTTTAAATTAAGTCTTAAATTTTTTTGCAAAATTCAGGCAAATTCGAAAATTTTTCAGCAAATTTTCCAACTTTTTGCACAAAATGTTTAGATTTTTTTCGAGTACGCAGTTTTGTAGCTGGTTAAATTTTACTATAAAAAGGTGCAAATCTTAAGCCGCTAGCGAAATTCCCTGATTTTTGGCAATTTATTTTCTAGACGTCCTCTGCATTTTTTTCCATACAATGTTTTTCAAACTTATAAATTCGTATGGAAAAAAGTACAGAGGACAGCTAGAAAATAAATTGCCAAAAATCAGGGAATTTTGCAAGTGGCTTAAGATTTGCACCTTTTTATAGTAAAAAAAGGAGAAATGGTTGGAGAAAATTGCAATTTTATAATGGATTTTCGAAAAAAAAAAAAAAAAATATTCCGCGTGGTAAATCATTAAACAGGTTTTTAAAATACCTTACAAACAAGCTAGTTAACTAGTTTTTAAAATATTTCTTTGTATTGGAAAGTTTATTTTCGTAAGTTTTAATTTTCCGAAAGTTAATAAAACAGAAACTAGTTGTCCAAAAAATTTAATTTTGGATTTTTCTTTGTATTAAGTATAACAAGAATCATAACATTCTAAAGTTGTAAAAGTAGTTGACTGGTTGATTTAATACGTTTTGACCCAGATGTGTGAGTATATGTGTGTGTATATTAATCCGATATTAACCCCAAAATGTATTATTTATCTTTATTTAAAATAGGTGAAAGAATCAGACAAAAAGTAATGGCGGCTTTGGAACAGTTTGAGTGTCGTCTTGATAAAGGAATAATGGTTACAGACAGGGGCTCCAATATGAAAGCTGCATTTAAAGATTACGATCACATATTCTGCGCCAGCCATATGTTGCACAACATAGTTGAAAAATCAATTGAAGGGTGTTTAGATATAAACGACATATGTCAGAACTAAAAACCACTCTTAAGAGTTTTTCTACAACAAGATGGAATTCAATTTATTATTTGTTGCAATCCGTGCAAAGCAATTGGGTCGATATCATTAATATTTTGCAAACAAAAAACCAGACCTCCAAGATCAGTAACATCAGCTTAAACACTTTAACAAATATAGTAAATATCTTAAAAAGTTTTGAAGAATCATCGAAAGAGTTAGAAGCACATAATTACCCAACTTTACATTTAGTTATTGTGCATGTTTACTTTTTGAAAGGAATGTGTGAAACGAATAATGATGATGATTTAGAATGTATAAACACATTTAAACTTAAGCTCAGCACATTAATAGATGATGTTTTGATTACGAATCTAAATATATTTCACAAAATTGCTTTATTTCTGTTCCCACCAACGAATAAATTATTACAATTCAATAATGAAGAAAAAAACGATATAAAACTACATTGCAAACGCATGATAGAAGTTATAATTACTGAACAAGTTCAAAGCAATAATGAAGTTAGTATACCGAATCCTCTCTCAAGTAATAAGGAACAACTTTTCTCTGGATTTCTTCAACGATCAACTCAAATAAATAATCTCGATGGAGTTCAGAATGAAATTTTGTTATACGAGAATGTTAACGAGGTAATGCACGACGGTTTTGATGTCTTACAATGGTGGGAACTAAATAAACTAAAATTCTCGTTGCTTTTTAAATTGAGTTCAAAAATTTTAGCAGTACCGGCAAGTAGTGCCTCCTCTGAGAGAATATTCTCCAATGCCAAAAATTTACTTTCTGAAAAGCGTTGTGTTATTGGGTCTAACCCTCTGACTGTAGGCAAAATAATGTTTTTACATACAAATACCTAAGTTAATAGTAACGTGTGCTTTCAACCATTTAATTATGTACCTATGTATGTTTATATTTTTCAATGAATTCCTTATTTTTTACGTTATTAATTAATTTATTTTTAAGTAAGAAACTGAAATGCTTTTAATTTTTAGATAAATAATATAGATAGATATGTTTATATATCTTTTTGAAAAAATGCGTTTTAATTTTGGAGCTTTTGTACATAAAAATAAAAATTAAGGCCGTTAAATATAAGCCTTGTGTTTAGTTTTTCACTTGGCCTACTTCAAAACAAATTAAATTCAGGACTCAAAACTTATGTAAACAATCAACCTTACATTGTTTAGGCTTTCGTAGTTTATAATTTTCTGTATTGTTTATCGTGTGTATGCAATTTTACATTCTTAACGAGTTTCAAAGAGTTTTGCGCATTCATTCTTTGGCCTGCATAGTTTGTAAGTACCTGCATTGTATTTTGCGTTGCCCGTACCTAACCATCCTTGAAAAATTGGCTGTGCTTAGCTTTGAATAGTTAAAATTGTCTGCATTTTTTCGCGAGCCTTTAAAAATAAGTCCTTCGAAGTTGCCTGCATTATTTATTATGTGGGATTTTCCTAGATGATCGAAACTGCTAAAGACGCCGATATTCTTAAATTATGGCAACAAAAAACCCATTTGAAAAATTTATATTTTTGGTTATTATATTGTTCATATAATGATTATTTTTCATTGGATCAAAAACACCAGGAAAACGCGGAAATAAGATTTTTTAACTTTAATACTAAATACGTTTTGAAAGAGTAACTTTACAAAAAAAAGTTGTTCAACCTTTTTTGTAGCCCATTCAAATTCCTTCAAGAATCTATATCTATCATTTTTGTACATGAATATTTGCATTTTTAATTTTTGAAAGAAAAAAATGGGAAATCAGAAAAACGTGTCAATGTTTGAGGCTAGAATACTAGAAAACGGCTAGTCATACAAAATTTCAGCCTTGTCAGTTTTTATAGGGAATTCAATTTCCTACAAAAATATGTTCAGGTAAATGGTGTTTTACAACAATGGATTGTCGTTTTTATACCAAATATGAGGTAAAGTCTGTAAAATCGAAACTAGCGATCATAGATCTCTAGAATTTAATATTAAGATCTGTAAATTTTACAGTGTTTTTTCACCTTTCTCAAAAATAAAATCAATATAATTTTTGAAAAAAAAAAAATTTATTTGGCCCAGTCTAATACTGGATTAGTCCTTTTGTACCCGTTCGGGTATAAATATGTATGTATAATTTGTATCTACATAGGACAGCCTTAAACGAATGTGCACCTACATAGCGGCCAGAACTGACCTTAGCCGCATCCTCCCATGCAACTGATCCCTACGCATCCTAAACTAATCGCATTTTTTGCCAGGTTTGGACACGCACATATGTACATATGTATGTGTATGTACACATCTGCGTTGCTTTGTTTTCGACTAAAGAACAACTTGCATATACCTACATACATACAATTTATGTACAGATTTTCTTGCCTAACTGAAAACTATGAGTTAACTGAGTTCACTAGTAAAACAGCATTTACTCGCACCACCTTTTTCTTGAACAGCGTTTACTCACAGCAAACGAATTTGTTGCGTCTTGTGCGAGTATTTTTAGTTAAGCGCACCAGTTGGAACAACAACCAACAATACTTGCTTCATATTTTATCCGAACATGCGAGTACATATTTTTGTTGTTTGAGTGAGTTGAGTTCACATTTTTTATGAGTTATCAAAAGTTAACTTTTTCAGGACTTATGCAAGTCTTTAATAGACAAATTAAAATAAAAATTCAAAAGAAAAAAAATACATTTCAAAAAAGCAAATTGAAAAACAAAATAGCACACCTGATATACATAGGTTGCTCAATTTTATTGTGCTATTAAAATTTTATATGAGAAACGAGAGAGTGCAAATTATAACAGTTTTAAACTAATGGCATATACGCAAATAGGAGTTCTTGTGAACTTAATGGAATTATAAGGGTGGTTAGTAGTGGGTAGACAGAATCTCCTGCTAACCACCCATCTCTGGAAAAATGCTCATTTTTGTGTGTAAAAATCGTGGTTGTCCGAAACATCCGAGCATCGTGAACACTTCCCAAGTGACCCACACAGAGCCAACAATGCCTAATAAATTAGAACAAAAGTCATAAGATATCTCTATAGATTTTCTTCAAGAAGATGTGCTTCTTATTATTGTAGAGACCGTCTTTTTAATTTTATTAAGAAGATTTTCTTTTTAATATTTTAAATGAAACATAAAATGATATCGCCCTCACCGAGAATCGAACTTACAATTTTCGGAATGATAAACCCAGCTGTTAACCATCAGGCCATCGCTCACTTTTGATTGCCAGCTTCTAATTACCGATATGTGTAGAGTTGTTAATGTTTCAAAGGAAAATCTTATAAATATATTTAAGAAGATTTCTTTTTAACATTTCTAATTAGGAAAAAAAGAGAGAGAGAATCGAACTTACAATTTTTCGATTGCTAAACCCAGCTACTAACCATCCGGCCATCGTATACTAATAATTGCCAGCGTCTAACTACACCTTTGTACTAAATGTATAGTTTTTTAATAAGAATTTCTTCTTAAAACCAAAAAGATTTCCCTACAGTTTTTTCTTCGTTTGCACCGTTGCGACTACCCCTTTGCCCAAAAACTGATCATGAAGACAATCTTATTAATTTTATTAGGCATTTTTGGCTCTGTGCAGTGACAAAAGTTTTTTATAATTAAAATTAGAATTATATATTTTACAAATTTATTTGATATTGATATTTGAAAGCTACTTAAAAAACTGACTATTTTTTCATTACATTTCAGAACTCAAAATTTTATATATTTCCTACATATTTGATCAACAATAAAATTATTTAAAACACTTAGAGTAAACAAGTAGAATAATTAATAAACATAACAAACAAACATAAACGGAAGACTTAAACAGCGAACTTCATAATATAACTATATATATATGTATATATAACTCGCCTTCTTCATAAAATTCGAGTCCCTTCGAATTTAAATTTAATAATTAACGTTTTAATCAAACAAAAATATTACTGTGCAAATTGCTTCAAAGGCCTCTTAATCTGGGCAAAATCTATTTTATTGACATTTTTAAATTTGACACATCTTTTTGCAATTTTTTGTCTGATTGCTTTGGGATTTTTAACATAAACATTCCCTGTGTCTAAATTTGGTATACTATCCCTTTTTTCATAAATTTTATTAATACCATATTTTTTTCTTTCACTCATCACTTTAGCAATTTTATTAAAATCAATATCTGATCTATTTAGAAAATCGATTGGTTTTATTTTAGTTGTGCTATGTATTGTATTATTATAAAATCCTACTCCCTTAATAACTATTTCTTCAATGTCTTCAATAACATCTGAATTTTTCAAAATTCTAATATGTTCCAGCAGAGTTAAGTGAAATCTTTCAACATCCGAATTACCAGTGTGTGAATTTGGTGTAGTAAAATGCATTTCAATATTTTTTTCTCTACAAAACATTTTTATCAATGCATTATTAAACTGGTTATCCATTATTAAAAGTTTTGGAGTACCTAACAATGCAATTCTTTCCTCTAATTTAATTTTAATGGTACACATATTTTTATAAAAAATTTTATGAATTGAAGCTAATTTTGTAAACCTGTCTATTGAAGTTAAAAAGTAAGTTTTACAAATCTGGAAAATGTATATATGTACAATTTCATTTGGACCATTTGGAGTCATAGTATGACAATATTTTTTTTTAAAAGGTCTACGATCATATTTATTTTCAATACAAATATCACAACTATTAATATATTTATTGATAATTTTTCAAAATTTTCAGAAATTCCTCTATGATTACTTTCATTATGAGTACGTTCTATAATTTCAAAAATATCCTCCTTATTACAAATATCAATTGCTAATTTATTACATTTTGTAAATTTCATTTCTGTTTTATTACGAAATAATTCAATTAATCTATCTTTTATAATATTATATTCACATTCGTTTAACTCAGAATAAACGCCAATTGTTCCATGCTTCAAATAACGCCGAAACAAATCATTCAAATAATTTGTTTTATGTAAATCCTGCTGAGAAACATAAATTATTTTATACTTTCCGAAAAGTATTTCAAACTCTTTAATTTTTTTTTTACAATGCGTATTTGTGTTATATATTTATTAATAATAGAATCTGAAGTTAAAAATTGAATATTTGAATTAACTTCTTCAACAGAATTTTCAAAAAGCGATTTTATTTCAAAATCTTGTTTAACCGGAATGGAATTTTCATAAGATAAACGAATTAAGAAATCAGCCACCTTATTTTCTCTCCCCTTTAAATACTCAATTTCAAATCCATATTCACTCAACAATATTTTCCACCTTATTATACGTGAATTGGGCTCTTTTAAAGAAAATAACCATTTTAATGGTTGATGATCTGTTTGGACAAGAAATTTCCTACCATATAAATAAGGCCTAAAATATTTAACTGACCAAACTATAGCAAGTAATTCTTTTTCTATTGTACTATAATTTCGCTCATGTCCATTTAATGTCCTACTTGCAAAACAAATTGGTTTACCACTTTGACTAAATACTGCACCGATAGCTGAATTACTAGCATCTGTAGTAAGATCAAATCTTTTAGAAAAATCTGGAAATGATAAAATGGGAGGTGACACTAAAATTTTTTTAAATTTATTAAATGCTTCTATATAATCCTTATTATTAATATTAATCTTTGATCCTTTTTTTAAACAATGTATAATCATCATCATTTATTGGCGCTTAACCGCCTAAGCGATTTTGGCCGTTTCGTATCAAAGCACGCCAGTCATTCCTTTTTAGCGATAACGGACGCCAATTGGAAACCCCAAGGGAGTTCAAGTCATCCTCCACCTGTTGTTTCCATCTCAGTCGAGGCCTCCCCCTTCCTCTGCTGCCGAATTCAGGCGACGATAGGAAAACCTTCTGTGCTGGAGCTTCTTTGTCCATTCGCATAACATGGCCCAGCCAGCGGAGTCTTTGGGCTTTAATTCGCTGGACTATGGTCAGATCTGCGTAGAGCTCGTACAGCTCATCGTTAAATTTCCTTCTATACTCGCCGTTGGCATCACGGGAAGGACCATAAATCTTCCGGAGAACTTTTCTCTCAAATACTCCAAGGGCCATCTCATCTTCTCTTGACATTGTCCATGAATCTGAGCCATACATCAGGACAGGTATGATGAGAGACTTATAGAGCGTGATCTTTGTTCTTCGAGAGAGGACTTTACTTCTCAATTGCCTACTCAGTCCAAAGTAGCACTTGTTGGCAAGAGTGATTCTCCGCTGGATTTCTAGACTGATATTATTTTCGGTGTTGATACTGGTTCCCAAATAGACGAAGTCCCTCACAGTTTCAAATTTGTAACTATCAACAGTGACATGGCTGCCAAGGCGCAGGTGCGCCGATTCTTTCTTTGATGACAGCAAATACTTCGTCTTGTCCTCGTTCACGGCAAGACCCACTTTTTTCGCTTCCTTATCCAGTCCAGAGAAGGCAGCGCTTACGGCGCGGTTGTTAAGGCCAATGATATCAATATCATCGGCATACGCCAGCAATTGCACGCTCTTGTAAAAGATTGTACCATTGCGGTTTACCTCTGCTGCTCGAATTATCTTCTCCAGCATCAGATTGAAGAAATCGCACGAAAGGGAGTCGCCCTGGCTGAAGCCTCGTTTGGTTTCAAATGGCTCAGAGAGGTCCTTCCCGATTCTGACGGAGCTGTTGGTATTGCTCAACGTCATTTGACAAAGCCGTATAAACTTTGCAGGGAAGTCAAATTCAGACATGGCGGCATACAGGCAACTCCTTTTTACGCTGTCAAAAGCGGCTTTAATGTATAATGGGAGTTGCTATTAATGAATAATTTTTAATAAACTTTCTATAATAACCAGTAAATCCAAGAAAAGATTTTATCTCTTTAACGGAAACAGGAATATTTAATTTATTAATTACAGAAATTTTGTCTGGATTGGGCATTATGCCTTGATTAGTTATTTTATGACCTAAGAAATTGGTTTCTTTAGATAGAAATTTACATTTATCGAACTGAACCTTTAAATTGTTATCTTTAAGACACTTAAAATTTTTTGCTAAGTTTTCAAAATGTTCTTCTATTGAAGTGGAAAAAACCAAAATATCATCCATATAAAGCACACAAATCTTATTTACAAATTCACTTAAAACAAAATTCATCATCCTTTGAAATGTTGCTGGCGCATTTTTCAAACCAAAAGGCATTCGCAAATATTCAAAATGTCCCATTGGACTCGAAAAAGCAGTTTTTTCAATATCAGCCTCATTCATAAGAATTTTATGAAATCCTTTTGCCAAATCAATTGTTGAAAAATATTGCGCCCTACCAAGTTTTTCAAATAAAGACTCTATATGCGGAATTGGAAATTTATCATCAATAGTAATTTCATTAAGTTTTCTAAAATCTACAACAACCCTCCATTTCTGTTGTTTTGAATTGTCAATTTTTTTAGGAACTATCCATAAAGGAAAATTATAAGGAGACTTACTATGTCTTATTATTCCGTCTTTTAACATATTTTCAATTTGCATATTAATTTCTAACGCATATGGATATCTATAGTTTTTACAATATATCGGTTTATGCGGAACTGTAATAATTTGATGATCAACAGAACTAGTCACGGATAATTTTTGACCTTCCTGATAAAATAAACTTTTATTTTGTTCTAAAATTTTTTTTAATCTATATTTTTCATCTTTATTTAAATCTTCATCTAATAAACTAGTTGTATTGAAATCATTTTTCTCAATAAAATATATATCACTTAACTCTAATTCATTTAATTCATCATTGTATAGATGACAATTAGTTTATTTTCCAAAAAATTTATTTGGGCTCCAATTGGACGTAAAAGATTTATTCCTAAAACACAATCAAATTTCTTGTTATTTTTATTTGCTAATTTTATTGACATCGTTTCATTGAATTTATTAAATTCTAATGCTACTTCTGTTATAACTTCTTCTGTTATCAAATTAGAACCCAAAAGTGTATTGAGCATTAAAGGTTTTTGCAACCTCCTCCTACTTCTAAATTTGTTAAAAACTTTTAAATCTCCTATAGTTGTTGAAGCACCGCTGTCAATTAAACATCTTACCTTAATATTATTTATAGTCAAAACAACTACTGGTAATTTGGGCGTTGTTGAGGCCGTAAACGAAAATTTGGCACGGTGTCCATAGAATCAATCTCCATTGGTTCTAATTGATTTTGACTATTAAAATTTCTATATCCACCATTATTATTTTCAAATTGCCCATTTTGTCTAAGATAATTTTTATTAGAATTTTGATTGTAATTAAACTGCTGAAATTTAGAAGTATTGAAGCCATTATTATTTTCAAATTGACCATTTTTTCTATGATAATTTCGATTAGGATTTTTATTATAATTAAATTGTTGAAATTGAGAAGAATTGAACCCATTTTGGTTAAATTGTTTTTCATTTTTATCTACATTATAATTTTCTTTTTTTAGGTTCGAATGAATTTGATTTAAACATTTATTTGTATTAATAACGATGTCTTTAATTAAATTATTCTCTATATAAAAGCTATATGCACGGTCTATATTTTGTATATTATTTTGTAATAAAAGGGTATTGATATAAATTGGAAGGAAAGTTATATATACATCAAAAATAATTCTTTCATTATTTGTAGGTGTATACAAAATATCTACATTTCCTTCCAAATAAAATTTACTATTCATTAAATGTAAAATTTTCTTTAAACTAAGATGCAATTCTTCAATATTCGAAGCGTTCACATTCATTGCTTCATTTCGAAGATATACAAAAGTTTGCTTAACTCCAAATTCTTCACGTAACCTTTGAATTGTTTGTTCAAACGTTGGATTTACCATACATTCAACCGCACGCAAAGCTTTACCCTGAAGACGATTTGCCAATACAACCTGAATGGTTCTTAAATTTTCCTCAGCCGTTAATGATAACACAGTCGATATGTCTCGTAAATAGTTATTGAGACCGTACTCACTTTCTCCATTAAATACAGGTATGCTTCGGGCTTCTCTTAAACACTCAGCTAACGTTAATGCCATTTTGATACCCTCGCAAATCTCACCAATTCCTTGAACTCGTTTATAAATATTCCTCTCTATCCGTCTCTTGGGAATTATGTTTATGCAAATGAATTATTCTCGTAAAATGCTTCTTTGTAAGTTCGTTGGGGATTATACGCTCATTTATTGAACATATCCCATCCTCGTCGCCACAAAAGTTTTTTATAATTAAAATTAGAATTATATATTTTACAAATTTATTTGATATTGATATTTGAAAGCTTCTTAAAAAACTGACTATTTTTACATTACATTTCAGAACTCAAAATTTTATACATATATTTCCTACATATTTGATCAACAATAAAATTATTTAAAACACTTAGAGTAAACAAGTAGAATAATTAATAAACATAACAAACAAACATAAACGGAAGACTTAAGCGTTCAGCAGAATCAATCCGTCAGTACGTCGAAATAACTGACAGCAAAGTAGACTGCAGGTGTTTGTATGAGTTACGCCAGATACGACGGATACGTCAAAATAGAATTTGCTCTAAAATTTACGTACGTCACGTACGTGACGTATTGGCGGATTGATTCTGTTTCCCGCTTTAAACAACGAACTTCATAATATAACTATATATATATATATACGGCGGCCGCCGTGGTGTAGCGGTTAAGTGTTCGGCCTTCTACACCAAGTCGTGGCGGTTTGATGCCCGACAAAAGTAACATCAAAAATTATTTAGAAAAAGAATTTTTCTAAACGGGGTCGCCCCTCGGCAGTAGTTTGGCAAACTCTCCGTGTGTATTTCTGCCATGAGAAGCTTCTCAGCAAAAAATTCATTTGCTTTGCAAGTGCCGTTCGGAGTCGGCAAAAAACTGTAGGTCCCGCCAACTTGTAGGAAAAACTCAAAAGCAACACACCACAAGTTGGAAAGAGAAGCTCGGCTAAAAATCTCGTTAGAGGTTATGATAACCTGTTGGTATATCGCCGCCATTAGTTTTTTTTTTTTTATATATGTATATATACCCTGTAGGGAAAATCTCTAGTTCAGAGCTAGTTCGCTTCTAGTGCGTTCCGAACCAGTACTAGTTCGCGAACTATCTTTTTTACATGAAATCAACTGGCGAATTTAACATGGCGATGTCCTAGGCTGGAACTAGTACAAAATTCGATAGTTTGGATCTAGTTCGTTTATTGGCACTATTTCTATAGTTCTAAATATAAATTAAGTACAAAAACTTAAATTGAAATACGAATCCAAATGCCTTTTAATGACTCCTCAAACGCTGGTTTCGAACTAGTGAAAATGTAAACACTAACGTACTAGTTCTTATTGGCCACTTTATATCTAGTTCTGAACCAGAAATTTGTGTCACTAGTGCCTGAGTTCCCTGCAGGGTAACTAGTGTAACATGGCGTATTAATAATTTATGATCGCAAACAACTTGCGCCATTACAAAGTATGTATATGCGGCTCTTTGAAAAATGTACCTTATAGTTAGCAGTGTTGCCGTTGGGGACCCTAAAGGGTCAATTTGACCCTTTTTTTGAGCCAGGACCCCGGTCCCTACTTTTTCAAAAAAGTACCACCAACGCTGTATCATGTGACAACTCCGTCATATGTATGTATGTATACATTAGGGTGATTCAAACAAAAAAGTTTTAGTTTTTTGGCAAGATCCTTCAAAGTTAGTAAATGATGAGAAAATAAGCCTTGCAAAAAGTTAGCTCTGCAACTTACCCCTTACCCACTTAAAATAGCCTTTAACCGCCTAGGCAATTTTAGCCGTCCCTTAGGCGGAAACTTTTTGCAAAAAAATATCCTTAAAACGGAGGTTTTTAAGATTACAAAACTTTTTACATTATGCGATTGTCACTACCCACCCGACCAAGAATCCTATTTAAACGAACATCGAAGATTTATGATAGTTTCTCGTGGCTTCAAAGTTCGTTAGATATAAGAGTCTCGGGTTTACAACAGATGTTAGAGAACTTAAGAGAAAGGCCATAGTTTCTCGTACCTGGAAAGTTCGCTACATATAAGAGTCTCGAGTTAAAAACGGATATTTTTTTTTTTCTCTGTCACCTTTATATATTTGTCAAATAAATGCAAAATTAATTCAATTATAAACGCTGGTCTATGTTGGAACTCTATAAAGAAGTCTGGAAATGGACAGGACTAGTTTGGAAATCGAAGTAAGTCTGTTATAGCCCTCGAATTTTTAAATTTCACTCAATCTAACAATTATTTTCCGTTAACCGTTAGGATTTCTTCCTGTATGGCTATATATGTATATCTGGAAGCTAATGATCCCATCATGATCCCCAATGCAAACTGCCGGTGCGGTCGCATATTGAGCCCTCTCTGCTTGCCGACCAATTATTTAAATATTATTTTAAACGTATTTCTCTTATGTTCATTAATTAACTATGTGCCCCTATCCATTTGTATTATGTTTGTGAGTAAAACCATATATTTTGTAGGATACTTTTCTACATACTTGTTCATTTACTACTTATACATGTTCATTTATTAATTTAAATTTTTTTATTCCATTTCCTTTACTTTTCAATTATATGTTAAAAATTTTCTTTTTGAAGTTTTGAAAATTTTGATATTATTATATTACAAACTATATGTGAACATATAATTACTTTAAATATAATTACAAATAAAATATTAAAATAGTTAATTATTATATAACCATAATGGCGATCCTGCACCACGAATCCATTGGAATCTTATTTATTACAGAAGAAGATCATTCATAGAACAAGAATTTAAGATCTTTCAACAATCAATCTACAAAAATAACAACGCAAATTACAACCTCTAAAACTACAATCGAATTTGCAATATATCAATGACATTTTAATTCTACTATTTTATTAACGTCGTATTTATCTCTACACAAAAGCTGTTCAATTTTATACAAAAAGAATCTAATATGTGATAATTTACAAACAGTTTATTTCCTACAACATTGTGCATTAATAAAAAATATCAATTGACGACCAATAAGGAATATAGAACTAAATAACTACATCAATTGGAAGAAGAAATATTAACTTTTCTTGGACAAATAAACTAACAGTTAATTATATACCTACTAAATATTTCAAAATATTTAAGGTATTTAGTATAAAATAGTTATATGTATATTTATTAATTTTTTTTTACTTATTTTTTTTTTTGTTTTATTTTAATTTTATTTTATTTACATCTACTTATTTTCTTTTCATATTTTAACTTGTGAGTTTCCTCCAGTATTTATTAATTAAATACGTAAATAATATATATATATATATATATATTTATTTTTAAATATTATGGTTTTAACATGGTCTCACGAAACTAATTTAATCCCATTAGATGAAAATATGCCACTTACTCATAGTCCAACAACTACATCACGAATATCTCAAAATAACTCTTTACTAACAACCTCAAATATACTACTTTCACAAAATCCAACACCTACAACAACAACTATACAGAATCCAACAATTACAACAACTACAACAGTTATACAAAATCCTACAACAATTGCACAAAATATTTTTCCGATGTCAATTCCTTCGAATACTTTATCTACTCCTTTTATAACAATGTCATCTAATACTCAAAACAATCCACCAATAAAATTACCACAATTTTGGTCGGAAAGTCCCGAAGTATGGTTTATTCATACTTCAACCACCTTTTGAGGGATCTTATAAAGTAATATCGAAACATAAAAACACTTTTAGAATTCAAAAAGCAAATACTATTAAAACCGTATCAATTAATCATTTAAAACCTGCTCATATTTCATCTAATTTTGTAACTGAACCAAAATTAATATCGAAAAAGGTTACTTTTAATATTAATTAATATGTTTTATAACTGGAGGGGGAGTAATGTAGGATACTTTTCTACATACTTGTTCATTTACTACTTATACATGTTCATTTATTAATTTAAATTTTTTGATTCCCTTTCCTTTACTTTTCAATAATATGTTAAAAATTTTCTTTTTGAAGTTTTGAAAATTTTGATATTATTATATTACAAACTATATGTGAACATATAATTACTTTAAATATAATTACAAATAAAATATTAAAATAGTTAATTATTATATAACCATATATATATATGTAAATTATATCCTAAATTAATTAAAATAAAATATAATAAATTACCAAAAAATATGTACTAAATTTGAATGTGGAACGAGGTGGAACTTATCGTTAGAGTAAACATTATCGACTCGTTTTCGGTACTTTCTCGATAGCAAAACGCATCGAAAATGTATTAGTTTTTTGCCCGTTTTCGATACTGTTTTAGGAACCTTCTCGATAACAAATCGCATCGAAAATTTATTCGGTTGCGATCCGTTTTCAACAGCTATAAACTGATCGCAAACGGATATCGAGAAAGTGAGCTCTGCTGCCACAAACTGGGCGACATGTAATACTTTTACGATAGTTTTGCGGGAAGTTCGTTTTGTAAGGCCGAAGTGTGAGGTCGCCTTGAGCACGGCCATTTAAATAAAACAGGCTTTTTTTTGGTGGTGTTCGTGGTAACTGTACCCAAGGACGGCGTGTCCACTTCCTCCATGCAAAACAGACATAGTTGGGAGTTGTAGAGCTTTCCTAAGCTTGCTTAGGGATAGAATTTACACTCACGGCGTACTTGATAACGAATAAAATAAACTGAAAGATAACATAACTTGGCTGTTTAAGAGGTTAAAACCTTTTGGCCACTTTGCTCCAAATTTGGAGTACGAAAACCAAAAAAAAAAAAATAGTTTTGCGGAACCCATTCTCGATACATTTGTCAGGAAAATTATTGCTAAAGCTTCGAAAACTAAAGCATTTTCGTGAGCGTTGGTCGGGTGGGCTACTATTGAACTAACTACAACCATTTAAAAATGTTTAGATTTTGTATGTGTTAGTTGCAATAGTACAAAACTCAGTCATTCAACATAAAAAAAAAATGGAAAAGGATTATGTAATTGTGTTCCTATCTAAAAAAAGACAGGACCTTTTTTTCGGCTGGGACCCTTTTTTTGGACCCTTTTTGAAATTTATCAGCAGCAACACTGATGGTTAGTCACTGGGGCTCCGGCAAGTTTCAATTCAGTTTCAACAGCATACCCGATGCAGTTTGGAAGTATGTACGTTTTTGCCACGATTTCTCGCCTTGCGGCAGCAGTTGGCCAAAATATATATTTATGTTGCAATTCTAAAATGTCGCGAAAAACTTCGAGTAATTTTCAGGCGATCTCGCCTAAAACCCGGTGGCCACTTTCCTGATTTCGACATTTCCCGACGATCCACTGTGACTTATTACAGATAGAATGAGCGCGAACTGATCGGTTGATACCCTCAGCATTTGATGAAAGCGGTGTTCAACAAATTCTTGAAGAATTCTTTATCTCCATTCTGTCTCTCCTCTCTGTCTGTCCGTCTGTCCATCTGTCCGTCCGCCCATCTGTCCGTATGTCCGTGTACACGATAACTTGAGTAAAAATTGAGATATTTGCATGTAATTTTGTATACGGGTTACGTTCTGGCCAAGGTAGGTTGCTATTGGAAATGGGCGAAATCGGATGATAACCACGCCCCCTTTTTCGATATCGAAAATTTATAAAATCACATAAATTGACATATCTCGGTAGCTGAAATGGCTAAAATCATATAATTTTATAGGTGAATCCGCCTGGTCATTATCTTATGATTTTTCGATACATTTTTTATAGTGGGCGTGGCACCGCCCATTTTTAAGGGAGTTATTTTTGATTAGGGTAGAACGATTAAATTTTGCACAAAGAATACTAGTATCGTTGGGAGAATTGAAATTGGATAAAATCGCTCTCCAACCACGACCACCTTCGATATCGAAAGCTTCGAAAATCACCTAAATTGATATAATTCGGAAACGGAAATGGCTAAAATTATATAGTTTGGTAGGATGAATCCCCTAGTCATTCTATTATGTTTTTTTGATACATTTTTTAAAGTAGGCATGTAACCGCCCACTTTTCATATTTGAAAATTTCATGGGTCATAACTTTTAAACTGATCACGGTAGAATGATGAAATTGGTACAAGGTATACTAGCATAGTAGGGAGTATACCTGATGTGATTGAACGAAATCTCTTCCCAACCACGCCCACTTCCGAAGTGGAATATTTCGAAAAACATATGAAAACTACCGCTGGATATTCAATGTTCGGTTCTTCCTTACTTTTTTTATAAAAAAATGTCTTCTCATTTACAACAGATTTCACATGAATATTAGAGAGTCTGTGTGTTTCATCGCAGTATCGATCCCCAGTACAGGCGATGAGAGAATCCTGACAAATTTTCAAACAGCCCAAAAAATACAAATAGGTTTGATAAGATCGTTTAGGAAGATAAAAATTCGTAACTAGTATATATGTGTAACTCTCTGTCAGTATTTAAATAAAATTTTAGTAAAAAATTTGAATAGCATTTGAACAAAATTTCTATTCACTAATGAAAAAACTTTTATATACACAATTTATGTAGGTGTACAACTTTTCTGGAGCGTTTCAGCGAGATATCCACGATCTCCGCGTGAGTACCCCCACAAAAACTCTAAAGTCCAGCTGCATTATTTAAAGTCTTTCGGAGATACCATTCGAATTTAGGTCATTGTAAGCTATGGCAGAACCCTAATAATATAACACGTAAACTTTTATATAAAAGTTATGCTTATGTGACTTAGCTTGTTTTTACTGTGTGTTTTTGTTATAACAATGATAATGAGATTATTAAAAGCCCAAATCTGCAAATAGGTTCACTCATATGTGGGCGGTAATCTAGGTGGAGAACAATTTGAGATTCCTTGTAGTTTGCAATTGACGTCAGTTGGCAAAAAGGAGAGACGCTTGGCGCTTTTTAATATAGCGCAAAAATCGTTTAACCATTTCACGTAATCTTGCGTTTTATTTACTGTTTCGTAATCTTATCAAAACATTTTTTTTGTTATAGTAAATAAGTGAAAGGTCATCACAATTTATTAAAATTATGTTATTTGTGCTTGAAGTCGCTAGTTAAGTCTTATTTGGCTCACCCTTTTTAGCAGCATACAAGACAGTACTACATACATTGAGATGTATACAAAATGTATGTAAATTCGCTTTCAGCAATCTCTTAATGTACTTTTACATAACGAATCAATGCTGCAGAGTTACCTAACTTTATGTGATTGCTTGAGGTGTATCCCAAACCATACACCAATTATAAGTTATAGCGAATACGAAGTTATAGCGAATACAAAAAAAAATTTTTTTTTTTTATTCCAAATATGTAGACATTTGATTTAAAAGTGGAACAGTTTTTGAGATATTTTGAAATTTCAGTTTTTGAGATAAAAAAAAAGTAGGACTACTAATTCGTCAATATCTCCGCTAATACTGCTTCGATTGTTATGCTGTTTCACTTTATCAGGAGAGGATAAAATACTGTTACCTTGTAAAATTTATCTTAATCGGTTTTGAAGTGACGAAGTTATAGAGAATACGATATCCATCTTTATTTACGTAGCTTTTCTAAGTGAAATAGTCATCAAATTTTAACTTAGCCTACTTTGTCATAGTTTTTGATCAAATCGTCATTATTAGCGGAGGACGAATTAGTAGTCCTAGTTTTTTTTATCTCAAAAACTGAAATTTCAAAATATCTCGAAAACTGTTCCACTTTTAAATCAAATGTTTACATATTTGGAATCAGCAGGAAATTTTACATAGGAATCACGTATCAAATGTCGTATTAGCGGAGATATTGACGAATTAGTAGTCCTATTTTTTTTATCTCAAAAACTGAAATTTCAAAATATCTCGAAAACTGTTCCACTTTTAAATCAAATGTTTACATATTTGGAATCAGCAGGAAATTTTACATAGGAATCACGTATCAAATGTCGTGGAAATGTAAATTTTTGAAAATTTGTCGAATAGTGTAATTAAGCAACATATCGCCATTAGAGGTTCAATGAAAAATCATATATGGGTTTTTTCACTAAATCTCTTATAACATTATCATTTTTCTACTGATTATAATCTGGTAAGTGTCAAAATGTTCCGTAATGAACAGGCTATTGACTCACGGTGCAAAAACAGGAATTAATGGAATATTTCACTTAGAAAAATTACATACAAAATGATGAATATAGAAAAAAAAGTGAAAATTTGCATACATTTTTTTGTATTCGCTATAACTTCGTCACTTCAAAACCGATTAAAATAAATTTTACAAGGTAAAAACAGTATTTTATCCTCTCCTGATAAAGTGAAACAGCATAAAAATCGAAGCAGTATTAGCGGAGATATTGACGAATTAGTAGTCCTACTTTATTTTTTATCTCAAAAACTGAAATTTCAAAAAATCTCAAAAACTGTTCTACTTTTAAATCAAATGTTTACATATTTGGAATCAGAAGGAAATTTTACATAGGAATCATGTATCAAATGTCGTGGAGTTGTAAATTTTTGAAAATTTGTCGGATAGTGTTATAGTAATAACATTTTCCAAAATAAATAAAACAAGTACACATTCAAATATGTTTTAGATGCATACATAAATATGTTCTAGTCCCCGCAGTAATAAGCAATAAACCTAATGGCTTCCTCAAACCAACCGTAATATTAGCTGGTAATTCAGTTTCCATTTACCGCATTGCAACACTTGTTTATTGTGGGTGCTTTTGACCGGGCCCTTTTGTTGTTTTAATGGCCGGGTCAGTTGGCTAAAGCAATGCTGTTGCTGCCACTTGGCAGCAGTTACTACAATCATGTAATTGCTAGCTACATACCAAATAAAACTCCGCCGACGCCAAAACCATTATCGTACTTTACATCATCATTGAATAATAATCATCATCACCGTTAGCAATTGCAGCACTAGAATTGTATGGCAACAAGCTACATCAACTCCGCTTCCCTCTCATACAGCACGCGTGATTGGGGTGTGGTCTGAACTAGTCTGCCTCCCGTCGTCTGGGTCTTTATCACTAATTACGGTGCACATAAATTGGTGGCACAACAAAAGCCAAATAACATTGTCGCACACAACAGTTGCGCACTTTAACGTTTAGCAACGCAATGCAACATTCCTACATTTGGCCGAACTAGTTGGAGACTATCTTCAAACTCGAACAACTAGTACACAAAACTCAACATCTATACGCTATATCTATATCTATATATAAATGCGCAATGTTCAAAAGTTTTCTTCCTTTTTCCAATAACCACAATTCTAAGGGATATATTTTATATGTATCGATAGGTCTCCCCGAGCAGTGTGTGCGACAACAATACAAAGATTTAAAAAAAATAATTATAATATGAAATGCTAAACACGCATTCACCTTATAGAGCCGCTGTTATGTGTGTATGTAGGTATGACCACTTGCATTGCTGTTTTGCATTCATTGCATTTGGGGAAAGCCCGAGTATGAGAACAAGAGTTATTTTGTTGGCAGCAATAATAAACAACTTTATTAATTATGTAAGCATAATTTTAGGCGTTTGAGTTTGGCATATTTTCCGAACATTAATAATTCAATATGTATTTAAAAAAAAATGGGAGTTGCCACGTCACTTGCTCGTTATCGTTCAACCTCATTTAGATCCTAACCGAATGTAAACTTTCTAACATTTATACTTCCGGTGATATGGAGTATCGCAAAATCCCTTATCATCAAAGTGGCAATAATGATATTTGGTAACCCTGGGTTCCAGGCATCGAGTTTCAGCTCTAAAAATAGTAAATTTAGCAATTACCCAAAAAACTGCCAAGCGAATAATAAATTTTAATAGTTAAATTTTATTTGCAAAACCGTCTATATAAAAATAACTTCA
The DNA here is from genome assembly GCA_964058755.1 of Campiglossa producta. Taxonomy (NCBI): domain Eukaryota; kingdom Metazoa; phylum Arthropoda; class Insecta; order Diptera; family Tephritidae; genus Campiglossa; species Campiglossa producta. Next base: position 61,141,676 of record CAXKVI010000002.1, read on the forward strand.
CGAAAAGTTGAAACTTTAGAATTATTCTGGGTTATTAAGGTAAATATGATTTTTTGAAAAAAAAAAAAAAAACAACTAATTGCGGCGATATACCAACAGGTTATCATAACCTCTAATGAGATTTTTGCCGAGCTTCTCTTCCAAATTGTAGTGTGCTGCTTTTGTGTCTGGCGAAAAATAACACTTTCAATTTGCGTCTGACGAAAAGTGTTAGTTTTCTTACAGAATTTAAAAAGTGTTAGTTTTCGTATGGCACGTCGAAATGGAAATTAGTTTTTTTGCATTCCTGTGAAATTTGATTGCATTCAAATAGGTGGTTTTTGCAATTAGTTTAAGGGTGGTTTTGCCAAGGCATCGAGGATATAGTAGAAAGATGATGTACTAAATATCGAAGGCGAGTCGAAATTTTCACTGTACCTATAAAGATCTGGTATTTAGAAGTATTGAGCTGACGACAAAGGGTTGTTATAAATTCCGAACCATCTCTGTACTTCTGATGCGAATAGTTCAACTGCAAAGAACGAAGAAACATCCCTGAAGACGTTTTGTAGAAATTCAGTAGCAGAAATTACCGACCACTGCCGAGTGGTAAACCAGCCTTTCGGTGTAATAGAGAGACCTTAGTATTGGAGCAAGCCAATACAATCAATCTTTGACAAGGTCTCATTGGTAAAGATCTGTTTGTGCATTCATATCTTAACTAGTTTATTTTCGTGCTGGGTGTTTACCCACTTCTCTGTTGTGTACACTTGAAGCGAAGTCAAACTGAGGCGTTAATGGCCGCCTGGCAAGGCACTGAGGCGCAACGATATTATATGACCTTGGATGACGTCCAGGAGTTGGTAGCAACGTCATAAAAACCTAGAGTCGCTGGCAAACGCGTCTGCTGTGATACAAATTGGCTGCGTTTTGCGGCTGGTATCATCAAGCAAAGAGCATCCTTTACTTACAACCACAAAAAATTACAAACTAAATAACATAAACAATTGCTGCAACTTTCATTACAAAAAATATATATCTGCTTCACTTTACAAACAAAAACCAAAATATTAAATCTGTATGTAAATATACAGTAGCATAGTTGTATTAATGGCCGATGAGAAGTACCCTCCACCACATGCTTTGCTGTTCATTGCCGACAGGGGAGCGGTAATCGCTGGATAATCGGCAACTTGGGAGCGCCCCATGCGTGTAGCATGTCGCAAAATACTTTACAAATTTGTTGCATCACTGCCACCACTGCAGGCTATGGAACTGGAACTGATGTTGCTGTTGCAAATCGACTTATCTTTTTTCTTGTTTTGTTTTGCATTTAGTTTTGTGCCACTATAGTAAATTTTTATTTTATTGCAAAGTAAAAGTTGCAGAAAACAATGCACAGCAACAGCAAATAAAGCGGAAGGAAATCGCAGTAAAAGAAAAACAGAACAAACCGGAATGATGTGCATAACCAGTCAACGAATGAAATAATAATAAAGTTGAAAAAATTGATCAAGTTGCCACGTTACGACCGACATTCAACGTCGATATTTGTTAAACGCAGGAAGAAGCAAGTAAACAAAAGGTACATTTGGAAAGCTGATTAAGTAAATCAATCCTTAAGTTTGTACCAAGTCTCTGTATATTTGCACATATATCGTCGCCCGGATAAATATTTGTCGTATGTGAATTTTGGGCCGAATGGAGTTAATGATGCAGTTATAATAAACTATACAAGATCTTTCGAATGGCGTTTTCCGTTTTTAGATGTCTCTTTTAGTTACAGAGATATTGAGTAACATTTTGTTGTATGTGCAAGGTAACAAGCGATTTCGTATAATTTTGTCGTATGTGACAACCATTTTTCACATACGACAATTTTTCATATAAATTCTGTGCTTTGAACACTCGGTAAAATATTGTCGTATACGCCGCTTAGAACACATACGACAAAGTTTTACAGACTTTTGGTAAGATTTTGTCGCATGTGTCATACAAAGTAGCACGATCGCGGAGTAGTCGAGTAGTAGAGTTAGTGTCGCTTATGATGCCGAGGAGTACAGCCGAATCACCTGCACCACTTCTGCCGCCGGAAACTCAAGAGTTAGTAGAAATGGAAAAATGTGCAACAGGTAAACATCGATTGTAAATGATTTAATCAGACAGGTTCTGCAACTCACGTCCGAGTGATACTTTGTCATATTACATAGTAAATAAAAATTTTTCACAAACTTTCATTTGGAACTGAACTGTAGAAGCGGCCGGAATATTTTTACAGATGGAACGTAATTGAGAAATACTTACGAAACGTCGAAATTCCTAGTCAACTTACATTAATAAGACTGCTTAAGAATATGAACTGTCCAAAGACAAAACTTTGTTTTTTGGAAATGACTGATAGTGACTTTAGAAGCTATTCTATAAAATCAGATAATATGAACTTTAAAGATGTACAATTTTTTAAATGCAAATCAATACTTTATTCCAGAGATAATTTGTTCAAAGTTGGGACGAAAATTTCTTTTGAAAATGCTAATTATTCTTTTACAAATATTCAAAAAAAAACTAGATTTTCTAAATCGACAAAGATTTGGGAACAACCCCTTCGCCCTATGCCGAAAAAAGCTCTAGACGAAAATAAAAAGAAAGACTTAATAAGAGCCATTCCATTCTTGGAAAATGAAGAAGATAAAGCTTTTTATAAAGCTTTTTATAAAGCTTTACTTAAAGCTTAAAATACTTACATATGTACCTTACTGCTTTGTGTATTATTATTAAGTTATTTTTTTAGTTTATTGGCTTACGATACATACTATTTTGGTTAAAGAATGAATTGTTATACCTATTTATTTATTTAATTAATCTTTGCTTGTGATACATGTTATTTTTGTTTAAAAGCTTAACTGTTATATTAATTTAACTTGTATTTCATGTTTGCTGTTTTTATAAAAAATAAAAAACAAAATTTTCATATAATTTTCGAATTTTTTGTCGTATGTTATATGGGATGCCTGCAAAAGTGTTGCCTATTGTAACATACGACAAAACGTTACGGAAGAAAATCCTTTATAAATTCTAAAATAATTAACAAAACCCAATAAAATTTAGTTAATTAGAAACTTTCGTGGACCAGTAACATTCTCTCAAACTTTGGACTAAATTCAATGAAGCGTTTTGGAGCAATTGAGCTCCAAACTTCAAGTCTCATTTCCCAAAAGTCGTCAAATGTAACATACGACAACAATTTATCCGGGCGACGAAATGTAACATACGACAACAATTTATCCGGGCGACGATATATATTTGATATGACATATGAATAATAAAATTATTGTCTGTACATTGCAGATATTCCAAAAAAAAAAAAATGCGCGTGGCATATTAGGTACACGTGATACAACCCCACTTTTTACTTAAAGAATAATTATAACGAAAAATCATAGATGTCCAAGTAATAAGAGGAGAGTCAAATAATTCTTATTTCCTTATTATTACTTCTTGTTAGGTTTTAAATTTGTTAATATAATGCTATCCATATTTATTATTCAAAATATATTTAAAAAGGTGGCAACCCTGAAAACTTCCCCAAGGTCGATAGGTTCCCGAGATAAAGGTCGATATACAAACGAAGCAACAAATAAAAAACCGTAAAATTTCAAATCGCTTCAGCCGTTCCTAAGATATGAGTCGAATTATGAAAGAATAGTTAAAATAGTGTTAAGTAGCAAGTATTAGTATAACGTTAATATTGTAAAGTAGTATGTAACATTTTGTAACCAAAAGGTGTATCGCGTTAAAAATTACAAATTGCTATAAAAGAAAACCGCGTGTAGCCAGTACACGGGAAAGAAGTTAACTTCTTAAGTTCAGAAATAACGAAATATCAATAAGTTGTATTCGAGAATGGTTTAGATCAGGACCCGTGGCTCACTAGCAAGTACCGAAACCGTGCATAACCAACGACATCCATTGATTGGTCAATGCGATCATAGCAACAATGTCATTGTTCGAGAGGCCAAGCAAAGAGCGTAATAATCTATGTGAATTTCGCTCTCAGATTTTCGGACAATTGTCCCACTAAGTGCCTAGGCCTGGTTTAGATTCACAATATCTTACTTCCGGGAAGCGGACCAGGGAAACGATCCTTTCGAAAATATCTTATGCAGTACTATGAAGTTTTGGATACAATTACTACCGAACTACAACAAAGATCCTTCCGACGTTTTCGGTTTTTTGATGCCTGAAACTTTCAAAAATCTCGATCAGGATGATTTGAAAAACTGTGTTATTACTTTATCAAAGATGTACTCAGAGTTTTTCACTACTGATTTGAAAAATGAGCTGGCTGCTTTTACTGAGATGTATTTCACAGAAAATCGGGAGTTTACTGACGACAGTCCATCACAGTATTTGGAGTTTGTAGCAGCAAATAATATGCTGGACAGTTTTCCTGAATGCTGCAGTTTATTTCAACTGTTCTTAACCTTTCCTATCGGATCAGCTCGTGCCGAACGAGTCATGAGTTCGTTGAAAATTGTTAAAGAATATCGCGGAGCTTCTTTAGCTGAGGATACACTGAACAATTTTTGTATTCTGTACATCGAAAGATCAGTAGCGACGTCGATCAATTTGGACTCTGCAATGGAATTAATTGCTGAACGTAAAGCTAGGCGTGTATTCAAAGTGACATAATTCGATTCAATGTTTACCATTCTATTAATATTAATTATCTGGGAAACCTAAAAAATTTAAATCATACAAGTTATGATTTTTTATGCTTTTATCTATGATTAAAATTACTTTTGATTGCTACAGTACGAAAGTGGGCCCCCTAGGTACCATGCCAACCGGGCTTTTTCCCTTAAATCCGCCACTGGTGACAACCCTTTGAACCGCCCCAAGTGACAACCGCCATGTATATAGTCTTAAAATGAATCATACTACCAATAATGCCAATTTTAATACAAAACGGTGAAGCGGTTCCCGAGATATAAGGAAAAATAAATAAAATACGGTTTGGGGGCAACCCTAGCTAGCAACCCTGCTAGAAATTGTCATATTTGAAATGCGACCGAAAATACCTTTCATTTGATACCCATATTGGCATATGTTGCTCAATATTTAAAAAAAAATTGAAATAGGTGGCAACCCTGTGAACCGCCCCAAATGGCAACACCCACGCATATAATCCTAGAACAAATCATACTATCTATAATGCCAAACTTTATCCAAATTGGTAGAGCGGTTCCCGAGATATAGAGAAAAATATATAAAATGCGGTTAGGTGGCAACCCTGCTTGAGATTTACATATTTGGAATACGGTCGAAAATACCTTTCATTTGATACCAATATTGGTGGTTCTTGCTCAATATTTAAAAAAAATTTAGATAAGTGGCAACCCTGTGAACTGCCTCAAGTGGCAACACCGACGCATATAATCTTAGAATGAATCATACTATTTATAATGCTAAACTTTGTCCAAATCGGTCGAGCGGTTCCAGAGATATAGAGAAAAATATATAAAATGCGGTTAGGTGGCAACCCTGCTTTAGATTTACATATTTGGAATACGGTCGAAAATACCTTTCATTTGATACCAATATTGGCATATATTGCTCAATATTTAAAGCAAATGAGATAGGTGGCAACCCTGTGAACCGCCCCAAGTGGCAACACCCACGCATATAAGCTTAGATTGAATCATACTATCTATAATGCCAAACGTTATCCACATTGGTCAAGCGGTTTCCGAGATATCAATAAAAATAAATAATATGCGGTTATGTGGCAACCCTAGGTGGCAACCCTAATTGAGATCTACATATTTGGAATACGGTCGAAAAAACCTTTTTTTGATACCCATATTGGCATATCTTGCTCAATATTTAAAAAAAATTTAGATAAGTGGCAACTCTGTGAACTGCCCCAAGTGGTAACACCCACGCATATAAGCTTAGATTGAATCATACTATCTATAATGTCAAACTTTATCCAAATCGGTCGAGCGGTTCCAGAGATATAGAGAAAAATATATAAAATGCGGTAGGTGGCAACCCTAGATGCCAACCCTGCTTGAGATTTACATACATGGAATACGGTCGATAATACCTTTCATTTGATACCCATATTGGTATATCTTGCTCAATATTCAAAAAATTGAGATAGGTGGTAACCCTGTGAACCGCCCCAAATGGCAACACCCACGCACATAATCTTAGAATGAATCATACAATCTATAATGTCAAACTTTATCTAAATCGGTTGATATCTTCGAAAAATCTGGAATCTGCGACCATTGGGAGGTAGGGGGCATGGAATATGTCAGTTAGGTGCATACAAGTTTTGTATAAATAAATAAATGTGGCCTACAAATTGGGTGCGACATAAAGTGAGACCGACAACCCAAATATGTCAAAATAACTTCATCAAAATATTTATTAATAACAAGCTATTTTTTTGACTGCACGTTGTCAGTGATGAGCACAATACAATAGCATTATTGGCCTACAAAAGTTGTGCGACATGTAGCCAGACCTCCGCCCCAAAGTGGTAAATTTTATGTCAAATTTTTTTTTAACAACCTGATTTAAAGTTTTTATCTTAAGGAATAACGAATAAAAAAACGGCTGTTACACTGGCCTACAAAACAAGTGCGAGATGTGAATAAAATCGATATTTTTATTATATACTAGAGTTTGCCCAATGGCTGAAATTAAACCACAAAACCTTATTTTATTTCTCTAAATTTTTTAAGTTCAGTTTCCTTAACTTTCAGCCTTTTTGCTATTTCTTAAATTTTCCTTACTTTTTATAATATCCGTTTCTATACATTTCTCATCTGTTTGCCTTTTCCTCCCTCTTTACACCATTCAGTAATACAGTTTCAATTATTATATGTAATTATTTATTTTAGGTCGTTTCTCTTCATCTTTCTTTCCTTTCCTTTCCTTTCCTTTCCTTTCCTTTCCTTTCCTTTCCTTTCCTTTCCTTTCCTTTCCTTTCCTTTCCTTTCCTTTCCTTTCCTTTCCTTTCCTTTCCTTTCCTTTCCTTTCCTTTCCTTTCCTTTCCTTTCCTTTCCTTTCCTTTCCTTTCCTTTCCTTTCCTTTCCTTTCCTTTCCTTTCCTTTCCTTTCCTTTCCTTTCCTTTCCTTTTCTTTCCTTTCCTTTCATCTCCTTTCGTCTCCTTTTCTTTACTCTCCTTTTCTTTCCTTTGCTCTTCTTTCCTTTCCTTTTCTGCCCTTTCCTTTCCTTTCCTTTAATTTCTTTCCTTTCTTTTCCATTACTTTCTTTTCCTTTCCTTTTCTGCCCTTTCCTTTCCTTTCCTTTAATTTCTTTCCTTTCTTTTCCATTACTTTCTTTTCCTTTCCTTTTCTATCTTTTCATTTCATTTTATTTTCTTCCCTTAATTTCTTTTGTTTATTTCTTTTTCTTTCTTTTTTTTCTTTTACTTTTTTATTTTCTTACCTTTCCTTTCCTACATTCTTTTATTCCTTTTATTTTCTTTTTCTTGCCTATCCTTTCGTTTCCTTTCATATCCTTTGCTTCAGTTTCGTTTCGTTTGCCTTCATTTTATTTATTTTCTTTTCATTTCTTTTCTTTTTTCTGTTACCTTTATTTTCCATAACATTCCTTTTTTCCTTAGCTTTCTTTTCCTTTCCTAAGCTTTCCTTTCCTGTTATTTCCCCTCTTTACCTTTTCTTTCATTACGTTTCCTTACTTTCTTTCTTCTCCTTTTCGTAACTCCTTTAGTTTTCTTTCTTTTCCATTCATTTCCTTCAATTTTTTCCTTGCTTTCCTTTATTTTTCTTTCTTTCCATACCTTCCTCTTCCCTACCTTTTCTTTCCTTTCCTTTTCTTTTCTTCCCTTTCTTTATCGTTCTCTATTTTCCTTTATTTATTTTTAATTTCTTTACTTTTATTACCTTTCTTTCCCTTCCTTTTTTCTTTTCCATTCCTTTCCTTTCCCTGCCCTTACTTGCCTTTAATTTTTCTCTCTTTCCCTTTCCTTATATTACCTTTCCTTTTATCCATTCCTTTCCCATTCCTTCCTTTATTTTATACTTTTATTTATTTCATTTTGCTTTATTTTTATTTATTTTATATTATTTCCTTTCCTTCCATTTCCTACAAATTTCTTTCTTACTTTCAATCATTTTTCCATTTTTTTATTTTACTTTATTTTATAAATTTTCCATTATATTTTATTTCACAGTCTATCCACGAAGGGAGTTGCGCACAATGTAGCTTATTTTTTTTTTTTTTCAAAACATCAAGTCTGGGCAAGGATTTGCTTCTCTGAATACCTACTCACTGAATTTGTTTTTGTAAACACTGTTTGTACCTAAAGTTTTTTTTTGTAAACACTGTTTGTACCTACGCTCAATAAAGTTGACGGGCTGGCTCATGTTTATTATTGCTACCAACAAAACAAATCTTGTTCTCACAACAATACAAGTGGTCATATCTACATACACACACAACAGCGGCTCTATAAAGTGAATGCGTGTTTAGCATTTATAGTGGTGTGACTTTCAAATTAGTTTTTTCATATTAAATATAATAATTTTTTTTTAATTTTTAATTTATTAACGCACACCCAGCTCGGAATTTTTTTTCTGGATCCAAGCGCACTAAGACCTTTTGGCTCCAAAAATGTTGCAATCAAATTTCCAACGTTGATTGTTTGGCCAAAAGAACATGTAGAATTTTTTCGAGTATGCAGTTTTGTAGCCCCTTTAAGTATAATAAAGTGCTAAACTAAAATTCGTAGGAAGTCTCGCTGATTTTTGGCAATTTTTTTTTTCTTACGAGGATGAGGACTTTCCATATAAAAAAATTACGTTAAAAAATGCCTATGGGGTATAACTCAAGAAAAAAATTGCCAAAAATTAGGGACATTTTTAACAAAAGATTAACTAACTTACTGGCTTCAAAAGTGCTTACTCAAAGGAGTTCTAAAAATCTTGAGAAAAAAGTTGAAAATTCGTCAATTTTTCGCGAATTTGGCATACATTTTTGATATATAACTTACAGTTATTTTATTAGATATTAGCTCATATTTGAATAAGAAACTATATAGAATTGCTGCAAAATTTTTGTTTACCTATACTCTTTTGATTTCTTTGTACTTACCTAGATAAATTTCTGCAAGGAAATAAATGAAAAAAAAACTGCCAAAACTTAGCGAGACTTCCTACGAACTTAAGCTTAGCACTTTATTACACTAAAATTAAACGAGCAATCAACGTACTAAATTTTATTGCAACAATGTTTGGAGCCAAAAGGGTCTAAGTGCGCTTGAATCCAGAAAATAAATTGCCAAAAATCAGCGAGACTTCCTACGAACTTAAGTTTAGCAGTTTTATATACCAAACAAGTAAGGAAAGCTGTCTTCGGCTGTGCCGAAGGCTAAATACCTTTCATGAATAAGCGTCACGATTTTCACTGTTTGATCCCCAGTACAGCCTGTGTGAATTCAACTTTAGCTCATACCGAAATTATCGGAGCTATCGATTATATGGGGACGATGTGTTATATTGGTCCAATCTCATTGATTTTTAACATCGACATTCCACATTCTAAAATAGCAACATTTACGAAATTTCACGTTCCTACCGATATAATTACAGGAGTTATCTACCAAAATCCGTTTATCGGAACAATCGATTGTATGGGGGCTATGTGAAATATTTATCCCATTTCAATGATTTTCAACATCGATATTTTACATATAAAAGGAGCGATGCTTCCAAAATTTCGCGTTCCTATGTGTTTAATTACAGGACTTATAGCCCAAAATCCGTTTATCGGAATAATCGATTGTATGGGAGCTATGTGAAATATTTATGCCATCTCAATGATTTTCAACATCGATATTTCGCATATAAAAATAGCGATACTTCCAAAATTTCACGTTCCTACCTATATAATTACAGGAGTTATCTACCAAAATCCGTTTATCGGAACAATCGATTGTATGGGGGCTATGTGAAATATTTATCCAATCTCGATGATTTTCAACATCGATATTTCACATATAAAAATAGCAATACGTCCAAAATTTCACGTTCCTACGTGTTTAATTACAGGAGTTATAGCCCACAATCCGTTTATCGGAATAATCGATTGTATGGGAGCTATGTGAAATATTTATCCCATCTCTATGAGTTTCAACATCGATATTTCACATATAAAAATAGCAATACTTACAAAATTTCACGTTCCTACGTGTTTAATTACAGGAGTTATAGCCCAAAATCCGTTTATCGGAATAATCGATTGTATGGGAGCTATGTGAAATATTTATCCCATCTCTATGATTTTCAGCATCGATATTTCTCATATAAAAATAGCAACACTTATAAAATTTCACGTTCCTTCGTGTTTAATTACAGGAGTTATAGCCCAAAATCCGTTTATCGGAATAATCGGTTGTATGGGAGCTATATGTTATATTGGTCCGATCTTGCTGGTTCCGACAAATGATTCCTATATTGGAAAATGGTGGCCGCATACCAAATTTCAGCCAAATATCTCAAAAACTGAGGGACTAGTTTGCGTTCAAACAGACAGACAGACAGACGGACAGACGGACAGACGGACATGGCTAAATCAACTCATCGCGTCATCCTGATCATTTCGGTATGCTTATTGATGGGTCTATCTCTTCTTCTTCTCATATTTACAAACATCGGACCAAAGTTATAATACCATTTCATGTTCATGAAAGGTATAATTAAAGAGGCTACGAAACTGCATACTCGAAAAAATTCTACATAACTTTTGGAAATTTTTGCAATAATTTTTGGAAGTTTACCGTTATTTTCTGCAGTATTAGACAGGAATCATTTCAAATGCATTTACCCAGAATTTACAATAAGTAATTTACTTTAGCCTTAATTATCTCAATTCAACGTCTATGTTTCTTATATAGATCCGTTTGGTTCTAAGCCCTTCAAATAGTAAATTAAAATGAGAAAACAAGAATGATAATAAGAAAATAAAAATTATAATGAGAAAAAGTAAGTTTTATTGAGAAAAATCTGAGAAAATGAGAAAATATAAATTCAATTCATTCTCATTACAAGTATTCGTATTCTCATTACAACTTATATTTTCTCAATACAAGTGCTATTTTCTCAATACAATTTACTCTTTCTCATTGTAGTTTATATGTTCTCATTATAGTGCTTGTTTTCTCATTTTAATTTAAGTTTTCTCATTTTTGGGTGGAAAAGGTGTAGTATTTTTGGATACTATGGATGGAGAAAAGGTGGCTCTAGCTTTACAAAATAACTATTTTCACTGTCGGTGGAAACTTCGTGACGAATAAACGGTAAAACAAAATTTTTCTACTTAAGTTTTCGAGAAAGATCCCGAGAAGTCCGTACGTGGCATATACATATGTATTTTCATATCATTTCGACCATTTCGATAAGAGGATGTCAGTTTACGAAAGTAAGCATGACATAAATAACCACCAATAAGTCGGTGTAGATTTTGATTGACCGTCGAAAAATCTATAGGTGTATTCACCACAATAAATGTCAAAATGTTACTTTGCTGTTAATTATACCATTTTCATCCATTTGGTTTCTTAAAAAAAAATGCATTTTCTTGGAGCCCAGACAGGATTTTTGCCTACGGCCCCCGAAGGTGTTAATCTAGCCCTGGTTATTGCAAAAAAGGGGGGAAACTTTTGAACATAGCGCATTTATATATAAGATTCACACAAATACATGAGTTCCATAGGTGTTTGCTAATTTGATATGGAAACATATATATTAGTGCATTCCCTGCAGCGAAAGCAACTAGCTGAAAAATACTTTACCACTAGTTGGTGCACCGGGCCCAACTATTCAGTGTTCTGTCTTTTTTCCATATAAGCAACTGGTACTACCCTCGTGAAGGGTGGATACCTTGCCGCGGTACTAGGGCTTCAGTCGATAGCCACAGGGCTACGCTGCCCTTGTGATCGTAGCTCCGTAAGGCACTTCATCACGAGAGCAGCCTAGCCTCTCTGGCGCGACGACAAAGATCTTCCCGCTCCCAATCCAGGGTGTTATGCGAAACCGTGCCCATTGGACGTTTGCAGCCGGGAGGCAAATTGTGGCTGTATTTGAACGGAGCCTCTCTGATACCGGGTCGCCTCAGAGAGTAAGCATGGCCTTACCGCGGTACGGGGCTCTGCCGCGGCGGACGACACATTTTCCCCTACTCTTCCCTTGACCCTAAGCTGGCCTTGTCCGGCGATGGATCGCACGAACAAGATGAACTCAAATAACCCAAATAAAAACGATAAACCTAAAAAACAAACAACGCCAAATTTCACTCCTCAGCAAAGGAGAGCTATGGAGGAACAGGCGACAAAGCAACAACAACGCCGGAGGACAACCTCCGTTCCACAATCAAGGGAGGGATCGACAGCGATGGCAACTACTAGTCGGTCAACCAACCCTCTATCGACTAAGATTGACTTGATGGGAGCTAGCACCAGTGCGGTTGCCAACGCAGCTAAGCGGACAACGGCGGTTGCTAAACTCCCATCAACCGCTGATATGAAAACCAGTATCTTTACGCCTGTGGCAGCGGTCTCACGACCTGGCCTCGGAGTTTTGAAGGAGAAGGAAGCTGCAACTGAGATTTCGGCAAGGAGAGCGACCGCGATGGCACTACGAGTCCGCACTCCCAGGAGACATCTCCCCGCCGTCTGGCCATCCCTAAGGACCGGTGGCGTTACGTGCGAAATGAACTCGGCAACATTCTTCTCAATGTTGCTCCGGAGTTTCCGGGTAGTTCGGCGCGAGTAACGGATGCGGGTTGGCACCAGGGTCAGATTAAATTACTCGCATGCGAGGATGCAAAAACCGTAGCACTGTACAAGGCAGCAGCTGCTAAACTGGGTGAAGTCTACAAGGGCGCAAAGATAGAGGTCGTCGACTGGAAGGACATTCCAGCTCGTCCAAGGGCAAGGGCGTGGATTCCGGCCATCCCTGACGAACCCGAGAGAATTCTCGGGATGCTACGGCTAATGAATCCGTCCCTCCCAACGCATGACTGGAGTGTCAATCTGGTCGGGGATGCGGTAGGGCCCGACAGACAGCTGGTGTTCACCATGAATAAAGAGTCAATCGAGCCCCTCAAAAGGTGCAATGGCCTAGTACACTACAGCGTAGGCCAGATCGTTATCCACGTATATCGTGGTGATGCTCAGCGCGCTGCCTTCTCAGCTGCTCCGGGGAACCGGAAAACGAATTACCAGAATAGGAAGCGGAGGATTCCGATGCGGAAAGCATGTTATCCGCCACGTCCCTTGGTGATAGTGCTGTGAACAACTCGGAGATGGAGGACAGCCTACAGGACGAGGAAGTCCTCGACGTCACGGTGGTAGCAGCCAACGCTGAGCGACTAACATCTAACGCTACAGACAGCAAGACTCCTGCAACGCCATATCAGGCAGCTAATCGGAACAACTCGTCGTTGATAGGCAACCTCCGGGATGGGGCAAACCTCGACGATATGGGGACGGCAGGGAAGTCTGTGCGCTCTCATGTTGGTGGTGCTTCAGATTAATCTGCACAAATCTAAAGTGGCTTCGGCTGCTTTAAGTAGTCGTCTTTCTAAAGGCGACGTGGATGTGGTCCTCATCCAAGAACCCTGGGTCAATAGCTCGAGAATCTGCGGACTGGGGACTAAGGGCTTCAAACTCATTCGCGCCAGCGAGGAGAGCAAAGTCAGAACGTGTATTTTGGTCGAGTCTGCACGGGTAATCTTATTATTGGAGCGGACGCTAATGCTCACCATGTCCAATGGGGGAGCTCCGACATCAATGACAGGGGCGAGTCTCGGTTTGATTACCTCTTAACAACCAACTTGGTGATTTGCAACGTGGGTAATGAGCCTACTTTTATCACTAAGACCCGCAGGGAGGTCATAGACCTCACTATCTGTAGTGAAGGCGCTTATGAGTGGGTCAGAAAATGGCGGGTTCTGGAAGAACATTCATTCTCCGACCACCGTTACATAGAAATGGTTTTAGACTTTATTGTAGAACAACGAATCATGAAGAGCAATCCACGTAACACTAATTGGCAGTTACACAATGAAATATTAGACAAAGACCTACCAGTACTGCCTTCACAAGCCCCCTCATCAGTAGAGGAGAAATTTCTACACTGGCGTCGAAAAGGTCGACGACACAGCGAGACTTAGACGAGTCCTCTCGAAAAGTCAAACAGCCATCAGCTATTTGCGAAAACCTGACGGATCCTGGACCAGCACGGAAGAGGAAACCCTTGAGCTGCTCTTGAATACACATTTTCCGGGGAATCTGCATGACGCACCACTAGCACCTGCAACAAACCTGGCAGTAAATATACCCATCACTGAGGAAAGAGTAAGGTGGGCAGTTAAGAGCTTTGAACCGTATAAGGCTGCCGGGCCGGACGGGATTATCCCCGCGCAACTTATAAACACGTTGGAGACATCAGCTAAATGGGTGGTATTTCCCTTCACAGCCTGCCTGGCTCTCAACCACATTCCGGGCTCCTGGAGAAGCGCCACGGTAGGCATCCCCCTACGAGCCAAAAGACTACAGACCGATCAGTCTCTCGTCCTTTGTACTAAAAAACCTTTGAGAGGATACTAAGCGACTACCTCTCAACGACTATTGATAGCAACCTTATCTCTAGCTATCAGCATGCATACACCAAGGGTAAATCAACAGAAACCGCTCTGCACAGCCTAGTGTCTGTCATTGAGAAATCGCTGTGTGAAAAGGACTACTGTCTCGTGGCCCTCCTAGACTTTGAGGGGGCTTTCAACAATATAAGCCCGGAGGCTATCAACTCCGCTCTAACTAATCTGGGCGTAGATAGACCTCTAACTGATTTAATTGACCAACTTCTAAGGGGAAGGCAAATAGCTTACTTGGTACGGTTGAGTTATCACGCTATGTCACAAGGGGAACGCCCCAGGGTGGTGTTCTTTCCCCGGTTTTATGGAACCTCACAGTCAACTCGTTGCTACGTGACACAAGCTGGGGGGGCGGGAAGATAGTGGCATACGCAGACGATTTAGCTATTGCATTCAGAGGCAAGTTCCCACAAACTCTGTGTGACCTGATGCAAGTAGCACTGCGAGAAGTTTCGACGTGGTCCTCTCGCTGCGGACTTAGTATCAACCCGGGGAAGGTGGAACTTGTCCTCTTCACCAACCGGTACAAAATACCGCCAATAAGCCTACCAGAACTAGATGGCACGCGCCTGGGCTTGTCGGATAAGGCCAAGTTTCTAGGCATAGTTCTGGACAGGAAATTGAATTGGAAGGAGAATGTTCTTCAGCGCCAGAAGAAAGCTTGCATCGCTCTTTACACATGCAAAAGAACCATTGGCAAAAAATGGGGGCTCAGCCCTAGAGTATGCAGTTGGATCTACACGGCCATCATTCGCCCAATCATTCTGTATGGAGTCGTCGTATGGTGACCTGCGCTGAGCAAGGCAACATACCTGAATCTGTTGCGGAAAGTCCATAGATCCAATATGATCTGTATAAGCGGTGCGCTAAGGACAACGCCCAACGAAGCCCTCCAGGTCATTCTGGGCATTTTGCCACTTGATCTGGAAGGGTTTCGGTCAGCGGCGGCATCAGCTCTGCGCCTGAGAGAAACCTCCAGTTGGGCTGCGGGTACTATTGGACACTCCAGTATTCTGGAATCTTACAGCTTTCTCCCTCCAAGCACAGATCGTTGTGCGACCACTACAGTCGGGGATAGCTGTTTCAAAATAAATATTCCTAGCAGAGAAGACTGGGAGAGGACGGATTGGTGTCCCGAAACAAATGGTGGCACTTCGATATACACCGACGGCTCGAAGTTGGACGGCAGAGTTGGAGGAGGGGTTTATTCAAGGGATTTGGACCTTGAGCTCTCCTTCAGACTACCTGATCATTGTAGCGTCTTCCAGGCGGAAGTCTCGGCAATCCTGGACGCCGCGGACTGGTTAAGCAAACGTGTTATCGGAGAAGATATCGCTATTTTCAGCGATAGCCAAGCGGCTATCAAATCCCTTGGCTCATACACGTTCAACTCTGAACTGACGCTCAGCTGTCGTCGATCTCTTCAGGAATTGGCCCAACAGAACCGCGCAAACCTCATATGGGTCCCGGGACATAGGGACATTGAGGGAAACTGTAAGGCAGACGAGCTTGCCAGGCAGGGCACGACCAAGCAGGTTCTTCAGGATAAAGAGCGCTTAGGTATGCCGTTTGCCACATGCAAACTAATGCTGAAGGAGCACACACTCCGTCAAGCCAATAAAAGATGGCTGCAATTCCCAGGGTGTTGGATATCGAAACAAACCTGGCCAAAATAGGATCTTAAAAGGTCTAGACGCATTTATACCTTAACTAGGAGGGAAATCTGCATATTGATAGCGGTATTAACCGGTCACTGCCTCATTGGTAGGCATGCAGAAAGGCTAGGCGTGCCCTACCGACGATGCTGCAGGAGTTGCAAAGATGATGAGGAGGAGGAAACAGTGGAGCACCTCATCTGCAACTGTCCGGCTTTAAGCGGCGCGAGAACGCGCTTTTTGGGAGTTCCGTTCCTGGATAGCCTAAGCCAGATCGCGGAACTGGACATAAAGGACTTGATGGGCTTCATAAAGTCATCTAAGTGGTTCGAGGAGGAGTAACGGTGTCGGTTTAGGAGTGTCAGTCCCGGGATTCTGCTATGTGGAAAATCCCAACAACTCAGGGATTTTCCATATGGCTGGGTCCCGGGATTGACTTTCCTTGTGGTGGTGGTATCACAACGGGCCTTTCAAAACTGGCCTAAGTGTGCCTCTGCGGCAGCCACTTGAACCTAACCTAACCTAACTGGTATTTTTTACGTGTTTCGACCAGAATATACCAGTTTCATACTAGTTGTAAAATACCAGTTTCATACTAGTTGTAAAATACCAGTTCCATACTAGTTCAACCTGGACTAGTATAATTTCCATAAAATGAACTAGTCCACATACTAATCCAAAAAGGACTAGTATGAAAAATACTATTCCCATACTAGTCTAAAACGCATTGAGCCTGGACTAGTATGATTTCAACCAGAATTTTCCTGGCTTACCCTTTATTTTATCCCTCGACTTTATTTTCATGTTTATTCTTAAGAAAGCAACGGCTATTTGTATTTACCCTATCACGAAAAAGCATCTATGAATTATAAGAGAAAACGAAACGAATGAATTTTGTATCTTTTAACTGGTATAATTTCATCCGGAAAAAGCTAGATGCATACTAGTATGGAATGGATATTTCCTGACTAGTATGGGTTCAGCCAGAAAATTCTAGTTGTATACTGGTAAGAAATTGATACTTCCTGACTAGTATGAGTTCTGCCAGAAAGTTATAGTTGTATACTAGTATGAAATGGATATTTCCTGACTAGTATGGGTTCAGCCAGAAAATTCTAGTTGTATACTGATAAGAAATGGATACTTCCTGACTAGTATGAGTTCTGCCAGAAAGTTATAGTTGTATACTAGTATGAAATGGATATTTCCTGACTAGTATGAATTCAGACAGAAAATTCTAGTTGTATACTGGTATGAAATGGATATTTCCTGACTAGTATGAGTTCTACCAGAAAGTTATAGTTGTATACTAGTATGAAATGGATATTTCCGGACTAGTATGACTTCTGCCAGAAAATTATAGTTGTATACTAGTATTTTTCTGACTAGTTTGAGGTTTCGCTGCAGGGTTATATACACATAAATATAAGTATGCGATATAAAACTATCATGAATAAACCCTTTACTTTCTGCTTAAAGTAATTTTTGGTACTCCACGGCACAAGGAAAGTGATACATCCAACTCATACTTCACAAAGTCTCGTCAAAACAAAAACTCAAATTGTTTGGGCTAAGGAAAATATTGATTTGCGTAGTAAATAATTTCAGATTTGCATCATTTTATATTCTCAGGCAATCAGGTTTCGCGCTTATGTGGATGATATCAGCGAAACCAAACATCCGTTCCAATTGCACCTGAAACTTGGCACCAGACGAATATACAGACAACTATCCCCACATTTATTATTCTCGTTCACACAAGACAATTCTATGCAAAAATATTTAAAGTACCGTACATACCAGGGATATCAATCCCAGGATCCCGTGCTTTAAAGTGCCGAAAACCCGAGCATTTCTTTCTTACAATCCCGCATTTTTCGGGTACCTATTCACTAAAAATGCTATTAGAAAATACTTTAAGGTTAAATACTTTGCCAAACAATTTCTTCTCTTCTTGCACTGCTAGAGAAAAGCTACTTCTAAAATCCTGAAACTCTTCACGGAATACCGAAATTGTAAAATCAGAACCCGAAAATTCCTGGATGGTTAAAATCTTAAAAATTGTCATGCCTAGTACCAAGGTATGACACCGATTAAAATAACGTTCCTGTTTCGGTTTCGGTTTTGTAACACGATTCGGTTTCGGTTCCGGTTTCGTTCTTCAAAATTTATTTCGGTTACGGTTTCGTTCCGGTTTCGCTTTCCAAATAAAAACCCGAACGAAACAAAATTTTACAAAACTTAAGTATGTAGCTGAAAAATAGGTCTGAATTTTTATAACATTTTACCAATATAATAACACTGTACGACAAAATCCACTTTTATCTCAATTTTTTTGAAGAGATTAAGAGATAAGTAAAAAAAATGGCGTTCCCCGATTTTCGAAGTTAGCCTCCAAAAATTAGTTACGGGCTTTCGAAATTCGAAGTTAGAGCCTTCCAAGATTTGATTTTCTAATTGTTCTGTTTAAAATTTGGTTTTCTAATTGAAAAAGGTTTAATGTGGGCGTAGCCTTCTTGCTCCTCTTACTTGATTGGCGTACTTTCTTTTTATTTGAAAGTGTATTTTTTATACAAAACTATTAGAAAACCAAATTTTCTAAGGGTCCAACTTCGAACTTCGAAAGCCCGTAACTTAGTTTTGGAGGCTAACTTAAAAAAACTTAAAAAATTTGGTTTGGTTCAACACCCAGTCGGCTGCTGTACGTTGTAATAAATATTATTGACGCTATGTATGGATGAAATTTCTGCCATATCCCTGCAGTCAACTTAACTAGTTTTATACTAAACAAATACCAGTCAGCCAGGCGGCCTCAACTAGTTCGAGTTCTGTAATTTTTCCATATTAGGGACATTCCATCGTGACTCCTGGGACATTTGACTCGAGAGCTTAGTCAACTTTGACTTAATAAACTGACATTGGGATTTCAATTGCTATGAAATATATATATCGACATGGATAAATATCCAATACAATAAATGCATTAAAAGAATTGGCGAAATAACAACAAATAGCTTTATAACTACTCAGTAAGTGAGTGTGACTCCTGGGGAACCGAAAAATCCCTCTGTTGCACCTTTGTGAGCACGAAAACGAATTTTAGCTTTACAGTTCAACTTCGAGCTACAATTTGTATATGATCGAAAGTACATACTACATAGTACCATATTCTTTAAAAATAAGATCAGTATTAGCTTTTAGAAACTTTTTACAAAGGTTAAAGAGTGTGACTCCTGGGACATTTTCCTGTTTTTTCGTGATACAATTTTTAAGTTTTTCCAGTATTATCGATGCAGTTCCCTAAAAATTTAGCTATCCAACTAGTTACCCCTAACCCATGATAATAAAAAGACCTTTATTGTAAAGTTCTGTCAGAGCAGTGGGAGTTTATGGCATTTTAAAAATTTGGTACTTTTCCTCTTTTGGGTGGAATGTCCCATTAGCAACTGGTATTTTTAACACGGCGATGTCCTACGAGATGGCAATTGTCCTTCTGTGCATCGGCACCATACCAATTGGCTGACTAGTCAGCCTCTGCATCAGGAATATACCAGTTGATATACTTGTTATTATATACATCAGTATCATACCATTTAAGATACTAGTTCGTATATACGTCAGGATCGTACCAGTTGAAAGAATAGTTCATATATACATCAGAATCATACCAGTTGGCAGACTAGTTCATATATAAATCAGAATCATACCAGTTGAAAGACTAGTTCATATATGCATCAGAACCATACCAGTTGGCAGACTAGTTCATATATGCATCAGAATCATACCAGTTGACAGACTAGTTCATATATTCATCAGAATCATACCAATTGACAGACTAGTTAAAAAAGCATCGGAATCATACCAGTTGTCATACTAGTTCATATATGCATCAGAATCATACCAGTTGACATACCAGTTCATTTATGCATCATAATCATATCAGTTGACATACTAGTTCAAATTTGCATCAGAAATATACCATTTGACATACTAGTTCATATATGCATCAGACTCTTAACAGTTGACATACTGCTCAGTCTATGCGGCAGGACATACTAATCATTATGCCCATTCAGATCGTACCACTTGTCATACTAGTCCACGAATTTGACATTCATTCCAGTTGGTATACTAGTCGGTCTATGCACCAGTATCATAGTCAGCCTCTACATCAGCAATATACCAGTTTATTCTTTAGAAATCAGCGACTATTTGTATTTACCCAAACACGAAAAAGCATCTGTGAATTACGAGGGAAAAAAGAAGCAGTTACAAGAGAAAAGAAAAGGAATTGTCCTCTTCTGCATCAGCGCCATACCAATTGGTATACTAGTCATCCTCTACATCAGCATTATACCAACAAGTCAACACAATTTTTTTTTCTATATTTTTTGTTGTTTGTTGTATTTTTAATTTAATTATTGAATTCAACTTGCAATGGCTCCTTTCAAATTCCGCGTTCGTCAAGTTTGATTATATAGGTGAAGGCCCAATTGCATTAAACTTTGTAGGATCCACTTTCATACAAAGTTTTTTGAACGTAAAGCGAACCGAAATTTCTGCAAATGCTTAAAAACTAGGCGCGCATTTTTCAAAGTTTTATGTAAGGTAAATTAAGGTTACTTAAGGTTAAGTTAATCGTCCACTGCGGAGTTCCGGTCCCACATATGTATATATAGATAAAAGTAAGTCTTATTTTTACATCAAAAAGAGTCAAAGTAACAAGGCATGCACGTTGACAATAAACTCGAGTGCATTGACAACAACATGAATAAACTCAAAAAATGCCCCATGCTGAGCCATACACTCGAGTTAAAGGAGCATTGTTAGAGTTAATTTATATTGTTCTTGTCAATATACTCAAGTTTATGCCGCAACGTAAAAAAAATACGGTTATATACCAAGAGGTTGTCATTACCTCTAACGAGATTTTTGCCGAACTTCTCTTCCAACTTAAGCGGGCTACCCACCTGCCAAGAAATGCCTCAAGAAAAAAACGAGCATATATTTCTTATTCCTGGTCAAAAAATGTTGACGTTTACCAAATTTTCCATTTTTTGCAAATTACTCTTATAAAAATGTATAAAACATGTTTACCGAAATATGTAGTCACTTTTGCCGTGAATCTGCACGCTTACCTCAAGAAATATATACGTGCATATTTATTTCTTGAGGTAAACCGGCCTTGCCAACCATCGAAAATTGTAGTATTTTTTCTTATGAGCTGAGTATTGGCTCAAGAAAATTTGACGTGTGAAAACATTTCTTGACCATTTCTTGAGCGTTTTTTTATATGGAGTTTGACATTTCTTGGCAGGTGAGTAGCCCGCTTTATAGTGTGCTGTTTTGATTTTTTTGCTACAAGTTGGCGGGACCTAGTTTTTTTTTTAATTTACAAATCTGTGACGGTTCAAACAGTTCAAGCGGCTGCCGCAGAGCACACTTAGGCCAGTTTTGAAAGGCCCGTTGTGATACCACCAACACTAGGAAAGTCAGTCCCGGGACTCGGCCATATAGAAAATCCCTGAGTTGTTGGGATTTTCGACGTAGCAGAATCCCGGGACTGACACTCCTAAACCGACACCGTTACTCTCGAACCACTTAGATGACTTTATGAAGGCCATCAAGTCCTTTATGTCCAGTTCAGCGATCTGGTTTAGGCTATCCAGGAAGGGAACTCCCACCTAACCTTTCTGCGTGCCTACAAATAAGGCAGTGCCCAGTTAGAACATCTATTAATATGGAGATTTTTCTCCTTCTTAGGGCGTGAATGCCTCTAGATCTTTTATGATCCCAAAATGGTATCCCAAAAGATCTAGAGGGATCATAAAAGATCTGAATGCAGTTACTTCAACAAAAATTACCGTTCAAACAACCAAAATTTGGTCAACTTCAGGATAACAGCACGAGATTGTTGATTTTACCAGTGCCTTTTTACCAGTGCAGTTTTTCTGTGTATATACACAAGAAATATAGCAGTTGACATACTAGATCATATCGACGTGCCATACGAAAACTAACACTTTTAAAATTTTTTACGAAAACTAACACTTTTCAAATTCTGTAAGAAGACTAACACTTTTATTTTGTGTCGGACGAAAAATAACACTTTTTTGTGTCTGACGAAAACTAACACTTTTATTTTCTGTCTGACGAAAACTAACACTTTTGGCTAGTACATTTTCTTCAGAGAAAACCTGAAAGTGTTACTTTTCGTCAGACACAAAATAAAAGTGTTAGTTTTCGTCAGACACAAATTGAAAGTGTTAGTTTTCGTCAGACACAAAATAAAAGTGTTAGTTTTCTTCAGACACAAAATTTTTGGTGTTAGTTTTCGTATGGCACGGCGATATATACATCAGCATCATATTTGTATTTACCCAAACACGAAAAAGCATCTGTGAATTACAAGAGAAAAAACGAAACAAACCAAAAATTTCAAATAATGTTTGCATAGTACCATGTATTACAATAGATCGTTCTAATGGTTGCGGTGTAATAAGGCCTTATAATAATATTGTAGTATGAAATGGAATTTTTCTAATTAGTATTTTTCTAAAATAGATTAGACTTTTTCTGACTACACCTTTTTCAGCTTATCTTCAGAAAGTAACAATTTATATTTAGAAAATTACAATTCATATTCAGAATTTCCATTTCATATTCAGAAAAATACAATTGAAATTCAGAAAATTACAATTGATATTCAGAAAACTTTCTGAATATAAACTGAAAAAGGTGTAGTATGATTTCAACCCGAGATTCATACATACTTGCATACTAGTACGAACCAGGATTTTTCTGACTATATAGTTGTATACTAGTATGTTTTCTGATTAGATTGGCATTGATTGGTTTAAGGGTAATCAGCAAAGAACTAGAATAAAAACATCCATAAAATGTATAGTAAACGAGCTAGGTGTCTGCTGAGTAGTTTGGAATTGATTAGTTTGAAGGTAGTCAGAAATGAACTAGAATGAATACACCACAAAATGTTTAGTCGAAGAACTATAATGTTGCTGAGTAGTTTGGCGTTGACTGGTTGAAAGCTAATCAGAAATGAACTAGTATAAATACACCACAAAATGTATAGTCCATGAACTACATATATTGTTTGCTGAGTAGTTGAACATTGACTGGTTTAAAGGTGATCAGCAATGAACTAGTATAAATACACCACAAAATGTATCGTCAATGAACTATATTGTTTGCTGAGTAGTTCGACATTATGGTTTAAACGTGATCAGAAATGAACTAGTATGAATAAACCACAAAATGTATAGTCAATTAACTATATTGCTTGCGGAGTAGTTTGGGATTGACTGGTTTAACGCTAATCAGCAATGAACTAGTATGCATACGCCACAAAATGTATAGTCAATGAACTAGAATTTTCGCTGAGTATTTTGGCATTGACTGGTTTTAAAACTAATCAACGATGAACTGGTATGTATATGCCACAAAATGGTTAGTCAATGAACTAGTATGTTTGCTGAGTAGTTCGGAATTTGACTGCGGATCTCGTAAATTTTTTTCGATGCCATTATTCAGCTATAGAGGCTAAATTTCCTCTTTAGGAAGTTGATACTTTTCAAAGTACCCTTTGGTAAAAGAAAATATGTTCCCACAAAAAGAAAAAAGGCATAACAAATTTCAAAACCGTTTGGAACCGGTTCCGGCGTTTGAAACGGTTTCAGTTTCGTTCTTTTTCAGATCAAAATAACGGTTACGGTTTCGGTCTTGAAAAATGAAACGGTTTTATTCGGTTATGGTTACGGTACCATAGCTTTTAAATAATGATTACGATTAGTAATCGGTTAGATTATTTTCTAAAAAGAATTGTAATGATTATTTATTATGCGTTTGAAATATTGGGATTACGTAATGATTACGATTATAAAGCATCAAAAATAATCTAGATTACTCTAGATTACTGAAAATAATCAAAAATAATCAAAATAAATAATTGATTCTTTTCAGCGATTCTTTTTGATTATTTTTGATTACTTTCAATCCAAAATACCAAACAACTTTTGGATTGAAAAGAATCAAAAATAATCAAAAAGAATCGCTGAAAAGAATCAATTATTTATTTTGATTATTTTTGATTCTTTTCAGTAGTCTAGAGTAATCATGATAATTTTTTGATTCTTTATAATCGTAATCATTACGCAATCTAATTGGGACCAAGATAATCGTAATTTAATCAATTATTTCACTATCAAATACAAAGTAATCAGATTACTAATCATTACGATTAGTAATCAAAACTTAACAGGTATGCCTAGTACATACGTACTAGTACATACGTAGTTCAACTTAGTTGTAAAACTTAAAACTTAGTTTAAAACTTAATTTATACATTTTCGAAAAATTAAAATATTAAATACAGAAACAATTAGCTTAGAAATGTAACCTATGTATGTCAATACCAGCGTTCAATAAAAAGTAGTAGCTAAATAAAATATACATATACCGCCTTATTCATAATAGGTAGGTAGGTAGAAGTGGCTGGCGCAAAGGCACACCTAGGCCAGTAATAAAAGGCCCGTTGTGATACCACCAAACACTAGGAAAGTCAGTCCCGAGGCCCGGCCATATGGAAAATCCCAGTGCTGTCGGGACTCTTTTAATTATCAATAACATGTATAGTGAAAAGGGAGGGTAAATAAAGAGAAAAAAACAAAACTATTCTGTTATTTTGAATGTTTGTTGCGGAAGGTTTTGCTCAACCTTGGTATTCGGCCTATTCGGCTGGTATTTTCTGCTCTGGTTTCGGCCTTTTGCCCAGTCATTATTATTCGGTTTACGCTTCCGCCAAAATTTAATATTCGGCTGGACATCAATATGTATGTAGGTTAAGCTGTTCCTTATATTTTTGCAAATGTTGGGTTCGCCGGGCGGAATATGATAGATTTTGCTCTAAAAATAAGCTTTGCAAAATTCCACTCGAATTGGATAACTTTTAGAACTTGCACGTTGCATTTGAAAATTTTAAAAACCATATGCATTTAGGGTGCAGCAGATTATATAATAACATTGATAGCCGTAATCTTGGTACACATTTATTACGTAAAAAACGTGCAGATTCCGATTCTGAAAAAATTCGCTATAGGTTTTGAGATTTCGCAAAGTTATCGTTTTTAAAAAAGTGAGAAAACACCATTTTTGTATTTTAAGAAAAATCTCCAGCTTTGCTTATCCGATCGAACCCCACTATTCACCGGATTAAAGATATTCTGTAACTCTAAAAACTCGCCATATAATGTTTTCCAATCATATGACTAGATTAGAAGTTATTAGCAGATTACTGAGAGAAATAGAGCACAATTTGCAACCAACTCGTAGTATGTATTGATACACAGCG
The DNA here is from genome assembly GCA_964058755.1 of Campiglossa producta. Classification (NCBI taxonomy): domain Eukaryota; kingdom Metazoa; phylum Arthropoda; class Insecta; order Diptera; family Tephritidae; genus Campiglossa; species Campiglossa producta. The sequence goes on from CAXKVI010000002.1 coordinate 61,167,371, forward strand.
AAAACTAATAACTTTTTATACTAGCGTACTAGTACTAAGTAGTACAAGGGTATTATAATTTTGTTCACATAACGGCACAAAATAATCGACACAGATATAGAAAATAGGAGTTCATTAAGGCATGTCCGTCCGTCTGTCCGTCCGTCCGTCTGTGTACACGATAACTTGAGTAAAAATTGAGATATTTGCATGAAATTTTATATACAGGTTACTTTTTGGCCAAGGTAGGTTGCTATTGAAAATGGGCGAAAACGGATGATAACCTCGCCTCTTTTGTCGATAGCGACAACTTCGAAAATCACAAAAACTAACATAACTTGACTAAAAATTGAGATATTTGCCTGAAATTTTGTATACAGGTTACTTTCTGGCCAAGGTAAGTACGTTGCTATTGAAAATGGGTAGCTGAAATGGTAAAAAGGATATAAATTTATAAACGAATCCCCCAGGTCATTCTCTTATGAGTTTTCCATAAATTTTTTAAAGTGGGCGTGGCACCGGATAAGCAAAGCTGAAAATTTTTCGTAAAATACAAAAATGGTGTTTTCTCACTTTTTTTAAAAACGATAACTTTGCGAAAGCTCAAAACCTGTAGCGAATTCTTCAGAATCGGAATCTGCACGTCTTTTCACGTAACAAATGTGTACCAAGTTTACGGCTATAAATGTTTTCATATTATCTGCTGCACCCTGAATGCATATGGTACTTAAAATTTTTAAATGCAACGTGCAAGTTCTAAAAGTTATCCAATTCGACCAAAAGTAAGTACTTGGGGAAATAACTGAGACTTTTTGGTTTTGTAGGTATAACGGGAGAACTACTTAACGCATATACCCAATATTCTTCTTTTCGGTCTTATATTTTGGGAGATATCCTCGAAGCCAGTAGAGAAATTATCCACAGTACCTATTATCACCCTGAGCCATAAATTTGAGTTTATTGACAACAACAATATGAATTAACCCAAAAAATTCCCCTTTAAATCAAGGACTGAACCGAAACCAATTAAAACCGATTCATTTTTTAAAACCGAAACCGAAACCGTAACCGTTATTTTGATCTAAAAAAGAACGAAACCGAAACCGTTTCAAAAGCCGGAACTGGTCCCAAACGGTTTTGAATTTTTTATATTCCTTTTTTCTTTTTGTGGGAACATATTTTCTTTTACCAAATTGTAACTGAATTGCTTTCATGGGGGAATGTTACAAAAGACACGTTTTGACCTCAGCATCGTACTCCTAAAGAAGAAATTTAGCTATAGCTGAATGATGGATCGAAAAAATTTACGAGATCCGAGAAAAAAGTGTTTAGTGGCCCGTATCAGATATTTTGACGATTTTTTTTTTTCATTTAGTTATCGTTTCTAATATTTTTCTATTAGAAAAAGTAGTCAATTTTTTAATTATATTGCAGAAATTAATTATTTATTGCATTATAATTATATTGCAGAAAACCAACTCTAAACTGTATCTGACGGATTTTTCTAAAATATTCATTCTTAAACTTTAAAATATATCTTCTTTATGCAAGGCAGAGAATTAGTTATTTTTAACTTAAAGAAATGTGGTTCCTAAGATTTGTAAAAAATTGAGGAAGTTGAATTGCTTTTGTTTTTTTTTCGCAAGAAATGAATTATAAAATTTTCAATTGTTGTTATTTGACTTTTATATGTATGTTAGAATATATTCCATAACATTTTGCTCCAATTTAATGAGTAAGTATTATAATATACCCAATTCTACCTCGTGCGTCAATTTTACGCATGATTATCTTTTACGTATGTCAAAATATGATTATCTTTCTAGGGTTAAAATTTAATAGATTTTTTACGTGTTACTGTGTGTGCATTAGTGCAAAACTCGGTCATTTTTAATTTTTTATTTTAATAGGTAAGATAATCGCACATGGCTTGCCATCTTGGAAGCCTCAAACCTTCAACTTTAAGAGTATGTAAAATTATTTTGAAAAAAATTTCAAAAATTAAAAGAAAATTCATTTTGCAAAAAAATCCATTTTTCCCAATACAAAATGTTTGGGAAAGGGCGAAAAAAAATAGCCACCTATTTATATATATTTTCTCATCAATACCTAACTTTTTAGGGGGTAAGACCAAGTCAACATTTTTTTTGAATCACCCTAATGCATAACCTAAGTAAACTATGAAACTTGGTCATAAAACTCCAGGGGGTCAAAGCCGATTTTAGACATAGAGTGACTTTAGCAAAGTGTATTAAATGATGGTATTTGTTTCCTTTAGCATCCAACTGCTAAAAAATTAGCTAAAATTATGAGAGAGGGCTCAAAAACGAGTTTTGGCGCCAGGATCACGAATCCGGAAGTGCTTTTTTAATTTTTTGTTTCTGTGGAAAGTTATGGTCAAAAAACCGAAAAATGACCCAGGTTCATTACCAAAATTGGGGCGGGATCCATGGTATTTATGTGCAGAACATCTTTCTGAGATGGCGACCTTCGGCCGGAATGACGATTTTATACAAAAAAATTTACCCACTCTTATATACATACATACAGACAGACAGACTGAAAATTCACTGTAAACTGTTGAATGAGATCCTACTGGCTTAGTTATGATCCCTCATACCAGTTTTTATTGAATATCTGCAATCTACAAATATCCCTCCTATTACAATTTTTTATATCTACACTGAGAGAAATGCATTGAATGTTGTGACAATATCACTATTGATAGCGACGAGTTTGATGCAATATTCATTCAGAATGAGCGAGTTATCAAATATTATTTGCTCCCAATTAAAAGTAAAATGACATGTCAACCATTTCTATATGATAAACTATTTTTTATACATATTTATGGATAGAATACTAATATACTGAAAAATGGCCCAGGTTCATTACCAAAACTGGGGCGGGATCCATGGTATTTATGTGCAGAACACCTTTCTGAGATGGCCACCTTCGCCCGGAATGACGATTTTATACAAAAAATTTACCCACTCTTATATACATACATACAGACAGACAGACTGAAAATTCACTGTAGAAACTGTTGAATGAGATCCTACTGGCTTAGTTATGATCCCTCATACCAGTTTTTATTGAATATCTGCAATCTACAAATATCCCTCCTATTACAATTTTTTATATCTACATATACATTGTGACATTTCTGTCGGTCTGGAAACATGTTGCACAATTTTTGTAGGCCAATATTACATGTGTAATCGGGATACAGTTAGCTATCATTCGCCGGTCTTGACCCAAGGTTATTAATAAAAAAAAATTGACATAAAATTTACCACTTTGGGGCGGAGGTCTGGCTACATGTCGCACAATTTTTGTAGGCCAACAATGCTATTGAATTGTGCTCATCACTGACAACGTACTGTCTAAAAAATAGCTGGTTATTAATAAATACCCTGCAGTCAACTTAACTAGTTTTATACTAATCAAATACCAGTCAGCTAGGCGGCTTCAACTAGTTCGAGTTCTGTAATTTTTCCATATTAGCAACTGGTATTTTTAACACGGCGATGTCCTACGAGATGGCAATTGTCCTTCTCTGCATCAGCACCATACCAATTGGCTGACTAGTCAGCCTCTGCATCAGGAATATACCAGTTGATATACTTGTTATTATACACATCAGTATCATACCATTTAAGATACTAGTTCGTATATACGTCAGGATCGTACCAGTTGAAAGAATAGTTCATATACACATCAGAATCATACCAGTTGGCAGACTAATTCATATATACATCAGAATCATACCAGTTGAAAGACTAGTTCATATATGCATCAGAATCATACCAGTTGACAGACTAGATCATATATGCATCAGAATCATACCAGTTGGCAGACTAGTTCATATATGCATCAGAATCATACCTGTTGACAGACTACTTCTTATATGCATCAGAATCATACCAGTTGACAGACTAGTTCATTAATGCATCAGAATCATACCAATTAACAGACTAGTTAAAAAAATCATCGGAATCATACCATTTGTCATACTAGTTCATATATGCGTAAGAATCATACCAGTTGATATAGTAGTTCATTTATGCATCAGAATCATACCAGTTGACATATCTGTTCATTTATGCATCATAATCATATCAGTTGACATACTAGTTCAAATTTGCATCAGAAATATACCATTTGACATACTAGTTCATATATGCATCAGAATCATACCGGTTGACATACTGCTCAGTCTATGCGGCAGGACATACTAATCATTATGCCCATTCAGATCGTACCACTTGTCATACTAGTCCACGAATTTCACATTCATTCCAGTTGGTTTACTAGTCGGTCTATGCACCAGTATCATAGTCAGCCTCTACATCAGCAATATACCAGTTTATTCTTTAGAAAGCAGCGACTATTTGTATTTACCCAAACACGAAAAAGCATCTGTGAATTACAAGGTAAAAAAGAAGCAGTTACAAGAGAAAAAGAAAAGCAATTGTCCTCTTCTGCATCAGCACCATACCAATTGGTATACTAGTCAGCCTCTGCATCAGCATTATACCAGTTGATATACTAGTTCATACACAGCCAAAAATGAGCTAAAGGCTCTGAGTTCGATTCTCGGTAAAGTTAACACAAGTTTTTTTTTCTATATTTTTTAAATTATGTTGTTTATTGTATTTTTAATTTAATTATTGAATTCTACTTGCAATGGCTCCTTTCAAATTCCGCGTTCGTCAAGTTTGATTATATAGGTGAAGGCCCAATTGCATTCAACTTTGTAGGATCCACTTTCATACAAAGTTTTTTAAACGTAAAGCGAAGCGAAATTTTTGCAAATGCTCAAAAACGAGGCGCGCATTTGTCAAAGTTTTATGTAATTGGGGCTTTGGGGTTGTATTTTTAGGTAAGGTAAATTAAGGTTAAGTTAGTCGTCCACTGCGGACCCACATATGATATATAGATAAAATTAAGTCTTATTTTTACATCAAAATGAGTCAAAGTAAGACTGCTTTCATGCTGGGCCATACACTCGAGTTAAAGGAGCATTGGTAGAGTTAATTTATATTGTTGTTGTCAATATACTCAAGTTTATGCCGCAACGTAAAAAAAAATGGCGGTTATATACCAACAGGTTGTCATAACATCTAACGAGACTTTTGCCGACCTTCTCTTCCAACTTATAGTGTGCTGCTTTGATTTTTTCCCTATGAGTTGGCGAGACCTAGTTTTTTTTTTTATTTAAAAATCTGTGACTGTTCAAACAGTTGAATGCAGTTAGGTTAGGTTAGGTTAGTGGCTGTCGCAGAGGCACACTTAGGCCAGTTTTGAAAAGCCCGTTGTGATACCACCAGCACTAGGAAAGTCAGTCCCGGGACCCGGCCATTTGGAAAATCCCAGCGGTCTGGTTTAGACTATCCAGGAAGGGAACTCCCAAAAAGCGCGTTCCCGCGCCGCTTAAGGCCGGGCAGTTGCAGATGAGGTGCTTCACCGTTTCCTCTTCCTCATCATCTTTGCAGCTCCTACAGCATCGTCGATAGGGCACCCCTTCTGCGTGCCCACCAATAAGGCAGTGCCCAGTTAGAACACCTATTAATATTAAGATTTCTCTCCTTCTTAGGGCGTGAATGCCTCTAGATCTTTTATGATCCCATTTCGGCCAGGTTTGTTTGGATGTCCGGGAACTTGGGGTTGTTGCCACCTTTCGTTGGCTTGGAGTACACACTCCGTCAAGCCAACGAAAAGTAGCAACAATCCCCAGGCTGCCGGACATCCAAACAAACCTGGCCAAAATGGGATCATAAAAGATCTAGAGGGATCATAAAAGATCTGAATGCAGTTACAGAATTTCCATTTGATTTTCAGAAAAATACAATTGACATTCAGAAAATTACAATTGATATTCAGAAAACTTTCTGAATATAAACTGAAAAAGGTGTAGTATGATTTCAACCCGTGTTTCATACATACTTGCATACTAGTACGAACCAGGATTTTTCTGACTAGTATTATTTCGCCCAGCAAATTATAGTTGTATACTAGTATGTTTTCTGATTAGATTGGTATTGATTGGTTTAAGGGTAATCAGCAAAGAACTAGTATAAAAACATCCATAAAATGTATAGTAAACGAGCTAGGTGTCTGCTGAGTAGTTTGGAATTGATTAGTTTGAAGGTAGTCAGAAATTAACTAGTATGAATACACCACAAAATTTTTAGGCGTAGAACTATAATGTTGCTGAGTAGTTTGGCATTGACTGGTTTAAAGCTAATCAGAAATGAACTAGTATGAATACACCACAAAATATACAGTCAATGAACTACATTATTTGCCGAGTAGTTTGGCAATGTCTGGCTTAAAGGAAATCAGAAATGAACTAGTATGAATACACCACAAAATGCATAGTCAATGAACTAGAATTTTCGCTAAGTAGTTTGGCATTGAATGGTTTAAAGCTAATCAACAATGAACTAGTATAAATACACCACAAAATGTATAGTCAATGAACTATATTCTTTGCTGAGTAGTTGGACATTGACTGGTTTAAAGGTGATCAGAAATGAACTAGTATGAATACACCACAAAATGTATCGTCATTGAACTATATTGTTTGCTGAGTAGTTCGACATTGACTGGTTTAAAGGTGATCAGAAATTAACTAGTATGAATACACCACAAAATGTATAGTCAATGAACTATATTGTTTGCTGAGTAGTTTGGCCTTGACTGGTATGAAGCTAATCAGCAATGAACTAGTATAAATACACTACAAAATGTATAGACAATGAATTATATTGTTTGCTGAGTAGTTCGACATTGACTGGTTTAAAGGTGATCAGAAATGAACTAGTATGAATACACCACAAAATGTATAGTCAATGAACTATATTGCTTGCTGAGTAGTTTGGCCTTGACTGGTTTGAAGCTAATCAGCAATGAACTAGTATAAATACACCACAAAATGTATAGTCAATGAACTATATTCTTTGCTGAGTAGTTCGACATTGACTGGTTTAAAGGTGATCAGAAATGAACTAGTATGAATACACCACAAAATGTATCGTCAATGAACTATATTGCTTGCTGAGTAGTTTGGCCTTGACTGGTTTGAAGCTAATCAGCAATGAACTAGTATAAATACACCACAAAATATACAGTCAATGAACTATATTGTTTGCTGAGTAGTTTGGCATTGACTGGTTTAACGCTAATCAGCAATGAACTAGTATGCATACGCCACAAAATGTATAGTCAATGAACTAGAATTTTCGCTGAGTAGTTTGGCATTGACTGCTTTTAAAACTAATCAACAACGAACTGGTAGGCATATGCCACAAAATGGTTAGTCAATGAACTAGTATGTTTGCTGAGTAGTTCGGAATTTGACTGCAGGGTATCTTGATGACGTTATTTTGACATATTTGGGTTGTCGGTCCCACTTTATGTCGCACCCAATTTGTAGGCCACATATATTCGTGAGTTGGTTACGACAGTGGCAGTTAGGAAATAAAAATAAAACGGTTATTTATACAAAATTTGTATGCACCAAATTGACATGTTCCACGCCCCCTACCTCCCAAGGGTCGCAGATTCCAGAATTTTCGAAGATACAAAATTTGGGCATCTCGGCGAAAGGAAGTCGCTCACAAAAATCAACGACACCATGCCTATGGGGGCTTTCGTAATAATAGGTTTATTTCAAAAAATATATCGGAATACATAAAAAAAAATTTAAAAACAAATGAAAAAGGTCAGAGTTTCTGGTTTTTTGGCACTTGTACGTTTCCCCTTTGTTTTTATGAACATTTTTTGTGTACATTTTATACCCAGCGTACTGGTATCAATTTATATGTTCGTGAAATGAATAAATTCAATGGACATGCAAACAGTTTTCTGCTTCATTTTTGTGTTTCTTGTGAAAAGCCTATCAATTTACCAGGCGGATTATTTAATAGAAAAGTAGGTACCATTCTATTATTTTTGAAAACGTGTCTTAAAGGTCTTGTGCAGTTTCACTGACACGATGAAATGAAATATTAAATTGAGCACTTAAATGGACGGACTTGGTAGCTACATCAAGTCTTTTAGTGAGTATAATTAACAGGGTTGGGCATAGTGCACTACGGGTTTCACTAGCACTATTTTTTTAGTGATAGTTAAAAACGAATTTAACTAACACTGAAAAATTAGTGATAGTTAAAATGAAAATTCACTATCACTAATTTTTTAGTGCAGTGAAAATTCAAAAACACTATAACTAAAAATTTAGTGATAGTGAAAATAATTTGCACTACCACTTGGAAATGTCACTAAATTACCACCAAAATGAGGGAGGTCAGGTCGATAACCCCATGTTTATATATACATACGTGGACCACCCTAATGTGCATACGTTGTTTATAGCTACAAACTAGTGATGCCAATTTATAGGATTTTCACATTTCATCTCGGGTTTTTTTGGGGATTGGGTTTTTATTTAAAAATTCGTTTTTATCCAACATTTGAGCAAACACACAGAATAATTTAAAGAAATTCTATGTGTTGAGCCATAGCAGCTAGTGCTCTTTTAACTTGTTAGCTTTAAAATTTATTTTAATGCCAAATAAATAATAATAATAATAAAGAAATTCATGTAAAATAACATGAGCGATAGCGTTGCAAAAAAAAAACAATAACCTGGAAAAGTTTTGGTTTTACATGAACATTTTTCTGTGTGAAAGAAGAACACTAAATTGTTTGCGAAATTTTTGTACTAGGACAATGGTGAAAGTTTGATTTATTCACATTCAGCAGTTTTCGAGTAATACGACCTCAAACCAGACCTGTTAATAATTGATTAGTAATCGGTAATGATTAGCATTTCATTGATTATTTTTTGAGAAGCCACCTAATGATTGATTACCAATTACTTTCACTTTTTAATGATTATTTTTTCAATTGATTAAAAAAAAAATCAAAAAAAATCAAAAAAAATCAAAAAAAATCAAAAAAAATTAAAAAAATCCAAAAAAAATCAAAAATTCAAAAGTAATCAAAAATAATCAAAAGTAATGATTACTTTTGATTACTTTTGATTTTTTGATTTTTTTGATTTTTTTCCAGTACTGTTGTAGAAAAATATGTTCATACATAAATATTCACTTGCACAAACATACAAATGTATAGGTGAGGCAAGAAGTAAGGGTGTAATCCTAACAAACATTTTTAGCTAATCTCAATTTGAGATGCATTTGAGAACCAATCACCTTCTCAGATCTCAAACGTTCGTTTTCAATGTGAGTATAAATAACCGTTGATAGCACTCATGTCCACCTACATGAATTATTTTTAAACTGAATACCGTTATTGTTGACAATTTGTGTTATTGTTCTTTAATTGTCATTACATTATTACTTACATATTATTCGCAAATATTACTAAATAGCATTACTTAAACAAAAATGAATAAAAATAAAACGATTCTACTTCTACTATTCTCTACTCCAACAAAATGACTACGTCGTCCATTTTGGCCTAAAGTTATTAATCCCGGACCTCTCTCTATGGATAATAACCACTTAATTTTTGATCAATTGATCATTACTAGTCTCTTTTGGGCACACATATGTAGTTGGTATGCCCACGTTTTACTTTGTGTAGCATACTTATAAGTGTTCGAATAGAACCATCCGACCGTACCCATAGGGTTTTAAACGAGAAATGCACGACACTACCCGTTTAGATATAAAAGGGACAAATTTTCACCACTACAACGCATATAACCATCAAACCTGGCATGTTTTCTCATATGTACATATACTTAGCGATCAAGGTTCATTCTAGAAATCCATGAGCCCCAAAGTGTAAGTAGATGTATATATTTGCATACAAAGATACACAGATGTTTATACTTTTAACAACAAAACTTTAAAATAATCCAAAAAAAATCAAAAAAAATCAAAAAAAAATCAAAAAAATTAAAAAAAATCAAAAAAAAAATCAGAAAAAATCAAAAAAATTAAAAAAAATCAAGAAAAAATCAAAATTACTTTTGATTATTTTCGATTTTTTTGATTTTTTCTTGATTTTTTAATTTTTTTTGGATTTTTTTTGATTTTTTTTTTATTTTTTCTAATCGTAATCAATTAGTAATTGCTTTTTCTTGAAAGCAATTAAAATAATCATTAGTAATTAAAAAAATGTTCTAATCAATCAATTACTAATTACTAATCAAAATTAACAGCTCTGCCTCAAACATACGGACAGACAGCCAGACAAAAATTCTAAAAATGGTTGATGAAAAATGAAAATGCTGAAACGCTATTGAAGTACTGTAATAATATGTCAAATTTCTTTTTTTGCAATTCCGACATTTTCGGGACTCAAAATGGGGAGTTTGCATCCCTACTACAAACTTAAAAAATAGCAAAACAACTTTGATACAAATAATTCATTAAAAACAAGAGTTCTAGTAAAAACAGTTAGTTTGCAAATGCACAGCTTTGGTAAGTGTAAGTACGTATAAAACTGTACGATTGATCTCAATTGTATCGTGAGTATATAAATATATGGTTGGTTTCTCTTATTATTTCTAGCCTCTTTGACATACGTACCCTGCAGCGAAAGCAACTAGTTGAAAACTACTTTACAACTAGTTGGTGCACCGGGCCCAACTAGTCAGTGTTCTGTCTTTTTTCCATATAAGCAACTGGTATTTTTTACGTGTTGATGTCCTACGAGATGTCAATTGTCAGATTTCGACCAGAATATACCAGTTATCTACTAGTCAGGAAATACCAGTTTCATACTAGTTGTAAAAACCTAGTTCCATACTAGTTCACCCTGGACTAGTATAATTTCCATAAAATGAACTAGTCCACATACTAGTCCAATAATGACTAGTATAAAATATACTAGTTTCATACCAGTCCAAAAAGCATTAAACCTGGACTAGTATGATTTCAACCAGAATTTTCCTGGCTTACCTTTTATTTTATCCCTCGACTTTATTTTCATGTTTATTCTTAAGAAAGCAGCGGCTATTTGTATTTACCCTATCACGAAAAAGCATCTATGAATTATAAAAGAAAACGAAAGGAATGAATTTTGTATTTTTCAACTGGTATAATTTCATCCAGAAAAATCTACACCTTTTCCAGATAGAATTCAGAAAACGGCAATTGAATTTCAGAAAAAGCAATTGGATTTCAGAATTTGTCATTTGGATTTCAGAAAAAGCAATTGGATTTCAGAATTTGTCATTTGGATTTCAGAAAAAGCAATTGGATTTCAGAATTTGTCAATTGGATTTCAGAAATAGATAATTGGATTTCAGAATGTGTCAATTGGATTTCAGATATCGTAAAATTTATTGGAAAATTGTTTTTAAGTTCAAGTCAGGTTACAAATTATTCAATACAGATACAATTCAAAATAAGACAAACATATGTAGTACAAACATAAATAGCTATCATTCTCCGACCCTCATATCTTGCATTGCTGATGCATCAGCATAGAACGAAGCTGCGTGTTGACCCGCCCGAGCGCAGTCCCCTCCTGTTACTGTAGCTTTTGCTTGGTCTATTTTTCCTTCAAGTTATTGGAGCCGTTGTTCCATTACATTGAGGCCTTGTACTTCCGGGACAAGCAAATTATTCTTAACATGACATTTGACCTTGGACCATATAATTTCTATTGGGTTAAGCATTGGACTGTATGGCCCTAAGCGCAACAACTTTGCTCTTCCAGTTGAATACTCATTAATAGCATTTTCGAGATTGCTGTGGCAAGGTGCATTGTCGCTTACTATTACCACGTCATCCAAAGTGTTGCCCTGCTCTACGAAACGACGTAGCACTGTCACGATCCACTCCTTACACGTATTGCTTCGAAACGCGCCTCTTTGCCGGTCCATCGCGACAACTCCTGCGGTTGATATTGCACCGAATTAATTTATTCCATTACAAATTATTTTGCATATTCCATGGCCTTCTTTATACATAATCAAGTATTAACATGGCAAAAACAGTTCGAAAGGTATTTTCTGAAATCCACTTGACGATTTCTGAAATCCAATTGACACATTCTGAAATCCAATTGCTTTTTCAGAAATCCAAATGACAAATTCTGAAATCCAATTGCTTTTTCTGAAATCCAAATGACAAATTCTGAAATCCAATTGCTTTTTCTGAAATCCAAATGACAAATTCTGAAATCCGATTGCTTTTTCTGAAATCCAAATGCCGTTTTCTGAAATACATTTGGAGTTTTCTGAATTCAATCTGGAAAAGGTGTAGTTATATACTAGTATGGAATGTATATTTCCTGACTAGTATGGGTTCAGCCAGAAAATTCTAGTTGTATACTAGTATGAAATGGATATTTCCTGACTAGTATGAGTTCTACCAGAAAATTCTAGTTGTATACTGGTATGAAATGGATATTTCCTGACTAGTATGAGTTGTACCAGAAAATTCTAGTTGTATACTACACCTTTTCCAACTGTATTTGGGAAAAGGTCAAATGTATTTGGGAAAAGGGAAATGTATTTGAGAAAATGCCAAATGTATTTGAGAAAGGGGTAATGTGTTTGAGATATGGTAAATGAATTTAAGAATAGCGCAATTGTATTTGAGAAATGGGCAAATGTATTTGAGAAAAGCCCAAATGCATTGAGAAAAGGTGAAATGTATTTGGGAAAAGGGAAAATGTATTTGAGAAAATGCCAAATGTATTTAAGAAAGGGGTAAATATATTTGAGATATGGCAAATTTATATGAGAATAAGGCAATTGTATTTAAGAAATGTTCAAATGTATTTAAAAAAAAGGGTAAATGTATTTGAGAAAACCCAGCCAACATTTTCTATCGCGGATGTGCCCATAAAGTCACTTTAAGAGGTTGAATTTTATCGCAGAAGTTATCGCTGATTCATCACTTTCTCATCTTCCTCCGGGAAAAACTGTTCCCCCTATATATGACGACCATACGGTCCTTATAAGTGTCGTCTGAAGGATAGAAAAAATGATAAAAAAAATTAAAAAATTCTTTTCTACCGGGACTCGAACCTTGAACCCTACGCATGCCAGGCGATCACGCTTGCTCTAGGTCGAGGCATTGTCTAATATTTACATAGAAATTCAACAATATGTATTCAAAACACAAGCTAGCGGCACTTTTGCGACACTGAGTAACTAAGTAACGGAGTAACTCAAAAGTGAAGCCAAGAAGTTAGATACGCGATATTTATTATTTTTTACTTGTGCGATATGGAAGGGAAGACGCTCTTCAGGGTAGGGACATTTTTTTTTTTTGGAAAGGAAGAAATATTCTGTATATAACGAGTTAGACCGCGCTCGTATTGTTGAGGCTGCCAACAGAGGCGAGGACTGGAACAGCTTGGCTGTATCCCTTGGTATAAATTACAAAAGTGCGTACAATTGGCTGAGGTCAGGTGAAGTTGAAAGCCAGAGAAGGGGAGGAGGTAACAACAAGAAGCTAACTGAGGAGGATATCGATCACATAATTCGATGGGTGGAGGCGGATCCCACAATAGCCTTGGAAGCCATAAGGGTAAAAATAAGAGTAGAGCTCCAGAAATATGTATGCAGGTCGACGGTTTCGAATTACCTGGACGGTAGGCTTTTTACGGTAAAAAGTGTGCATCACATGCCAGCTACCATGAACACAGACGAAAACAAACGAAAACGATGCGATTTTGTATCTTCGTTGAGTCAGTATATACAAGAGGGGAAGCTAATTGTATATATTGACGAGACGAATTTCAATCTATTTTGTCGTCGAACCAAAGGTCGGACAAAAAAGTTCTATACTCTCGAATACATTTGCCCTTTTCTTAAATACAATTGCCTTATTCTAATATACATTTTCCATATCTTTAATACATTTACCCCTTACTTAAATACATTTGGCATTATCTCAAATACATTTTTCCTTTTCCCAAATACGTTTGACCTTATCTCAATGTATTTGGGCATTTCTTAAGTTCATTTGCACTCTTCTCAAACAAATTTTTAATTTTCTTCAATACATTAACATTTTTCCAAATACATTTGCCCTATTCTTAAATCCATTTGCACTACTCTGAAATACATTTGCCATATCTTAAATACAATTACCCCTTTCTCAAATACATTTTGCATTTTCTTAAATATATTTTCCCTTTTCTCAAATACATTTGACATTTTCTCAATGCAGATGGGCTTCTTTCAAATTCATTTTCCCCTTTCTTAAACTAATTTTTCATTTTCTTAAATACATTGACATTTTCTAAAATACATTTTCCCATTTCTTAAATACAATTGCCATAAAATACAATTGCCATATCTCAAATACATTTTCCCATTTCTAAAATAGATTTGCCCTTTTCTCAAATACATTTATCATTTTCCCAAATAAATTTTCCATTTTCTCAAATACAGTTGGAAAAGGTGTAGTATGAAGTGGATATTTCCTGACTAGTATGAGTTGTACCAGAAAATTCTGGTTGTATACTGGTATGAAATGGATATTTCCTGACTAGTATGAGTTGTACCAGAAAATTCTAGTTGTATACTAGTTTGAAGTGGATATTTCCTGACTAGTATGAGTTGTACCAGAAAATTCTAGTTGTATACTAGTATGAAGTGGATATTTCCTGACTAGTATGAGTTCTATCAGAAAATTCTAGTTGTATACTAGTATTTTTCTGACTAGTTTGAGGTTTCGCTGCAGGGTAGGTATGCTTATACAAATTATTATTAGCGATACCCTGCAGCGAAAGCAACTAGTTGAAAACTACTTTACAACTAGTTGGTGCACCGGGCCCAACTAGTCAGTGTTCTGTCTTTTTTCCATATAAGCAACTGGTATTTTTTACGTGGTGATGTCCTACGAGATGTCAATTGTCAGATTTTAACCAGAATATACCAGTTATCTACTAGTCAGGAAATACCAGTTTCATACTAGTTGTAAAATACCAGTTCCATACTAGTTCAACCTGGGCTAGTATAATTTCCATAAACTGAACTAGTCCACATACTAGTCCAAAGAGCATTCAACCTGGACTAGTATGATAAGAAACGACTGAATTTTGTATTTTTCAACTGGTATAATTTCATCCAGAAAAATCTAGTTGTATACTAGTATGGAATCTATATTTCCTGACTAGTATGGGTTCAGCCAGAAAATTCTAGTTGTATACTGGTATGAAATGGATATTTCCTGACTAGTATGAATTCAGACAGAAAATTCTAGTTGTATACTGGTATGAAATGGATATTTCTTGACTGGTACGAATTCAGCCAGAAAATTCTAGTTGTGTACTGGTATGAAATGGATATTTCCTGACTAGTATAAGTTCTACCAGAAAATTTTAGTTGTATACTAGTATGAAATGGATATTTCATGACTAGTATGAGTTTTGCCAGAAAATTATAGTTGTATACTAGTATTTTTCTGACTAGTTTGAGGCTTCGCTGCAGGGTATTTACTGCTACATCACGTATATACATATGTACGTACTAGGGCACCTTACTAAATAATCGGTATTGTCGGTAACAGTAACACTATTACTACTCGACAAATCATATGGGCATCAAAACAAACTTTAAGTAAAATATCACAGCTTACTACAAACTTAGTGATAGTGCATTTTTAGTTAAAATAAAAGGATAGTGATAGTGATTTTGAATTTTCACTAACACTAATATTTAGTGATAGTTAAAATCAAATCAATTCATTTTCACTATCACTAAAATTTTAGTGATAGTGATTTTTGATTTTAACTATCACTAAAAAAATAGTGGTAGTGCATTTTAGTGGTAGTGCGAAAATGCCCAACCCTGATAATTAAGAAAAAAATATGAAACACATTTTTTAAAGACTACCTTTATATGAGCGCCCCAATCGCAGTCTCTAGCTTACCGGGAAGTTACTTAAAAATCCATCTCAAGAATTTTAAATTATCTCGACCTAGCAAATTCTAGGTACACAGAATTGTATTATCCTAAATAGTTTATCGATGTGCAAAGTTTCAATAATCTAGCTTACCGAAAAGTTGCTCAAATATGAATCGCAAAATTCCATATGAACTTTCCGTAATCTCGATCCGTGCGACACTAGCGATTTACATTGCCACGAATTTCCGAACTATGTTCCAAGTTTCAAGTGTATATCTCATTGGATAGTTACCGAAAGAGATTCTGAAATTTCGTACGGAAATAACGGTGCAAGCAAGAAAGGTAGTAACAAAAATCGACAAAATCGGACATTTCAAAGATAACATCTAGACCACACATTACCTAGGTAAGTGGAAGCTTCCACTGCTTAGGGGAGTTTGCACGGAAAAACCGGGCCTTAATTACTAGAAGGAAAAAGGAGCGAACGATTGGATAACGATCAGCAACAGTTGTTGCTTCACTTGCACGATCTCTTTCAAAAACTATTTTTCCCCCTCGAAGTACGTTGCAGGCTATTTTCGTTTATTTCATTGACCTAGAGTTGGGTTTTGTAGTTCAAAAAAGTAGTAGTTCGCCTTATTGAACTATAACTCGCGAATTGAACTAGTTAAATTGTTTGAAATAGCAACTTAACTTAGTATCAAGTGGAAAAAGCAACTTAAATGATTTAGTGAATTTCTATTGTTTTTTAATAAAAAACAAAGCAAAATGAAATTAAAAAAAAAAAAAAAGTTGGTTGCTTACTGCAGTTTCGATATACATCTGATAGCTTGGTGGGACTTTAAATTATCTTACCTAAATTCTAACAAAAAAATTTACTACAAAAAGGTTAAGTTCACTTTACTAAACGAACCTCTGAACTATGTAGTTCAATTGAAGATTTATTTTAGTAGTTCTACAGTTCAAAAAATACCCAAGACTATCCCAAACACCTCTGAAAGATAATTACGTACTTAGTGACAAATGACGCCCACGTACTTTCGTGATATGATTAGGTGCGCAAGCTTTAGCCACTTTGGAAGCAAATAAGGTAGAAAAGACACGGCGAAATGCGTCCGCTTGCCGCCACGTCATTCAGCATTCAGTAGGCGTTGCAAGCATCCAACAAAAAAAGTGATAAAACTAATGGCGGCGAAATACCAACAGGATATCATAACCTCTATCGAGATTTTTAGCCGATCTTCTCTTACCAACTTGTGGTGTGTTGCTTTTGAGTTTTCCTACAAGTTGGCGGGACCTACAGTTTTTTGCCGACTCCGAACGGCACTTGCAAAGCAAATGGATTTTTTTCTGAGAAGCTTCTCATGGCAGAAATACACCCGGAGAGTTTGCCAAACTACTGCCGAGGGGCGACCCCGTTTAGAAAAATTCTTTTTCTAAATAATTTTTGATGTTACTTTTGCCGGGCATCGAACCGCCACGACTTGGTGTAGAAGGCCGAACACTTAACCGCTACACCACGGTGGCCGCCACATACTTTCGTGATATGATTAGGGGCGCAAGCTTTAGTCACTTTGGAAGCAAATAAGGTAGAAAAGACACGACGAAATGCGTCCGCTTGCCGCCACGTCATTCAGCATTCAGTAGGCGTTGCAAGCATCCAACAAAAAAAGTGATAAAAAAGAGGAAAATATCCTTGAATTGAAGAGATGCGAGCAGCATTATAGATAGTCGGCCAAACTTACAACGATGTACGCAGATAACTGGCGTCTAGGTTTAGAAGTTTATTTGGCTGCTTAACAGCCACATTGGAAATCATCGACGTGCTCGACAAGCATAACGAAAGCTAAAACGAATTGCAAGATGGCTTTTTAGAGGCAAAGAAATTACCGAAAAATATATGAAGAAGTTAGTTAACTCTGAAAAAACTCTTTGACCAAGCTGGCGCCACAAGCATCAAACGTAAGTCTAACTTTGGGTGGGTGGCTGCGCTGCATTGGCAGCATCGAAATTCACAAACGCAACGTGCAGTCGCATACATTGAAGAGCTTTTTGATAGTTCGCAGAAGTTCAAAGCGGTTTTTCTAAAGTATACATCACAAGCAGGTGATGATGGTAATGCAGTTCTGTGGCATAGATAGGGAGGGGATATAGGGGACCAATCCCCTCCCATGGGAAATTGTAGGAGGGGGGTAATAGGGCATCAATCCACCCCTGAGAAATTGACCTTTAGCAGTATTGGATTATTTATATCATTCTATAAGTTGAAAGAAAACAATCTTTTTATGGTAGTTATGAACAGTGCTGCCAATTTAGCGGTTTTACCGCCAGATCTGGCGTTTTTGAAATCCATTTAGCGGGAGGAAATTCCAAATCGCGGTTAGCGGGAAATATAGCGTTTTTTATGTTTAGCGGTTTTCATGCAGCTTTTGATTCGAAGAAGTATGACAGCTGCAGCATATATTATATGGCAGATTTTTAGGGCGATAAAAGATCTTTACTACGGTAAAAATTGTTTTTTTCGAAGGGATTTTTAGAACTACACCTTTTCCACCCAAAAATGAGAAAACGTAAACTAAAATGAGAAAAAGTTAATTAAAATGAGGAAACATAAATGATAATAAGAAAATAAAAATTATAATGAGAAAAAGTAAATTGTATTGAGAAAACATAAGTTGTAATGAGAATACGTAAACTTGTAATGAGAAATCGTAAATTGGAAATGAGAAAATATAAATTTATGTTGAATGAAAATTTTCCCATTAATAATTTACGATTTCTCATTACAAGTTTACGTATTCTCATTACAACTTATGTTTTCTCAATACAATTTTTTTTTCTCAATACAATTTACTTTTTCCCATTATAATTTATATTTTCTCATTATAATTTTTGTTTTCTCATTTTAATTTACGTTTTCTCATTTTTGGGTGGAAAAGGTGTAGAGATTTGTTCAGTAAAACACTCAATCTCACTTCGTAAAAACTAGAATGTCGCGAACGAAACGGCACGAATAGACCCCTATAACGCATATCTCTGCATGCATATTAGTTTAGTTACATAGGTCCCGTATTATTTAGAAGAAAAATAAATTTCTTTAAAGAAATCGCAAAACTATTCTTAGTTAAAGTAGGCACACACAGAAAAATTTCTTACATTTTTAGTTAACATGATTCATGTTAAATCAACATGAACACCTCTTGTACGTAAAACAAAAACAATTTCGGAAAATCAACACGAACATTTTAACATGAAGCGTATGGTTAAAATAACATGAAGTACTTTCTGCATAAGAATTGCATTAGTGTGTATCCCTTACACTATATTCGGTTTGTTTTAACATGAACAAGTGTTGTTTTCGAGCATCATCTGTTCCCCATCAAAGCTTGTGAACAAAATTGTTCTCAAAAGAACAGAATTTAAGTCAGTGTGTAGATACCGACTTGATGAAAAGTTGTAGATATTATAAATAATTAATATATTGTGAAATTTATAGTTTCTTAACTTGCGAATAAGTTGTGAAGTTTTGCAAAAAGTTTTGGGTAAGTAATTTGTGTTGTTTTTCATATTTTGTAAACGTTTCCTGCTAAAAACACGTCCAAAAATGTCGGGGTAGGTTAAAAACAACGCGCACTATACATAAATACCATGGAAACGCTTTAGGATTAGGGATAGCGGGTAGAAAAGGCGTCGTTTGATACTTATCCCTACATTAATTGGACGTTTGCTACCAGTTTTACAATCGCTTGGATAATTTAAAGAGCTTTCAATGAAACAATTTTTATTTAATTTTCAGATTGGGGCTTGTTGTTGCTGTTTTCGATGCAGAAGTTGCCAATGATTGCATTAAAATAAGAATATGTATATGTATGTACATATGTGTACTTTTATTATTTAAAATGATGATCGTGTTAATTTAACATGATGATCGTGTTAATTTAAGATGATAGATCGTGTTAATTTAACATAATGATCGTGTTAATTTAACATGATGATCGTGTTAATTTAACATGATAGATCGTGTTAATTTAACATGATCGTGTTAATTTAACATGATAGATCGTGTTAAATTAACATGATGATCGTGTTAATTTAACATGATATATCGTGTTGATTTAACAATAAAAACATGTTGAATTAACATGACAGATCGTGTTAATAAATTATACAAGCATTATATTCTTTCATACCTAAAAATATGTATGTTAAAGGTTTTCGATAAATGAATTAACTAAATAAAAATTATTAAAAAAATCAAAAACAGGGTGTTTTATTTTAAGGGTTAATTTAACAATAAAAACCTGTTAAATTAACATGATAGATCGTGTTAATTTAACAATAAAATCCTGTTAAATTAACATGATAGATCGTGTTGATTTAACATATCGTGTCAATTTCACATGATAGATCGTGTAAATTTAACAGGACGAAAGTGTTAATTTAACATGTCTGATCGTGTTGATTTAACAAGAAAAATAATGTTGTATCAACAGGAAATCATGTTGATTCAAACCTTTGTGATCATGTTAAATTCACACTGTTCCTTCTTGTTGATTTAACATGTAGGAACAGTGAAAGAGTAGCTTCATGTTAGAACCACATGAGCGATAGTGTTGAAAAATAACCTGAAAAAGTGTTAAAAAAGTGTTGATTCAACATGAAAATTATTCTGCGTGTAACAAAACCAAAGCCACAACGGTGCAACGGATGGCAGCAATGCTTATTAGCGGTGCCCTCCCCTACACTCCCACCAAGGCTCTTGAAACCATACTGTTTCTTCTTCCCACTGACCTTTATGGGAAATTTACTGTCAGTTGCAATGCAGCTAGGCTCAACGCCCTAGAACCCTGGAGGGACTGCAGGTTTGGGCATAGCCAAATCCTGAAGCAATTCCTCAACTCTTACTTAAAGCTGGACCACGCAATACCACTGCCTTGCTGGGATAACAAGTTCGAAACGTGGATCGCAGAGAGGAGCGAGTGGAAAAACTGCGTGGAACCGGGAAGTCAAGAAATCTCCGTTTTCACGGACGGCTCTAAACTAGACAACAAAGTTGGCAGTGGGATCTTCTCAAGTAAGCTCGACATTAATATGAGCTTACGCCTTCCAGACCACTGCAGTGTCTTTCAGGCTGAGCGTATAGCTATCTGGGAAGCTGCTCGCTATCTGACTACCTGCCAGTGACTAACTCCATCTCCATCTTTTCCGACAGCCAAGCTGCCATAAAATCCCTGCAAAGTAGTAAGACATCGTCACTAGTGGCGATTAAGTGCAGGGAAGCTCTAAATAAGCTAGCCGATAAGTGCAGCCTGAGTATAATATGGGTCCCAGGCCATAGTTTTGTATCGGGTAACTGTATGTACATATGTGTACTTTTATTATTTAACATGCTGATCGTGTTAATTTAACATGATGATCGTGTTAGTTTAACATGATAGATCGTGTTGATTTAACAATAAAAACATGTTGAATTAACATGACAGATCGTGTTAATAAATTATACAAGCATTATATTCTTTCATACCTGAAAATATGTATGTTAAAGGTTTTCGATAAATGAATTAACTAAATAAAAATTATTAAAAAAATCAAAAACAAGGTGTTTTATTTAAGGGTTAATTTAACAATAAAAAACTGTTAAATTAACATGATAGATCGTGTTAATTTAACAATAAAATCCTGTTAAATTAACATGATAGATAGTGTTGATTTAACATAACATATCGTGTCAATTTCACATGATAGATCGTGTAAATTTAACAGGACGAAAGTGTTATTTCAACATAGTATAGTGTTAATTTAACATGTCTGATCGTGTTGATTTAACAAGAAAAATAATGTTGTATCAACAGGAAATCATGTTGATTCAAACCTTTGTGATCATGTTAAATTCACACTGTTCCTTCATGTTGATTTAACATGTAGGAACAGTGAAACAATAGCTTCATGTTAGAACAACATGAGCGATAGTGTTGAAAAATAATAACCTGAAAAAGTGTTAAAAAAGTGTTGATTCTGTGTGCACTGAACTTAAAGCCAGATTTTTGACAGAATTTCCAAAAGATTATCTCTCGAAAAAGTTGCCGGTATTTCTAGCGATATTTTGTAAAAATTTATCGGATTTTTCTTGGTGATAGTTGGCAGCACTGGTTATGAATTTATGTCACGACGCACAATGGGCTGAAATCTGGAAAAGCGGCAAAAATCAATAACTCAAGAAAAAAATATATATCTCAAGCGAAAATGGCTCATGCTTTAAGGCAGAATTAATCTTCGTTATCGCAAACGCCATACCCATAACGCTAATCTTATGGAAAACAATGTAATAAATAAACTGTGTTAGGACTATTTATTTATTAAAATAGTCGAACCGAAAATTTGTAGTCTATCAACACATAAATTGTTTTTTTGTCAAATTCCTTTATTGACTACAAAATAAGTTTGTCAAATAAAAAACACAACAATAGTACACTATAAACAAATATACTTATTTTTTATTTGGCACAACGTATGCATTTCGGACAGACATGCTGCCCATCATCAGCGACGCGCTACTAAAAACAAAGAGTCAAGAATATAAACAAAAACCACAAAATAGAAAAAATTATCAAAATTACAACAATTACAAAACAATGTACATATGTATGTATGTGCTAAATTAACGAAAAAAGTAATGTAATAAATGATTGTCATGATTATAAAAAAGAATCAATAAAAATAGCTTGAAAGTAAAAAAAAAATGTCAAATTAAATCCCCCCTCCCCCAACCATCACGAAAAGCTATCTACGCCACTGATGCAGTTATGTACATAGGTACAGAGGCAGCAAAAACAAACTTTATATACAACACTATTTTTAAGCTCCGATTGGCTATGCGCCAGTATTGTCAGCATGTCTTTGACACAAATGTCTACTTAGCATTATAAGCAATATTAAGTTCACTTAACGTAATGCCTTTTTGCTAATTCAATTAACATAAATTCATAGGCGCATAATCATAGTCCTGAGTTAGTGTACACTTTAGTAAGAGTAACACTAAAAAATTTAAGTGTACTTCTTTTTATACCTTTCATGAACATGAAATGGTATTATAACTTTGGTCCGATGTTTGTAAGTATGAGAAGAAGAAGTGATAGACCCACTAATAAGTATGCCGTTATGATCAGGACGATGAGTTGATTCGATTTAGCCATGCCCGTCTGTCCGTCCGTCTGTTTGTACGCAAACTAGTCCCTCAATTTTAGAGATATCTCGATGAAATTTGGTATGGAGGCGTTATTTTATATGAGAATAATCATTCGTCGGAACCAGCAAGATCGGACCAAAACTACTCATAGCTCCCATACAATCGATTGTTCCGATAAACGGATTTCGGGCTATAACTTCTGTAATTAAAGAGCTAGTAACGTGAAATTTTGTAGGTATTGACGTTTTTATATGCGAAATATCGATGTTGAAAATCATTGAGATGGGATAAATATTTTATATAGCTCCCATACAATCGATTGTTCCGATAAACGGATTTTGGGCTATAACTTCTGTAATTAAAGAGCTACTTAGTAACGTAAAATTTTGTAGGTATTGATGTTTTCATATGTGAAATATCGGTTTTGAAAATCATTGAGATGGGATAAATATTTCATATAGCTCCCATACAATCGATTGTTCCGATAAACGGATTTTAGGCTATAACTTCTGTAATTCAAGAGCTAGTAACGTGAAATTTTGTAGGTATTGATGTTTTATATGTGAAATATCGATGTTGAAAATCATTGAGATGGGATAAATATTTCATATAGCCCCCATACAATCGATTGTTCCGATAAACGGATTTTGGGCTATAACTCCTATAATTATATAGGTAGGGTGGTGAAATTTCGTAACTATTGCTCTGTTAGAAAGTGGAATGTCGATGTTAAAAATCAATGAGATTGGACCAACTAAACACATCGCCCCTATATAATCGATAGTTCCGATAATTTCGGTATGAGCTAAAGTTAAATTCACACAGGCTGTACTGGGGATCGAACAGTGAAAATCGTGACGCTTATTCATGAAAGGTATATATAGCCTTCGGCACAGTCGAAGACAGCTTTCCTTACTTGTTTAAGTATATCATAGTCAGTTTAGCGCCATGCTCTAGCGAGTAGCAATGGTAACGCAGTTCTATATAAAAATGGTAATGCAGTGCGCCACAATGGCCTAGCGGTTAAGACATCGCGGTAGTAAGCAGGAGGTTCGACTTCGACTCTTGGCAATTTCTTTGATTTTTTATTTTTTATTTAATTTATGTTTTTAAATAATTAATTTTTAATAAATTTCTGTAAAACATGTGTTTGGACGTTGGAGAAACAAAAAAATTGCGAATATGCATGTTAAATAGGATAAAATAAGGTAGAATAAAACAAGTAAGGAAAGCTGTCTTCGGCTGTGCCTAAGGCTAAATACCTTTCATGAATAAGCGTCACGATTTCCACTGTTTGATCCCCAGTACAGCCTGTGTGAATTTAACTTTAGCTCATACCGAAATTATCGGAGCTATCGATTATATGGGGACGATGTGTTATATTGGTCCAATCTCATTGATTTTCAACATCGACATTCCACATTCTAAAATAGCAACATTTACGAAATTTCACGTTCCTACCGATATAATTACAGGAGTTATCTACCAAAATCCGTTTATCGGAACAATCGATTGTATGGGGGCTATGTGAAATATTTATCCCATCTCAATGATTTTCAACATCGATATTTCTCATATAAAAATAGCGATACTTCCAAAATTTCACGTTCCTATCTATATAATTACAGGAGTTATCTACCAAAATCCGTTTATCGGAACAATCGATTATATGGGGGCTATGTGAGATATTTCTCCAATCTCGATGATTTTCAACATCGGTGTTTCACATATAAAAATAGCAATACGTCCAAAATTTCACGTTCCTACGTGTTTAACTACAGGAGTTATAGCCCAAAATCCGTTTATCGGAATAATCGATTGTATGGGAGCTATGTGAAATATTTATCCCATCTCTATGATTTTCAGCATCGATATTTCACATATAAAAATAGCAACACTTATAAAATTTCACGTTCCTTCGTGTTTAATTACAGGAGTTATAGCCCAAAATCCGTTTATCGGAATAATCGGTTGTATGGGAGCTATATGTTATATTGGTCCGATCTTGCTGGTTCCGACAAATGATTCCTATATTGGAAAATGGTGGCCGCATACCAAATTTCAGCCAAATATCTCAAAAACTGAGGGACTAGTTTGCGTTCAAACAGACAGACAGACAGACAGACAGACGGACAGACGGACATGGCTAAATTAACTCATCTCGTCATCCTGATCATTTCGGTATACTTATTGATGGGTCTATCTCTTCTTCTTCTCATATTTACAAACATCGGACCAAAGTTATAATACCATTTCATGTTCATGAAAGGTATAAAAAATAATAAAAAATAATATGAAATGAGATGAAATAAAATATTACAAAAATATATTAAATTAAACAAAATTAAATAATACAAAATGAGCCATAAATGACTTCCATGAGTCATACATGACTTTTCCTTGAGTAATGAATGAATAGGAATAGTAAATTACTCTACCAAAAGTTATAAATTACTCTTCCAGAAGCCATAAATGACTCTTCAATGAATCATAAATGACTCTTCCGTTAGTCATATACCACTTTTATAGGCATCTGTGGCTCTTGTTTGAGGCAAATAGGACTGCTAGGAGTTTATGTTTATGATGAATAAGCGCGTACTGCACGAGCAAAAAAAATATTTGGCGGAGTCGTTTTTTTTTCTATTTGTTTGTAGCAGTTTTTGATATTTTAAAAAAAATGGCACAGTATGAAAAATAAAAGTATTTTTTTTAAGTAAGATTATTATTTATTATTTATACCAAATTTTAGCAAAATCTAAAGAACAAAACGCTATATATGAGAGATTTTTTCAACCTCAGTATATTTAGCAGCGGCTTTAGTGACAGCTATTCGCCGCTCTAACTTTAGCAATGGCTCTAACTGAAAAAGTCGACTTTAACTCGACTATGAATAAGATGAAGTATACTTTTCTTTAAAGTATGATCTAATTTTATTTAACGCATACTTTAAGTTGACTATGATTATGCGCCATACATTTCAGCTAAGGCTTACGATAATTGGGTTTGTTTGTTACACAATCGTAACGATAATGCCTTCGGCCACAAATCTGAGGCATTTTAATGCATTTATAGCATATACACCGTGGATATAAACAAAAAACAAGAAATTTGAATTTACAAATCTCCTAATGTGATGAGAATCGGAGCATGTCCCAAACTAGTGAAGCACAAATAGCGCAAATAATCACTAGACCAAGATCCCAGAGCCTAAAAGCGTCACTTATTTTATAATGGATGAAACCAATACCGATCGATAGTCCTCCCCGAATCTAGAAAGAATGTGAAAATTTTAAAGCTGTACCTATGACCAGGGCCTAGGAATCGGGGGTCAAAGTCGCCAAAAAATTACCCTAACTTCACTTATTTTATAATGGATGATTTTCACATATTTGACGTAGATTATCACCCCGCGTCAGTATCAAGTGTTGTTAGACCCGTACCAGTGACAAGGCTCCAGCCAGACACCCCCAGTTCGCGGATTTTCCTATGGAAATTTATTCTGTTTTACTAATTTCACGCATTTGGGCCACTTTGGCTGCTTTTTACTACCCAATATTTTCCCATTTTTTGTAGAACACTACCCTCAAGTAGTATCAGGAATTCTTAGACTTCGTCCCATGGAAAAAACTTCAGCCAGACACCTCAAAACTCGGGAAATTTCACTAATTTTTACTGCGCTTTCACATGTTTAAGCGGATTTGACCAACTTTGGCCTCTTTTAAATAACAGATCTTTACACATGTGTCGTAAAATGCTACCCTTAAGTAGAATCAAGCATTTCTAGACATCATCCCATGGAAAAAACTTCAGCCAGACACCTAAAAGTTCGGGAACTTTTATTTTCCTATTCATTTGCTTTCTCTTGTTTGTCCCACTTTTACAACTTCTAAACGACGGATCTTTTCAGATGTTTCGTAGGACACTACCCTTAAGAAGTTTCAGTAATTTTTAGACCTCGTCCCATGGCAAAAACTTCAGCCAGACACCTCAAAACTCGGGAAATTTCACTAATTTTTACTGCGCTTTCACATGTTTAAGTGGATTTGACAAACTTTGACTACTTTTAAATAGCAGATCTTCACACATGTGTCGTAAAATGCTATCCTTAAGTAGAATCAAACATTTCCAGACATCATCCCATGGCAAAAACTTCAGCCAGACACCTAAAAGTTCGGGAACTTTTATTTTCCTATTAATTTGCTTTCTCTTGTTTGTCCCACTTTTACAACTTCTAAACGACGGATCTTTTCAGATGTTTCGTAAGACACTACCCTTAAGAAATTTCAGTCATTTCTATACTTCGCCCCATGGCAAAAACTTCAGCCAGACACCTCAAAGCTCGGGATTTTCACTAATTTTTACAGAGATTTCACTTGTTTCAGCAGGTTTCTCCAACTTTGTCCACGTTTAAACGGCGGATCTTTACACACGTGTCGTATAACACTACCCTTAAACAGTATCAGGCATTTTCGGACTTCATTCCATGAAAAAAACTTAAGCCAAACAACCCAAAGCACGGGGACTTTTCATCATTTTTAGTGTGCTTTCACATGGTCAAATGGGTTTACTCAACTTTGGCTGCTTTTAAATGGCGGATCGTTACAAATGTATCGTATAACACTACTATTAACTAATATTAGGCATTTTTAGACTTCGCTCCATGACAAAAACTTCAGCCAGACACCTCAAAGCTGAGGAAATTTCATAATTCGTGCTGCGAATTCACATGTTTAACTGCGTTGCTCTAACTTCGGCTGCTTTTAAAGGGCAGATAATTTCACATGTGTCATAGAAGACCACCCTTAAGTGGTATCACGTACTTTTTGACTTCGCCCCATGTCAAAAACTTCAGCCAGACACCTCAAAACTGAGGAATTTTTATAATTCTTACTGCACTTTCACATGTTTAAGCGAGTTTGCCCAACTTTGGCTGTTTTTGAAAGGCAGATCTTTGCACATGTGTCGTGGAACACTATCTCCAAGTAGTATCAGGCATTTTTATACTTCATCCCATGGAAAAAACTTCAGCCAGACACCTCAAGCCTGAGGAATTTTCATAGTTCTTACTGCTTTTTCACATGTTTAATCGGGTTGGTCCAACTTCGGCTGCTCTTAGAGAGCGGATCTTTTCACATGTGTCATAGTAGACCACCCTTAAGTGGTATCAGTTACTTTTAGATTTCGCCTCATGTCAAACACTTCAGCCAGACACCTCAAAACTGAGGAATTTTTATAATTTTTACTGCACTTTCACATGTTTAACCGAGTTTCTCCAACTTTGGCTATTTTTGAAAGGCAGATCTTTACACATGTGTCGTGGAACACTATCTCCAAGTAGTATCAGGTATTTTTAGACTTCATCCCATGGAAAAAACTGCAGCCAGACATCTCAAGGCTGAGGAATTTTCATAGTTCTTACTGCTTGTTCACATGTTTAATCGGTTTGGTCCAACTTCGGCAGCTTTTAAAGAGCAGATCTTTTCACATGTGTCATAGAAGACCCCCTTAAAGAAGTATCGGGTATTTTTATACATCGCCCCATGTCAAAAACTACAGTCAGACACCTCAAAACTGAGGAATTTTCATAATTCTTACTGCGATTTCACAGGTTTAAGCGAGTTGGTCCAACTTTTGCTGCTCGTAAAGGGCATATCTACACACATGTGTCATAGAAGACCATCTTAAAGAAGCATCGGGTATTTGTATACTTCGCCCCATGTCAAAAACTACAGCCAGCCTCAAAACTGTGGAATTTTCATAATTCTTACTGCGATTTCACAGGTTTAAGCGAGTTCCCTGCAGCGAAACCTCAAACTAATCAGAAAAATACTAGTATATAACTATAATTTTCTGGCAGAACTCATACTAGTCAGGAAATATCCATTTTATACCAGTATACAAATAGAATTTTCCGGCTGAACCCATACTAGTCAGGAAATATCCATTCCATACTAGTATACAACTAGATTTTTCTGGATGAAATTATACCAGTTGAAAAAAAAACAAAATTTATTCGTTTCGTTTTCTCTTATAATTCATAGATACTTTTTCGTGATAGGGTAAATACAAATAGCCGCTGCTTTCTTAAGAATAAACATGAAAATAAAGTCAAATGATAAAATAAAGGGTAAGCCAGGAAAATTCTGGTTGAAATCATACTAGTCCAGGTTAAAAGCCTTTTTGACTAGTATATTCCATACTGGTCCTTTTTGGACTAGTTAATTTTTTGGAAATTATACTAGTCCAGGATGAACTAGTATGGAACTGGTATCTTACAACTAGAATGAAACTGGTATTTCCTGACTAGTAAATAACTGGTATATTCTGGTCGAATCTGACAATTGACATCTTGTAGGACATCAACACGTAAAAAATACCAGTTGCTTATATGGAAAAAAGACAGAACACCGGGCCCAACTAGTCAGTGTTCTGTCTTTGTTCCATATAAGCCCGGTGCACCAACTAGTTGTAAAGTAGTTTTCAACTAGTTGCTTTCGCTGCAGGGTAGCGACATAAGAGTGACATTGTCTGAAATGCAACAAATTCCACATCTGAACACTTTGTATGGGCTGAACTGTTCTAATTTGCTTGATCATGTCCTATGGAGAGATCAATTGCGAAAAAAAACTCGAGCTTTGAGGTGTTTGGATGTAGTTTTTGTCATGGGAAGATCTCCAAAAATGCCTGATACCACTTAAGAGTTGCGTTCTACGACACATGTGTAAATATTGGCCTTTTAAAAAAAAGTCAAAGTTGGACAAACCTGCTTAAACAATCGAAAGCACAGTAAGAATTATGAAAACTACCCAGATTTAAGGTGTCTGGTTAAAGTATTTGTCATAAGGCGAAGTCTAAAAGTACCTGGTTGGACCAACTCGCTTAAACCTGTGAAATCGCAATAAGAATTATGAAAATTCCTCAGTTTTGAGGTGTCTGACTGCAGTTTTTGACATGGGGCGAAGTATAAAAATAGCCGATCCTTCTTTAAGGGGGTCTTCTATGACACATGTGAAAAGATCTGCTCTTTAAAAGCAGCCGAAGTTGGACGAACTCGCTTAAACCTTTGAAATCGCAGTAAGAATTATGAAAATTCCTCAGTTTTGAGGTGTCTGGCTGAAATTTTTGACATGGGGAAAAGTATAAAAAATACCCGATACTTCTTTAAGGTGGTCTTCTATGACACATGTGTGAAGATATGCCCTTTACGAACAGCAAAAGTTGGACCAACTCGCTTAAACCTGTGAAATCGCAGTAATAATTATGAAAATTCCTCAGTTTTGAGGTGTCTGACTGTAGTTTTTGACATGAGGCGAAGTATAATAATAGCCGATCCTTCTTTAAGGGGGTCTTCTATGACACATGTGAAAAGATCTGCTCTTTAAAAGCAGCCGAAGTTGGACCAACCCGATTAAAACATGTGAAAAAGCAGTAAGAACTATGAAAATTCCTCAGGCTTGAGGTGTCTGGCTGAAGTTTTTTCCATGGGATGAAGTATAAAAATGCCTGATACTACTTGGAGATAGTGTTCCACGACATGTGCAAAGATCTGTCTTTCAAAAACAGCCAAAGTTGGACAAATTCGCTTAAACATGTGAAAGTGCAGTAAGAATTATAAAAATTCCTCAGTTTTGAGGTGTCTGGCTGAAGTTTTTGACATGGGGCGAAGTCAAAAAGTACCTGATACCACTTAAGGGTGGTCTTCTATGACACATGTGAAATTATCTGCCCTTTAAAAGCAGCCAAAGTTAGACCAACGCAGTTAAACATGTGAATTCGCAGCAAGAATTATGAAATTTCCTCAGCTTTGAGGTGTCTGGCTGAAGTTTTTGTCATGGGGCGAAGTCTCAAAATGCCTAATAGTAGTGTTATACGATACATTTGTAGCGATCCGCCATTTAAAAGCTGCCAAAGTTGGGTAAACCCATTTGACCATGTGAAAGCACAGTAAAAATGATGAAAAGTTCCCGTGCTTTGGGTTGTTTGGTTTAAGTTTTTTTCACGGAATGAAGTCCGGAAATGCCTGATACTGTTTAAGGGTAGTGTTATACGACACATGTGTAAAGATCCGCCGTTTAAACGTGGACAAAGTTGGAGAAACCTGCTGAAACAAGTGAAATCTCTGTAAAAATTAGTGAAAATCCCGAGCTTTGAGGTGTCTGGCTGAAGTTTTTGCCATGGGGCGAAGTCTAGAAATGACTGAAACTACTTAAGGGTAGTGTCCTACGAAACATCTGAAAAGATCCGTCGTTTAGAAGTTGTAAAAGTGGGACAAACAAGAGAAAGCAAATTAATAGGAAAATAAAAGTTCCCGAACTTTGAGGTGTCTGGCTGAAGTTTTTGCCATGGGATGATGTCTGGAAATGCTTGATTCTACTTAAGGGTAGCATTTTACGACACATGTGTAAAGATCTGTTATTTAAAAGAGGCCAAAGTTGGTCAAATCCGCCTAAACATGTGAAAGCGCAGTAAAAATTGGTGAAATTTCCCGAGTTTTGAGGTGTCTGGCTGAAGTTTTTGCCATGGGACGAAGTCTAAAAATTCCTGATACTACTTTAGGGTAGTGTTCTACAAAAAATGGAAAAATATTGGGTAGTTAAAAGCAGCCAAAGTGGCCCAAATGCGTGAAATTGGTAAAACAGAAAAAATTTCTATAGGAAAATCCGCGAACTGGGGGTGTCTGGCTGGAGCCTTGTCACTGGTACGGGTCTAACAACACTTGATACTGACGCGGGGTGATAATCTACGTCAAATATGTGAAAATCATCCATTATAAAATAAGTGAAGTTAGGGTAATTTTTTGGCGACTTTGACCCCGGATTCCTAGGCCCTTGTCATAGGTACAGCTTTAAAATTTTCACATTCTTTCTAGATTCGGGGAGGACTATCGATCGGTATTGGTTTCATCCATTATAAAATAAGTGACGCTTTTAGGCTCTGGGATCTCGCTCTACACCTTTTAGCGTTGATTACAAAGAAATTGTTTACTTCAAAGTTATTTTAATTCCGTCACCGTTATTATTGGTATGATAACTTTTCTTGTTATTTTGCCCAAAATCATAACAAACAAACAACTTTCTTCCTTCTCATATCCACTACGTATATATACATACATATCTAAATACACACATAAGTACATACATGTGTACTTCGTCCTTTCTAAATGCAAAAATAAAATCGTATTTATAAGTTTCTTGGGTATTGGGTATGTGGCACAGGCGGGTTACATACATACAAACATACATATGTGTCATTTGAAGGCATCATTAAAATTCAGCAATACTAACAAAATGTTCACCAAAAAGGGGTTAATTTGCATTAATTTTACTTGTATAAAAATATATACAAACAAAAATACACATATGATAATACACTCGAATAAAAACTGTATTAAAACTTATACACATATGACACAACTTAACAACTATCCAGAAAATGATGGTTGGCTAATGTCGAAAGTGAAGCATGAACCTTTGGAAGGTATAGCTGATGAGATGGCATTGAGTGGATCGGTTCTTGTTGTTTTAAAAACAAAGGATACTTATCAAGCCCATAAGAATTAATAATATTTAGGACTCTACCGTTTTGTAAGAAACGGCTTGACTCAATACTGAGAAAATAAGCTGGTGATAATCTTATAACTTCAAAGGAGCTAATCTTGTATTTTGTATGTTTGTATATTTGCATATCCGATAATATCTTGGGAACTGCTTGACCGATTTGGATGAAATTAATATAAATAGTATGCTTGATCTACCTACTTGGGTTTTGCCACTTGGGGTCGTTTACAGGGATGCCACCTATTTTAACATTTTTTGAATATTGAGCAATATATGCCAATATGGGTATCAAATGAAAGGTATTTTCGGCAACATAATAACTAAAATATTTTCAAGTAGGTTGCCACCTCATCGCAGTATATTTGTATATTTTCATTTCCGATACTGTGTCGAGAACCGCTTGACTGATTTCGATGATATTTGGCATAGAGATAGTATGCTTGATTTTAGGACTTTTCGCTTGGGTATTGCCACTTTGCGTGGTTTTATCTCATTTTTTTTAATATTGAGCAAGGAATGCAAACATGGGTATTAAATGAAAGGTATTTCGGCAACATACCTACCTACTAAAATATTTTCAACCAGGTTGCAATTTTTCGTTATTTTTGTTTGTCAAATTGGGATCATTGTTCGGTCAATTTGGGGTAATTTTGGGATAATTTTGGGCAATTTAGAGATCATTCTAGGAGCCTTTTATCGGAAATCTATTTAGAAAAGGTAAGTAAGACGATGAGATCAATTAGAAAGCCCAGGTACTGAATTTATTAGACTAATATCTGGATCAAAGGCCACCTTCTTTCCACTTAAAAATTCCTGCAGCATTTCTGATCAATGAGTGGTAAATTTTCAGTTTAAAAATATATTACCGTGTTCTTGTTTTTTCCATTCAACAATATCTTAACAACTATGTACTTAACTTACATTATTTTTCATTTGATTTTCTTCATAGGTTTGTTTATTGGGCTGCTCTAGCTTACGCCAGATTGAGATATTTCACAAAATTGTGTTTAACGAACACTTTTCTTGCTCTAGGTTGCTCTAACTTTTGTTTCATGAGTACGCTCAAAACAAAACTAGAGTAATCCAGATCACAAATTTCTGCTCTAACTTTTTTTATGGAGTAAGTTAGAGCAGAGAAGCAATTGTCAGTCACGAAAAAATAAATTTTTGAAAACTTCAAAAAAATTAGCTTACAAGAAAATCAATATTTTTGTATAGGTGAATTTGCATTAATTTTGAAGATTTAAACAAAAAACCAAATAAAAAGAAACTATCGAGATTCAAGTGTTTCATGGCATTTCCGCTCTGAGTTGCTCTAAGTTGCTCTATTTCTATTTTGACAGCTGCCCTGCCCTGCTCTGCTCTAACCTGCTCTGAACTTTTTTTTGGTCAGTAAACAAACCTCATATTGATTTGTCTTGCCATTGCGATTCTAACCCTACAGGAAAACCATCTAATGTAAAAGTACTTTTCTGCAGCCCTTTAAAGTTCATATTTTTGTGTTTTTTTTTTTCATTTATTCCAGTACCTAATGGTAACGTCTGTCAAACAATTTCTTTCTACAGTTTCCTGGCGAGATCAGTCTTAATCGAAAGTGCCTTAGCAGTTTTATTACAAAATGTATGCAAAATTCGACCAATAAAATCTTTATGGGGTCGCTAGCCCCGTACCCACCATCCTTAAATTTCGGGGACGCCCCTGAAAATATACCGCCTATACCTCAGTTTTTTCAATTTCCTTTCGATCGGTGCATATTTCACTCAATGGTTCGCTCACAGGAGGTTCATAAAGTTTTTCATGTGGCGTATTTATATATTAATAGATAGATATGTGATTTTTGTGATGCATTTTGTAGAGGACAAACAACTGCCACGAATGTAGGTTTTATGCTTACCTGCATCCGTATGGGATGACCGTTTAAAATAATGTACACGAAAATGTTAATAATATGAGCTGGCTTTAATTATAAAAGGTTTTGAATATGTTGAAGTATTTAGAAAAGTTATTTTACATTACACGGATTGGATTTAGGTTTTTGGCCCGATCGTGTTGTTAGCTCGTATTTCACTCACAGACTGAATGTCGTTGGAATTTCTCTATGCGTGTGTTGTTCAAATGCCGCAGGGTTGCATTTATTGGTTGTATTTGCAAAGTTGCTTTGCGTAAGTGATGTGAGAACAGGTGTGACAACTCGGCCTTTCCTGACCGAAATCGTCTCGATTTCGTCGTCGGATTCTAGTTCGGGAGTGTTACTACACCATGGCTTTATTTTGTCGGAGGCATAGACAGAACTAAACTTTTTGTTGGTAACCTGATACCCTGGTATGTCTTCTAACAAATACCAATCGTTACCCAGAACTTTGCGGACAATGTACAGTCCACGGTATTTGGGTTCAAGTTTGCGTGATTCACCCGTAGAATCTGGCTCATTTTCAATGACAACTAAGTCTTCTTCGGAGTATGTTTTAGGTTGCTGATGTCGTTTGTCAAATCGTTTTTTCGCTTTCCTTTTCAATGTTAGTGACTACGTTTTTCGGCGGAATTTAGTTCAGAATTTTCTTCTCCGATATCGTCATTAACAGCGGCAATAAGTTGGTTGGTTACTAAATCACGTAGTTGGAAGTCAAAAACAAGCTCGTTTGGGCTGAATTTGGTAGTTGCGTTTCGACAGGAATTAACAGACCATTGGAGATCTCTGAGAATAAGATCCCAATCTTTCGGGTTGTCGGTTGTTGTGCGTAGATATGATAAGATACTCTGATTGGAGTATTCTACTTGGTCATTTGCGCGCGGCGTTCGTACTGCTGTTTTCGTATGTTGTATGTCATTGTCGTTGCAATATTATTCGAATGATTTCGATGTGAAAGACGTACCTCTATCGGTGACTATCTGCGATGGTAAACCAAAATACGATGATATTTCATTAATCGCTTTTATGACATGAATGGTCTTGGTACCGCGTACGGCTTTAACTATGAGAAACTTACTAAAAGCATCGGATATCGCAAGGACATGAAAATTGCCCCGTTTGCTGCGTGGAAATGTACCCATGTCATCCAGATGTATGCGTTAGAATGGAATGGGTTTAACTGAGTCAAAATGAAGGCTACCCTCAGTTTTACCCGTACGGTGCGTTTGATAATAACACCTAATGCATGCTGCTATGTAGCTTTTAACGAATCGTCTCATATTCGGAAACCAATATGTTTTTTTGATTCGTTCAAGTGTTTTATCTAAAGCTGTGTGCCCAGCTTGGTCGTGGCAGAATTCAACAATACGCCAGCGTACACCCTTTGGCACAACAAACTTCAGACCGTCAGTTTCTTTACGATACAATCTATGATTGCATAGTTGGTATTCGGATTTTGTTACTTGTTCTTGTGGGGCTTTTGAGTTACCATTTACAACATTAATGATATCTCGAAGTTTCTCGTCCTGGAGTTGCATAGTAAGTAGCCAATCATTGATGTCGGTCATTACTGTCATTACAAAACCGGCTGGTTCGACATCTTTTGCGGGTTGGTCTGGTGCTCGACTTAGTGCATCGACATGTTGTAAACGATTGGCGGAGCGATGTATACATTCGAAGTCGTACTGGAGAAGTTTGAGCCACCAGCGTGAAATTTTACTTTTAAGTTCTTTGTGGTTTTTGACGTGTGCGATAGCGGAGCAATCTGTAATAAGACGAAACTGCTTACCCAGTATGTAGGTTCGAAAACGTTCTAGTGTTTCTACAACAGTGAGGACTTCAAGTTCATAGCTGTGGTAGCGACTCTCTGTCTCAGTGCAATGACGACTGTAATAAGAGACGGGTCGCCATTCACTGCCGTCAACAGATTGCAGGAGGACACCCGCCAAACCATAACTGCTGGCATCACTGTGCACCTCGTGCTGGGCGTTGATGTCATAAAGTACGAGAACGGGGTCATTGGTAAGGACGCTGATCAGGGTTTCAAACGAACTTTGCTGTTCTGCACCCCACATGAAATTTGTTTGGCTTTCTTTTGTTAAAAGTTTTGTCAAGGGCTTGGAAATCAAAGAGTAGTCTTTAACAAATTTTCGAAAAAACCCAGTCAGGCCTGAAAATCTTCATACCTCGGTTACGTTTGTTGGTGTCGGAAAATTTTTGATGGCGGTTACCTTTTGTTCACCAGGAGTAATACCTTTTTCGTTGATGATGTGTCCCAGATGATCGATTTTGGTTACGAGAAATTTACACTTATCGGCACGTAGAGTTAGTACGGCTTCTTTAAGAAGTTTGAAAACCCGTTCGAGGCGCAATAGTCCTTCTTTAATCGTTTTACTTGGTATGCTAATATCGTCCAAATATATAAGTACTTCATCATGGTTCATTTACGACGCGATTTTGTTCATTATGCTTTGGAATGTAGCAGGCGCGTTAACCAACCGAAAGGCATACGATTAAACTCGAAGTGACCATCCGAGGTTACAAACGCGGTAAATTGCTTTGAACTTTCATCGATCTCGATTTGGTGGTACCCCATACGTAGGTCAAGCGTAGTGAAAAATGTATTACGGGCGAGTTGCGCGAATTGCTCTTCCATGTTCGGCATGGGAAAAGGTTGTTTTGCTGTTATTTTGTTTACACAGCGATAATCTATACAAAGACGATGTTCTTTGTTTTTCTTTTCAACTAAGACCACAGGAGACGAGTACGCAGACTCACTGGGTCGAATAATATCATTTTCAAGTAACTCGGTTACGATACGCGATACGATTGGTCTTTTAGCAAACGGAATACGATACGGTTTAAGTTGAATTGGTATGTTAGATGTTAACTGGATTTTCATTTTGGCTAGACTACACTTGCCAATCTCGGCTATATTATTCGCGAAAAGTTCACGGTATTCGTTCATAATATTTTCGAACTGGTTGTTTTCGGTTTCGTTTAAACCTTGAGGCGCGCATATATTTCGGATTTGTTCAACACGACATTTTACATTTTCAATTACAAGCCGCGTATCTGAGCCACACAGTACATCCTTACCGAGGAGTACGTTTTCGCAAATCAGCTCATCGCTGACAACAACCATATCTGTGGGAATCTTGTTATTATCAAGCGTTAATAATACGTTTATGATACGTGTTGATACATATTCACCACCCCCGAAACCACGTAATACAGTCATATCTTTTCTAAAATTACCAATTTTTTCCGAAAAGGTTTTACGCACGAGTGTACGCGTACTACCGGGGTCAACAATTGCGTTTGTAGTATGTCCGTTTACGTTTATTATCTTCGTTATACCGTCGGAAGTATTATCATCAATTTTCGGCCCCACCGTATTTTGTATTGTGTTCACATTGTTTTTCTTAATGTTAGGACACTCTTCGGTTTTATGAGTGATTCGTTGACACTTTGAGCACCTAGCTTTCTTTTGCGGTTCTGGGCAATTAATAGCAAAATGCCCCATTTTGGTGCAGTTATAACACTTCACATTGTTTGCTGGGTCCACTTCTTTCATACTTGTCGGTTTTTGCACAGATTTTTCATTTAGGGTCACTTGCATAAAAGCCGATTAAGCCTAATCGGTGATTAACTTGACAGCTAACCATACAAAATACGTCAATTAAACTCCGGTTAGTCGTTATCAGCTTTTATGCAAGCGGCCCTTAGTGGAACTGTTTTCGCGGCGGAGTAGCCTGATTTTAACCTATTGTTTTGGCCTACATCATTGTATAGACTGTAACTCATCATATCTTTTAATAAGTCTTGACATTGTACGTATTCGTTAGATATCTTTCGTTTTAAATCATTATCATTGACGCCATTTACTATGTGTCGCGCGATACTAGCCTCTGGTAACCCACCTTTGTTATCCAAAGCTAGCACTCGATAAAAATATCCTACCGGCGTTTCATTGTATTAACGTTTGGTACGCGAGAGTTTAATATGCACATCGGCATCGTGTACAAAGCTCGGAAAGTCGTTCAGAAATTTTCTTACAAATTGAGCCCAATTCACAAAGACGCATTGTTGTGAATCAGCCAAAGTTTCACGGAACCTTTTAGTTTTTGTTGCACAGCGATAATTAACACACTTTCTTGCCAACCATATGCACTTTTCAACATTTCGACCCGTTGTACAAATTGCAAGGAATTCAGCGAGAATTCGCTTGTTGGGTTATACTCGGGCAATAACTCCACAACATTTTTAATTATATGACACGACGAGTGGGTGTATTCGTTATGATATGGAAACGGAACACTTGTTGGATTGAGACCAGTAGTGGAATTCAGTACGCTATTTTAACAAGAGTTGTCATTGTTACGTTGACTGAACAACAATTTTAACGATTTCGCTATTCGCTACAAGTTTATTTGACAACATTTGTTATCGAAATGTCAGCTGTTATTGTTAACGCGAAATAATTGTCGACCTATAATTTGGTGTTGTTTGTTAAAACAACCAATAGGTACTTTTCTTATATATTTTAGCTCAGACACTTCTATGTTTTGCTTTGTGTTATCTGAGACAATCACCTTTTGTTTCTATGATTAGCTGAGAATCTGCTACGTTTTGCTATGTTTACCTGAGCCAATCACCTATTGGTAGTTGTTAAGGAATATTGGTTCTATGCTTAGCTAAGAATCAGCTACTTTTTGCTATAATTCACCTGAGACAATCACCTATTGTACTATAATTCACCTGAGACAATCGCCTGTTGTTAATTGTTAAGGAAGAGCTACTGAATCACCGAATCGATAGTGCAAACAACGAAATTGTTAAGCTAACAACCCGTTTCATAGTATTGTTTAAAGTTACTGAATTCCACTACAGGGTGCGGTGAACGCTCAAAATACGATCTCTCAAACAACTTATCACTGCATAAAATTCAGTGGTTGGTATTTCTTGCGAGTGAGTAAGCTACATTTTTAACGAATGCATGTGCAATCTCTCGCAAGCAACAGCAATGGTGCAAGCGTAGTCAATTCTATTTTTAGGCATCGATCGTTCGTTGCGAGCGTGCATAGCAAAACCCAAACAATAGCTGTTATTGAAAAGAGCACTTACGCTATTTCTCGCGATTGTTTGCGATTTCTGGCGATCGCGATTGCCAGCGATCGATCGCGAGCGTTTGTTTGAAAATCAATTCCATTTGATAAAATAAGATTTTTTTTGAGAATGTAGATGAAATATCTTTAAGTTTTTCCTGATAACTTAAAGTAAAAAATAATAGTTCCCAGTT
Source organism: Campiglossa producta (assembly GCA_964058755.1). NCBI lineage: Eukaryota > Metazoa > Arthropoda > Insecta > Diptera > Tephritidae > Campiglossa > Campiglossa producta. Next base: position 61,207,160 of record CAXKVI010000002.1, read on the forward strand.
TTATAACAAAATTTAAGGTATACTTAAAATTTTTCTTAAGTGCTATTATATGTATACATATGGATATACATATGTACGAGGTGTGTTCAAAAAGTATCGCGAATTTTGAATTTTCGCTGGTTACGTATATTTGAATTTCGAATTTTTTTTGACGTTATGTTGGTACTCATGTCTCTTACTTATGCCGACAAGCTCGGCCATTTTGAATGTTCAGTTAATTGTTGACAGCTGCTTTGCTTGCACGTGTTTTGGATCGTCTTCGATTTTTACCTATTCAAAAAAATTGATCAAAGAACCTGTATCAAATTTTGTGTGAAAAACGAAATTAAGTGCGCGGATGCATTCCGAATGTTCACTGTGGCATACGGAGAAGCTACCTTGGACCGAAGCAACGTTTATCGGTGGTACAAAATGTTCTCAGAAGGTCCAGAAGATGTGAACGACGAAGAGCGTGCCGGACGCCCGAGCACTTCAAGAACAGACGAAAAAATGAATGAAGTGGAGAAAATGGTAGTGGCCAATCGTCGAATCACCGTTAGAGAAGTTGCTGAGGACCCTAACATATCGTTTGGCGCGTGCCATTCGATTTTTATCAATGATTGGGCATGAGACGAGTCGCCGCGAAATTCGTACCAAAATTGCTCAATTGTGACCAAAAACAGCATCGCATGAACATTGCTAATGAGATGTTAAACTCTGTCCGCGACGACCCAAATTTGCTCCAGATTGTCATAACTGGTGACGAATCGTGGGTTTATGGTTATGACGTGGAAACCAAAATTTGATACAGGTTCTTTGATCCATTTTTTTGAATAGGTAAAAATCGAAGACGATCCAAAACACGTGCAAACAAAGCAGCTGTCAACAATTAACTGAACATTCAAAATGGCCGAGCTTGTCGGCATAAGTGGGAGACATGAGTACCAACATAACGCCACAAAAAATTCGAAAATCGAATATACGTAACCAGCGAAAATTCAAAATTCGCGATACTTTTTGAACACACCTCGTATGTACACGTGAGTAAGTAAGCTTCTTTAGCACATTGGTTTGGCAGATTTATATGAAATAAACATAGTTTAAAAAAACTAAAACTCACGCTTTTAGAGAGCATTGAACTAAAAAGTTGAAAATAATTTTAAAAACCCTACACAGTAGTATTGTGGAAAAAGCGTGGTCCGCTTTGTTCCATAATCTTCGTTTTTTATTTAAATTATTTTTACCTTTTTAGTGCCATATTCTTTAAAAGCGTGTGTTTTCGCTCTTTAAACTGTATTTATTTTTTACTTTTAAGTTAAATCTGTTATGAAGTAATCGATAAATATATCGAAGTATACCGCAGTGCAAACGAAACCTCTGCGCCTCCACTTTAGTTTGATACCCATATTGTAGGCAATTTTGTGACAGTCATATGCCACTATCGGGTAGACTGAAGTAGAGTTACATACAAACAAGCAAACATACATATGAATGTATGTACAAGTAAAGCTTATGAAAGCGTAGTAAAGAAACTAGCATTAAGGTGATGACCCAATGCAGGCTTGATTTGCTTTCCTTGCTTACCCAGGCTTACTTTGCTTTTTTTTGAAAGCTTCTATGGCCAAGTAGAAGCTTCAAAAGCTGTCAAAAATGCAGGATGAGACAAACAACTCAACAACAAGACAAACAGTGAAGCGTGTAAAGCGCTGTCAAATAGAGATTTGGGCTATTCGACGCTTTGAAGTGCTTCAAGCAAGCCAACTTTCATACATTTTTAGTAGAGTTCAAAAGAATTTTGACAAATCTCGAGGCAAAGCCAGCAAAGCAAGCGGGCATTGGGCCATCAGCTTAATGTGGGAAAAGCGTCGAGCACTAGATATACGAAAATTATGGCACAAAGCGGACCACGCTTTTTCCACAATCCTACTGTGTAGGGTTTTTAAAATTATTTTCAACTTTTTAGTTCAATGCTCTCTAAAAGCGTGAGTTTTAGTTTTTTTAAACTATATTTATTTTTTACTTTTTAGTCAAATGTCCTATGAAATTATCGATAAATATATCGAAAAATACAGCAGTCCAAACGAAACCTCTGGACTTCCACTTTCGTTTGATACCCATATTGTTAGGAAATTTTAAGGTATTTGGCCTCACATTTTGACAATAACTCAGTTATCGAAATATATTGAAATCCAAATGAAACCTGCGGCGTTCCCCTTTCGTTTGATACCCATATTGTAGGAAAATTTTAAGGTTTTCGGGCAACCACATTTTGACCGATAACTCAGTTATCGATAAATTTATCGAAATATGTCGATGCCCAAATGAAACCTGGGGCCTTCACCTTTCGTTTGATACCCATATTGTAGGGAAATTTTAAGGTTTTCGGGCAACCACATTTTGACCGATAACTCAGTTATCGATTAATTTATCGAATTATGTCGATGTCCAAATGAGACCTGGGGCCTTCACCTTTCGTTTGATACCCATATTGTAGGGAAATTTTAAGGTTTTCGGGCAACCACATTTTGACCGATAACTCATTTATCGATAAATTTATCGAAATATATCGAAGTCCAAATGAAACCTGGGGTCTTCCCCTTTCGTTTGATACCCATATTGTAGGGGATTTTTTAAGTTTTTGGGCAATCATATTTCGACCGATAACTCAGTTATCGATAAATTTATCGAAATATGTCGATGTCCAAATGAAACCTGGGGCCTTCACCTTTCGTTTGATACCCATATTGTAGGGAAATTTTAAGGTTTTCGGGCAACCACATTTTGACCGATAACTCATTTATCGATAAATTTATCGAAATATATCGATGTCAAAATGAGACGTGGGCCCTTCACCTTTCGTTTAGGGTTTCGGGCAACCACATTTTGACCGATAACTCAGTTATCGATAAATTTATCGAAATATATCGAGGTCCAAATGAAACCTGGCTACTTATTGAACAGAATCGGAGTGTTTTATTTAACGTACAGTGATCGAACTCAGGGAAAATAATCAAGGAATCACCGAATTCGTCACAATTGGTGTCAGAAGCGGTATTGTTAAATAAATACAAGGACATTGAAAAGGATAACAAGGACATTGAAAAGGATAACACGGACACTGAAAAGGATAACTAGGACATTGTAAAGGTAACAAGGACATTGCAAGGATATGGCAAAGTTTAATGACTTGAAGATCCAACAACTCAAAAACGAGTTGGAGAAACGTGGAATGGTAACAACAGGCAATAAGCCAGAGCTACAATCACGTCTACGCGAGGCTATGGAAGCGGAAGGAATCAACGTTGACGATTATGTTTTTCAGCTTTCGGAAGAGGGAGCGACGAAAATAGAAGAGCAAAAGGATACTCCGGATTCAGTGGCAAATGTGGACACAAACTCGCTGTTGGCTGTATTGGCTCAGATGTCGACGAATATAACATCAAAGTTTGAAGAACAGAAAACTTGCATGGAACAACAAGAGACACGCTTGGCATCTCAGTGGGAGGAAACGAAGACGCACATGGCATCTCAAATATTGCAGTTGTCTACACAGCTGGAGGAACAGGAAGCACGTATGTCCTCAAAACTAGAGGCGCGCATGGACGAGAAACTAATGCAGCTTGAGGAGAAAGTCGAAGCCGAGGTGGATGCGTTAAGAAGTCGTATCCAGGAGTTGCAGCTGAATCGTCCAAGTGTTTCCACAAGCGTACCCAAGGTAAAAACCCCATCATTTGACGGTTCTGTCCCTTTCCAGGTATTTAAGCTACAATTTGAGAAGACAGCAGCTGTGAACAACTGGGGCGCTGAGGACAAAGTCGCTGCTTTATTTGTGGCATTGAAAGGACCTGCAGCCGAAATCTTACAGACTATTCCGGACGCTGAAAGAAACAACTATGAAGCGTTGATGGGAGCCCTTGAAAGACGTTACGGTAGCGAGCATAGGAGGCAGATATTTCAAATGGAGCTACAGAATCGCTTCCAGAAGGCTAATGAGTCATTGCAGGATTTTGCATGGGACATTGAGAGGTTAGCTCATTTGGCGAACGCAGATGCACCCGTGGAATACATCGAGAGGGTAAAGATCCAAAGATTCATAAATGGAATAATGGATGTAGACACGAAGCGAGCCGCATATGCAAACCCCAAAAGGACATTCGCAGAGACGGTATCACACGCTTTATTACAAGAGACAGCCTCGATTTTATGTAAACCAGATAACAAGGTTCGCCATGTGGAAAAGGAGACATCAGACTTGGTCGAAAAAATCAACAAAGTTCTGGAAGCCTTGAATGGAGCACAAAAGAAAAGCGATGGTGTCATTAAATGTTTCAAGTGCGGAAAATCTGGCCATATGGTGCGTCATTGCAATATCGGCTCCAGAGACTTCGGCAATGCTTGTGGACGTAAGGTTAACGCTGGAGGAGATGACCAAGATGAATGCCCTATAGTTTCTGTGTCGCAGGTCGGAGGGAAAGCAAGTACTGTTACTGTTAGAGGTTTCTTGGATGGAAAAGAGCGGTTATTCACTGTGGATACTGGCGCATCTCATTCCATCATTAGAAGTGACTTGGTCCAAAAGAGAGTACGACTATTGCAGGATGCAAAGTTGCGGACAGTAACTGGTGAAAGTAAGCTGGTTCATGGAGAAGTGCGATGCAAAGTTGCGATTGGGAATGCGACTACATACCACAACTTCTTAGTGGCAGATATTGTGGACGAAGTCATCATTGGCGTCGACTTCTTGGCTGTGAGAGACATTCACATGAACCTGAGAAATAGAGTTATGAGATACAATGGCCAAGAAGTACCTCTGATCTTTGGACACAACATTGGGTATTACACCAAAGGAGTTTCATTAGAGATGAAGCACAGGGACACTCGAAATGCAAAGGTACCTCCTCGACCAATGGCTTTGATAGACAAATGCCTACTTGAGAATATTTGGAGAAGTCAACAGGAAGATTCAGATCTGGCATGTGTGATCCGAGGGCTCGAGCGAAACAAACGACCAGCAAGAAAAGAAATGTCAGCGGCGAGTCCAGTTGCCAAGTCATATTGGGCACAATGGAACAGTTTACGAATGGTATCTGGTTGTTTGCATCGAATATGGGAGAGTGAGGATGGTCAATGCGCTCGGAAGCTTATAGTTGTTCCAAGGAAGCGGGTGTCTGATGTTCTCAGGGAAATGCATAACGATCCAAGTGGAGGTCATCTAGGAGTCAAGAAGACCTTGGAGAGGATTAAGCAGACATTTTATTGGGTTGGTTACGGTCAGTCGGTAAAGCAGTGGATTGCCAAATGCGATGAGTGCATCAGAGCAAAGGTGCTGAGGTCCACGAGTCATGGTCTAAGGAGGCAGTGCAACTCAGATGCACCGGTTGAGAGGATTACCTTGGATGAAGCTGGTCCATTCCCCGGAAGTATAAGCAAAAACATGAAAACCAGGTACGAAAAAGCAATGGAAACAGAAGGGTTTCTGGAAGGAGATTTAGTATTCCTTAACAGGCCACAACGGAGGAAAAGTGTGTCTCCCAAAGTTCAGTGCAACTGGGAAGGACCATACAGAGTTGTGAAACGGATCAACGACGTTGTTTACCGCATACAGGCTGTTGGAATGCTACGGAACAAAATGAAAGTGGTTCCCCTGGAGAGACTAGCAACGTTCGGATCGGGAAATGTGTCTGATCGGGACGATCAGACTTAGGTGGAGGGCAGTGTGGCGAATGTTATCAAGAATCGCTCATCTTCCACCACTAGCGTCACTACCACAACTACAGCTGTTTACATACATGACGTGAGAGCGAGAGAGGGAGAGGCAGCTCGCGTGTTTACGATTGTGGCACAAAGAGGAGATGACGATAGATATACGCTTCGAGAACACTGTTGCACGAATAAACCAGAAAGGTGTAGACATTTCTAGGTTGTGATGCTGCTGTCTGCTAGGGTATATAAACCGCGCAAAGACAACGCAAATCAATCAGTTTATTTTGAAGTGTTGTACAGTGAAGTACTGAACAGTAAATTAACCCGCGATATTGTATTACGGTTTTTTAGTACTGAATAAAGCGTACTACTTATTGAACAAAATCGGAGTGTTTTATTTAACGTACAATGATCGAACTCAGGGAAAATAATCAAGGAATCATCGAATTCGTCACAATATATTGACCGATAACTCAGTTATCGATAAATTTATTGAAATATATCGAGGTCCAAATGAAACCTGGGGTCTTCCCCTTTCGTTTGATACCCATATTGTAGGGACATTTTACGGCTTTTGGGCCACTGGGGCTTACACCGAACGAGAGTTTACATACATACAAACAGACAAACATACAAGTGAACCTAATAAAAGCGTGGTAAAAATCAGATCAGCATATTTAAATCTAAAGTACCAATGACAGACCTGTAGAAATTAATATAAAGATCTTTGACTTTCAATATTATGTTTTCGCCGTTCTGCAAAATAAAACCAATATTATTTTCAAGGAAATCAAGTTTCTTTTCATTTGGCCCAATCTAATGCATATGTACATCATAGATATTAATATTTTTCAGAAATTTTATGGAATACCATTTTGCGCAAACATCTATTTAACCACTTTACTCTACCTAAAAAGGCTTATCGCTTATTTATACTAAACAGGTAAAAAAAAAAATATTAAAAAATTCTATTCTATCAACATATGCACGAACTTAAGTGCATCTGAAAATTATTGGTATAACAGCCATGAATGCAACTAGCTAAAAATTACCAGTCCCTGTGATCCCTTATACATGTGAGATGCAGCAAAAACATTTCTTAAAAACATATGTCTACATACTTGTGTACATGACCATAGATTATTTCTAAACAATGGTATTCATCATTGAGTTGACCTTGGGATTTTAGACAGTTTTTGTTTTTTATTATTTTATTTCATTATTTTTTCGTGAGGAAATATGAACTGAACCACTGGTTAGCAGAACAATAAAAGGGCATTCGCATTTTTCTTCCTATACCTACGGTGACCATAATTTTATTTTTTAAAAACAGCTCAGTTTACTTAAAACTTTCCACCCACTAAAATTTTCCTAAGCGCATTTGAAAATTGAAAAAAATCTGGCAAAAACTATATATTTTTCCGTTTTTATGCTCAATTTAAAGTACTTTTCCCGATCCTTTTTCCCACTAAATTTTGCGAACGAAACGTATGTCTGTAAAAGTACAAAAAACCTTCCTAAAAAATTATATGCGTCAGTTTTTTTTGTGTTTTTTACACGTTTTCTGATACGATTTCTGATGTTTTTGGGATAATTTTTTGGTGTTTTTGGGATCACTGTTTTTATCAGTATAGTATCCGGACCGTTTTCGGATACGAAAAATTGTGGAACAGCGAACCAACAGTAAATCCAGCCCAACAGTAAAGTTTCCGGACCGTTTTCGGATACGAAAACGATGGAAAAATATACGATCGGTAAAACGTACGTTGCTCTGCTGGATGGATTGGTATTTTCTTCACGTGAAATTTCTCTACCCGCCTATAAATTATTTGAGGTTACACTTTCAATGTTTTGAATAAAAAAGTGTTCCCGTTTTTCATGACGTAAAAACCGGCGGAATTTTAACGTAAGTACGTTAAGACCGATGAGTCCTACTCAGGGTAACGAAATCTCTATTTAGCAAGTTTCGGTACATACGCCGTATGGCTTGTTGCAAATACGTGGTATTGCGAGCCGAGCGACGATTTGTTGAAAAGGTTGCTGGTACAGAAAAGCAGAACAAAAACAGAACATTTCTGTTATTTTCCTTAGAAAAAAAACGCAGAACAAGCTTCTTAAAAACAGAACTGTTCTGCCAAAAACAGAACGGATGGTCACCGTACCTATACCGGAACCCTTAAATAGCATAACAAAGAAAATAACTTTGTATATCGTATATAACACCTACATTTATCATTTTGTCAATTTCCTTGAGACATATGGGTCACTCCATATGAAATTTAGCACTAAAATTTAAAAATGCCCACTATATATTTTTTTCTGCTGAGAATGGAAAATAAGTGGACTCCTATTTTTTATTTCACCCATAGTGGTCAATTTTTTGAGTTATGAATTTTTGAATTTTAGGCATTTTGAAAATTGCTTTTTTTCATTATTTACTTGTTCGTGAACCAATTGACGGAATTGGATCAAATTTTAGGACTGGCCTAATGATTGTTAGATCTACATATCTAAAAAACCTAAAATTAAAAATTAATTTTTTTTTTAAATTGTTTACAACATTTTTATAAACAATTGTAATTGAGGAAAAAGAGTATCTCTGAATTTCGTTTTTTTTATTTAATCATAAATTGGTCTTTTAATAATTTGAATCTTTATCAAATGTCACAAATTGTGATTTTTCAATGTTTGACGTTTTTCCCATATTTGTATTAATAAAATCTTCACTTTGTTTACTTGCAAACTAGACTCCTGCACGATTGGATTCAAACTTTGAGTACAATAGAATACAGTAAATTTGAATTTTCCATTTGAAGAACCAAAAAACTTAGCCTTGAATATTTTATATTTTGAATATTCACTTTGCCTAAAATTTTCAAAATTAAAAAAAAAAATATGAATGAATGAATGAAAATAATTTTTATTCATTCTAATTCAAAACAAATATATTGGCTACACAGCTTACAATTTCACATATTTTTTTTTATAAAGGTGTAGAGTATTAGTAAAATTGGCTTTATAGAACATAAAAGGGTGTATTTTATTTATAATTGTAGAGTTTTGAGTTTTGTGAGGGTTAGAAATACATCTGGCTAAAAGTTCTTGGTTAAGTTGCCTGCAATAAATACCACTGCTTTTGGTTTTCAATCCTGAAATATTTCAGAAAAATTCTTGAAAAAACCCTAGTAAAAGTATTTATTATAATCTGTATACAAATATGGGAATATACAAATATGGATATCGTCGGTGATTATGCACAACCACTCATCGGGCATCTAAGAGACCGCGTAAACGACGTTTGTGATAAACACTTTTATAGCCCTTGCAATTAAGACTTGTTCCTTTATTCTCAAGAAAACTACATTTGCGTTGAAATATCATTAAAAGAATCGATCTTGATCGGAGTTGTCTTAAAATTTTATAATTTGTAGCTGCAAACCCGCCAAACTTAAATATCGCATACTGCTAATGGCGGCGATATACCAACAGGTTATCATAACCTCTAGCCGAGCTTCTCTTTCCAACTTGTGGTGTGTTGCTTTTTGAGTTTTTCCTACAAGTTGGCGGGACCTACAGTTTTTTGCTGACTCCGAACGGCACTTGCAAAGCAAATGAATTTTTTTTCTGAGAAGCTTCTCATGGCAGAAATACACCCGGAGAGTTTGCCAAACTACTGCCGAGAGGCGACCCCGTTTAGAAAAATTATTTTTCTAAATATGTACATATATAAAAGCCTACTAAAATAAAAATTGTTTGGAAATGCAAAAATAAAACGCTTTGTTATTGAGATCAAATTTATTTATAGATAATATTTATTAATATATCGGCAAAAAGTTATAATAGCAATACAATACTGAAAATTATTATTATGTAAAGAAACATACATATATAGACGAAGACTTGCTAGAAGACATTATTTTGTTAAAAAAATACATCATTTGGTTATTTAGTATTTAAGTTTATCAAAAGAATGTCTTCAACAAGTCGTTGTCTATACTTGCCCTTAAGTCCGATAAAATAAATTTGGAAGTTGAAAATGCTCTTCCTACCGACACTTGTGTGGCAGGAACAGCTAGTACAATCTCAGCAATTATTTTTAGTTCTTTCTCTGAATATGTTTTCCAGAATTTTTAAACGTCTGAGTGTGGAGAAGGGCGTTTTATATTATTGCAGCAATTAATGACGTCCACTAAAGTTTTCTTATTTGGTAAAGTTTCCTTTTTATTTAATTGTTCCAGAATGCATTCCAGCTCATCCGAGCTTATCTTAGATTGAGGAGACTCCATCGATCTTTCCGGACATTGGATTTTAGATGTTAGTTCGAAAACTTGAATCAAATATTTTGTTTGCTTAATCCTTATCTGATTCTGATAACATAATCTGATAACTACGGATCGATTCCGAGCGTAACCGGACATTTTGTACCTAGAAGATTATCTAACGGAATATCGTAATCGTCGGTAATTCAGTTAGTTCATGTAACCGCGATTCTATCGTGCATGGAAACGCTGTCAAAAATTATAAATGCGCAAAAGTGAATAAAATGAAAATGCAAACGAAATTTCGTGCAAACAAGTGCTAATATTGTTTATTATTTGTCGTTAACAAAGAGAATATATATTCTCTTTGTCGTTAACTAGTATGCGTACAAAATTTGTACTATTTTCGGTCCAAAAAAATATTTACAAAACACGTGCTTTTTTTCGCGATTACGTGACGTTACTACCTATTTGGGTGGTTACGAAACCAGTCGGCAACTTTAGTTGGCAGAATACCAAAAGGGTGTAAAAGTTGACACATTCTTTGTTTGCCGGTAAACAGAATGTTGTTACCACATTAGAATTAGGGCGCTAGGGTCTAAATAAACGGCAGCTAAAGCAGTCGGGTTACTTATTATTAATTCTTTGACAGTCAGTTGTGACAGTCATTATGACGGTCAGTTGTGAAAATAGTCAGTATTTTGTAAATAGATTATCAGCGCTGTCAGTTTTTGGTGTGAGTGTGTTAGTGAAATAAAATTAAAGAAAAAAAACTTTTTTAAAAATAAGCTTTTATTATTGGTTTATAAAATTAACTAAAAAGTAAAAAATAAATTGACTGTAAAGGAATATAACACTTTATAAGTACATTGTAACCTTTAAAGATAATTTGGCTTCTTCGTCTGCCACAAAATAATTCCATATTGTACATAATTATATATTTCTAACATTAAAACTTTACACCTAAATTATGAAATCTTCCAGTATATATCACATTCCTAATATTATTAATAATAAAAGCGTGTTAAATTTCGATAGCAAGAAAAGAAAGTCCTGAATGTTTTTAATTATACCATCAAATAGAAAAGAAGGTCCTAAATGTTCTTAATTATACCATCAAAATTTAATACGCTTTTATTATTAATAAAATTAGGAATGTGATATATACTGGAAGATTTAATAATTTAGGTGTAAAGTTTTAATGTTAGAAATATATAATTATGTACAATATGGAATTATTTTGTGGCAGACGAAGAAGCCAAATTATCTTTAAAGGTTACAATGTACTTATAAAGTGTTATATTCCTTTACAGTCAATTTATTTTTTACTTTTTAGTTAATTTTATAAACCAATAATAAAAGCTTATTTTTAAAAAAGTTTTTTTTCTTTAATTTTATTGTTTACTTTTTAGTTCGGTTTATCAACACGAAATATACCTATAAGCTTGTGCTTAGAACATCTTTTTTCTTGAATTTATTTTAAATAAAAAATATTGTTTAAATTAGTTATGCAATCTTTACGTGACAACCAAGTTTCGTATGTACATGCATTTAACGCAAACTTATGCGTCATAGCAACAGCGGCACAATCAACTATATGAGAGCCAAGTGTAAAATGCTTCTTCTTATGCTTTTCATGCATACAAAGTTGAAAGTTGTCAGATGTCGCTCGTGATGCGCAATGTGTCGTTCTCTAACTAAATACACACGTTCAACTCATCTGTCAATACATAATGCTGCGGCAAACATTGATTGTGACGCCGCTATAAAGCCGTGCGGCAAAGAGGCAATAATGTCGCAGCGACATCAATCGGCTGCTAGCAGCAACAGAAAACATAGAATCTTTTACAATAAAGCCGCGTGGTTAATAAAGTTACTTTTGGGATATTGGAATAAAGACTAAACTAAACGATAAATGGGATTTTTGAAATTAAGCTAATTTTTTTATTTACTGTTAGCGAAGCCTGAACGATGATGAAAATTTACAAAATCCCATCTTAACTGCAAGTTAGTACAATATCAAAATCAAAATTTCCTGGAATGAAAACTTTCGAATATCTCTACTCGTGCGCCACCTATCGGAATTATTTTTTTGTTATTTTGCATGGAGACAGAAAACTAAACGATGATGAAAATTTCAAGATCCTACCTCAACGGGAAGTTCGTTGAAAAACGAATTAATCGACACTGAAAACAGACCTTCGTAATTCTCAAATAAAGCGACTCACGCGCCACCTAGCGGGTCCAATTTTTTTTAACATTTAGAAATTAATTAAGTAACACACACGTAAAATATCAGCCAAATCGGTCCATAATTACGATTTTGAGTTTTTATTACCGTTATCTCAGCCCCACCTAGCGGAATCCTTTTTTACAAAAATATTTCTTTTCATGGTAGTAGGTAATACATGTTACGAATTTCAGCTAAATCGGACCATAAATGCGAATTTTGAAAATATAGCGACCCACGCGCCACCTATCGAATTTTTTTTTTATAATATTGCATTGTCATCAGGGTTATACATGGGTGCAGAATTTCAAATCAATCGGACACCGGGAAGTGTATCAAATATAGCTTGCAAGATTTGATAACAGACAGCCGTCAGGTGAAACTAAATAAAAGCTTATAAAATATAAGCGTTTCTAGTAGGGATTTCATTTATAAAAGGATGTATGAAAAATCGGCTTAAATGCAGAATAGCTCCAACTTCCAAATTAAAAATAAAGTGTGGGGGTCGATAGATATTATCGTAGTGAACATAACTGCTTATTTCTTTTTTGGAGGAAACAACAAAAACAAGAGTTATTGAGGCTGAACATTTCTCATTGGACAGGTAATTGATTTAATATTCGTTTGATATGCTGTCGCATGGTGTGTAATACATGACGAAAGAAAAAACTCTTTTTATCTTTACCCTGTCAAAGGGCATGCAGTTGGCAGGAATTGGACGGATTTTGACAACAGTGCAAAAGTGAAAAGTGTTTTTCTTGCGTCTGCTTCTACCTTTCAACCTTCTAAACTTGATACTTAATCGAAATACCAGTGTGTGCAACTGTTGCCATTTTCAGGAAAATTTATGTTTTAGGCACATAACTTGTTCCAATTTTGAACCGAACCGAACCATTTTTTTTTTCGGTTTTCGGTTCGGTTCATACATCTCCAAAAAAAAAAAATGGTTCGGTTTGTGGTTCGGTTCAAAGACTGAAAAATGGCTGTGGTTCGGTTCAAAAACCGGTTCGGTTCTGAACCGGTTACCATCCCTGTTTCAAACAGCCAGATATTCAAATTCAAAGCAAAGCAAAGCCAATTCAACTCAATTCAAATTCAATATGAATGATTCATTTGCCGTTTTGGATGGAGTCATGCAGAGGTCTATTGCCATAGATCAATTGATGAGCAACTTTTGCTCCCTCTGAGAGTGCTGTCAGAATCCACATTTTTTATAACATTTTCCTATGATGCCACACCCGAAGAAGCGAAAATTGGGTATTTTTAAACTAAACTTTGGAATTTTTGCAGTTTTCAAACCAGTTCGGCAAACGGGGGGATAAATAAGGGTTTTTAGTGTACTAGGCTCTCTGAAAAGGCTATATTACGTATGTATACATAAATATAAAAAATTGTAACATCTTTGAGCAAATGTAAGAAAGTAAAGAGCAAAATAAAATTACTTTTTTTACAACTTATAATAGTAACAGGAGACGGTATAGAAAGACTCGGTTTTAAGTGTTTTTTTTTTTTTATTAAAATGAACGTTTGAAGGCTCAAAACGAAATAAATAGAACAACATTAAAAAAATAAAAATTGAAAATAGTCAATTCATTATGAATTCGTGATTCATTTTAAAGACCGTGTGCCAATTAGTTGAATATCGTAAATTTTGACAGAGCGGTTGTAAATTCTGACAGTTATCGAGGTGAATTTTAAAAGTTATTTTCTTGGTGAGAAGTAAATTTTATATTTAATCGAATCTGTATGATCGGGGGATATTGAATTGAAGAGCGTTGTGGTTGCATAGCTTAAACATTTCAGTTTTTTGAGTTAGCTCCCTTTAGATCTAGGTGTGTGATATGGAAAACTTATAGGCGAAAGTAAATTAAATTACGAAATAAGAAATATAGGTTCTTTTTCTTCTATTATATTGCAAAATCTTCCGTTAAATTATGTTTAAGCATTTATTAACGCCTAGGCATAAAAACTCCATTTATATAATATGATTGTCAATATAATATCACATGCTTAGTTCTCACAATTTGACCTAGCTCCATAAGCGATTAATGTCAGAATTTTCCCCCGTTCTATCAACCTCCTTTTTTATTTATTTGGTATTTGTTTCCTTTAGGGGTCAACTGCTAATAAATTAGATATAATGATGGGAGATAGCAAAAGATGGGTTTTGGCTTCAGGCTTTTTCAATTTTTTGTTTAAGTGAAAAGTTATGATCAAAAAACCGAAAAATGACCCGGGACCGGTACCAAAAATGGGGCGGAATCCATGGCATTTATGTGCAGAACACATTTCTTAGTTGGAGGCTTTCGGCCGCGCTCATTATAAATAACCCTAGGCTACGCCATCCCAAGTCCGGGTGTTTGCCACGGTTCGCATTTTTTTTTCGCACGTTTTTAGGTGCAGCCTAATAAAATTACAACAGCCACATGAAAACTTGCAACTTTGATTGCAAATATCTCTTCAGAGAAGCAAAATATTAAAAAGGCGCTTCCGAATTCGTGATCCTGAGGCCAAACCCCGTCTTTTGAGTTAACTCCCATAATTTTAGCTAATTTATTAGCAGTTGACCCCTAAAGGAAACAAATACCATTTATTTTTTCATTTTTACCGTAATAAATAGTTTACAAATATAAAATACGACATCCTTTCTAATTGGCAATGGAAGATTCTCATTCAACTACACTTTTTCCCGTTTTCGAGTCGTTTTTCGCTGCACAATTGTATGGCAGCATCGTTTCTTGGCGTAAATTCTGGGAACAGCTGTGTACCTGCCCAGGAACTCGTTTACGTACTTGGCAGCACTGCCAAATTCTGGGCTGAGAAATTTGACAGTAAAAGAGTCGCTCATCAATTGATCCATGTCTATTGCAAACTAATAACAGAAATAAATCTTGCACGTGCAACTTTCTTTACACAGATGAAATCAAAATTTTGCAACCACACTGTAAGAAGAACGATCGCGATTGCTCAAAAATACAATCTTCTCAATTTGTGCTCCTAACTTATCGCGAGAAATACAAAGGCAAACGAGCGTTGTTTAAAACATCGAAAACATTTTTCGTTTCTTAACGAGTGTATGCATTTATTTTATGTATATACATTGGAAACGAGCGAGCATACAAACGCGATCGCTCGTAGCAAGGCTGCTGGTATGAAAACTCGTTTGTTTACAGTCTCGTAGCAATGAAATAATGCAGTTATTGTTTCAATTTCCGCTCGTTTGCCTTAGCGTTTCTCGCGATATGTCAAGAGCGCAAAATGAGAAAGGGTGAGAAAACCATATAATTGAGAATTCGCGATCGAATTTTTCCCCACCCTGATTGAGACCACTATTTCTTATTGGATCAGTTGGATTGTGCGATATTGGTATGTTATGAACATTTTGTGTATTTACTCTTTGCCATTGCGGAGCAATATTCACTCGCGGAGTTGTTGTGGTTGTCGCGTAAGGTTGCATGTTAACATTTGTATACATTGGTTGTATTGGAGACGACGCGATTGTTGGTTCAAAATTTGGCACACACGTTGAGACCAAAGATGACTTGATTTGAAACTCTTTCGCGCGCCACCAATCGGGGGTACTGATTATGTGTTGCTACTTGGCAGCACTGCATAATCGAAGAACATCTGCCAGCAGAAGCAGCGAAAAATCTGGTTACCAAAATATATTGGCAGAAAACAGTGGGTTTTTTTGCTGTGATTTGGGATTTCAGTTAAAAAGGCGCTAAGAACGCAATAAATAAGAGTATAAAATGCCAATCACAGGGATATGTGTCGTAGGATTTGCGGGTGACCAACGTTTACTTTAATTTCCCTATTACCGCGAATAATAACTCGTTCTGAAATTGAGCAGGTATTACGATGGTAAATTGGTTATTTACTTCGAATAGTAAGGTTAATTAAGAAAAAAACTATAAAATAGTACTTTGTAAGAAAAATATATGTACATAAAGTAAACCTTTTCTTGGCACATTTACGAGACTTAGTGTGAAAAAGACAAAAGAACCAAAGCTTAAATCAAAATGCCCAAATTTTATCTTCGCAGTACTGGCACCATTCGACACTGTTATAAAAATAGACACATTTGGAGCGCTAAGTTTCAAATCAAGTCATCTTTGGTTGAGACTGCCCTGCAGCGAAAGCAACTAGTTGAAAACTACTTTACAACTAGTTGGTGCACCGGGCCCAACTAGTCAGTGTTCTGTCTTTTTTCCATATAAGCAACTGGTATTTTTTACGTGTTGATGTCCTACGAGATGTCAATTGTCAGATTTCGACCAGAATATACCAGTTATCTACTAGTCAGGAAATACCAGTTTCATACTAGTTGTAAAATACTAGTTCCATACTAGTTCAACCTGGACTAGTATAATTTCCATAAAATGAACTAGTCCACATACTAGTCCAATAATGACTAGTATAAAATATACTAGTTTCATACCAGTCCAAAAAGCATTAAACCTGGACTAGTATGATTTCAACCAGAATTTTCCTGGCTTACCCTTTATTTTATCCCTCGACTTTATTTTCATGTTTATTCTTAAGAAAGCAGCGGCTATTTGTATTTACCCTATCACGAAAAAGCATCTATGAATTATAAAAGAAAACGAAAGGAATGAATTTTGTATTTTTCAATTGGTATAATTTCATCCAGAAAAATCTAGTTATATACTAGTATGGAATGTATATTTCCTGACTAGTATGGGTTCAGCCAGAAAATTCTAGTTGTATACTAGTATGAAATGGATATTTCCTGACTAGTATGAGTTCTACCAGAAAATTCTAGTTGTATACTGGTATGAAATGGATATTTCCTGACTAGTATGAGTTGTACCAGAAAATTCTAGTTGTATACTACACCTTTTCCAACTGTATTTGGGAAAAGGTCAAATGTATTTGGGAAAAGGGAAAATGTATTTGAGAAAATGCCAAATGTATTTGAGAAAGGGGTAATGTGTTTGAGATATGGTAAATGAATTTAAGAATAGCGCAATTGTATTTGAGAAATGGGCAAATGTATTTGAGAAAAGCCCAAATGCATTGAGAACTAGTATGAGTTCTACCAGAAAATTCTAGTTGTATACTGGTATGAAATGGATATTTCCTGACTAGTATGAGTTGTACCAGAAAATTCTAGTTGTATACTACACCTTTTCCAACTGTATTTGGGAAAAGGTCAAATGTATTTGGGAAAAGGGAAAATGTATTTGAGAAAATGCCAAATGTATTTAAGAAAGGGGTAAATATATTTGAGATATGGCAAATTTATATGAGAATAAGGCAATTGTATTTAAGAAATGTTCAAATGTATTTAAAAAAAGGGTAAATGTATTTGAGAAAACCCAGCCAACATTTTCTATCGCGGATGTGCCCATAAAGTCACTTTAAGAGGTTGAATTTTATCGCAGAAGTTATCGCTGATTCATCACTTTCTCATCTTCCTCCGGGAAAAACTGTTCCCCCTATATATGACGACCATACGGTCCTTATAAGTGTCGTCTGAAGGATAGAAAAAATGAAAAAAAAATTAAAAAATTCTTTTCTACCGGGACTCGAACCTTGAACCCTACGCATGCCAGGCGATCACGCTTGCTCTAGGTCGAGGCATTGTCTAATATTTACATAGAAATTCAACAATATGTATTCAAAACACAAGCTAGCGGCACTTTTGCGACACTGAGTAACTAAGTAACGGAGTAACTCAAAAGTGAAGCCAAGAAGTTAGATACGCGATATTTATTATTTTTTACTTGTGCGATATGGAAGGGAAGACGCTCTTCAGGGTAGGGACATTTTTTTTTTTTGGAAAGGAAGAAATATTCTGTATATAACGAGTTAGAGCGCGCTCGTATTGTTGAGGCTGCCAACAGAGGCGAGGACTGGAACAGCTTGGCTGTGTCCCTTGGTATAAATTACAAAAGTGCGTACAATTGGCTGAGGTCAGGTGAAGTTGAAAGCCAGAGAAGGGGAGGAGGTAACAACAAGAAGCTAACTGAGGAGGATATCGATCACATAATTCGATGGGTGGAGGCGGATCCCACAATAGCCTTGGAAGCCATAAGGGTAAAAATAAGAGTAGAGCTCCAGAAATATGTATGCAGGTCGACGGTTTCGAATTACCTGGACGGTAGGCTTTTTACGGTAAAAAGTGTGCATCACATGCCAGCTACCATGAACACAGACGAAAACAAACGAAAACGATGCGATTTTGTATCTTCGTTGAGTCAGTATATACAAGAGGGGAAGCAAATTGTATATATTGACGAGACGAATTTCAATCTATTTTGTCGTCGAACCAAAGGTCGATCTAGGGCTGGAGCACGCGCATTATTAACGTTGCCACCGTCCAGAGGGCCGAATGTCCACCTGATTGGGGCCATCAGCACTTTAGGAGTATTAAGTATGGACACTCGGCGCGGGTCGTTCAGAAAAGAAACTACCGGTGAGTGGGTGGAGTCCCTTTTTCAGAAATGCATCAGCATGGGAAATCTGCTATCGGATCTGGTGTTAGTATGTGACAATGCACTATGTCATTCTGGCCTTGAACAGGTAGTGGGCAACAGTGGCTCTCCTACCCTCTTGCGCTTGGGGCCGTACTCTCCCATGCTGAACCCTATAGAGACTATTTGGGCTAAGGTAAAAAACTATGTCAAATCACATTTGGGGACTCCACTCATGGTAGGACCTGGCGTGGTAGAAAGGAGACTTCAGCACTTAGAAAATGTAATATGCGGAGCAAAAGAAGGAATATCGATTTCAGATTGTATTCGTGCCATTCAGCATTGCTCAGGGTTCTTTCCAGATGCTCTTGCATTGCGGGACATGCCTGATGGCATTTGATAATTCTTAACTTTACTTAAAATATCCTTTAACCGCCTAGGCGATTTTTGTAATTCTATGTATATACATATGTTACCAATAAAACCACGACGTTACATGTTATCTTACTTTCCTTTGTTTTATTTAAAAGATCATACTTCACTGTCTTTAATGTAAGAAACTAAAAATATTTCTCTAAAAAATTTCTATACTCTCGAATACATTTGCCCTTTTCTTAAATACAATTGCCTTATTCTCATATACATTTTCCATATCTTTAATACATTTACCCCTTACTTAAATACATTTGGCATTATCTCAAATACATTTTTCCTTTTCCCAAATACGTTTGACCTTATCTCAATGTATTTGGGCATTTCTTAAGTTCATTTGCACTCTTCTCAAACAAATTTTTAATTTTCTTCAATACATTAACATTTTTCCAAATACATTTGCCCTATTCTTAAATCCATTCGCACTACTCTGAAATACATTTGCCATATCTTAAATACAATTACCCCTTTCTCAAATACATTTTGCATTTTCTTAAATATATTTTCCCTTTTATCAAATACATTTGACATTTTCTCAATGCAGATGGGCTTCTTTCAAATTCATTTTCCCCTTTCTTAAACTAATTTTTCATTTTCTTAAATACATTGACATTTTCTAAAATACATTTTCCCATTTCTTATATACAATTGCCCTATTCTAAAATACAATTGCCATATCTCAAATACATTTTCCCATTTCTAAAATAGATTTGCCCTTTTCTCAAATACATTTATCATTTTCCCAAATAAATTTTCCATTTTCTCAAATACAGTTGGAAAAGGTGTAGTATGAAGTGGATATTTCCTGACTAGTATGAGTTGTACCAGAAAATGCTAGTTGTATACTAGTATGAAGTGGATATTTCCTGACTAGTATGAGTTCTACCAGAAAATTCTAGTTGTATACTAGTATTTTTCTGACTAGTTTGAAGTTTCGCTGCAGGGTGGCACTTGGCCACTCGGGCACGTAGTTGTTTGTGATTGTATAAAACGCTCAATTTTTTTTTCGAGCGCTGTTAGACGCTGAACCATTGTTGGGTCATGCTCACTCGCATTTTCGAAATGCTCATTTATTCGTTGGATGAGTTGGTTTTTATAACCAAACATAGGTAAACCAGCATCCTTACATTGCTTCTTCAGATCTTTGAGTGTCGTTTTACTAGACATTTTGTTTCGTTGTTTTGAGTGTAATATATAAACTCAAGAAACACGAGCGCGGTAGATTATTTGGGTGAAGTTATACTTGAGACGAAGTTTATATGAGTGAACGAGGTACTATGAGCGATACTCGACACGTACGAGCTAGCCAACGAACATTGATTTGCACGAAGTTATTTAAACTAACCGAAACGAATATTTGTATGAGCGTGTGTGTATGTAGCAATGTACATATATTAAACGAAAGCGCTACGTGGCTACAAAATTTGAATCCAACCCGTTGAGCTCAGCGACGAAGCGTGTGTCTACTGGGGCTTCGCTGTTCACGATTTTGAGGTTTGGTTAACTTGCAACGCGTATGCAAGCCTATAAACGTACAATTGATAATTTATAAACGTACAATTGACAAACTATGCCTTTTCCTTCAGGATTTCACAAATCTGCACATTTGTATCGTTTTCTTTTTTCATTTCACTGTTCATTTTAAACACGCACTTTTTCGTTCGCAGAATTAGACACTGAGCACGTCCTACTTCTGAACTGCCACGAATGTAGGTTTTATGCTTACCTGCATCCGTATGGGATGACCGTTTAAAATAATGTACACGAAAATGTTAATAATATGAACTGGCTTTAATTATAAAAGGTTTTGAATATGTTGATGTATTTAGAAAAGTTATTTTCCATTACACGGATTGGATTTAGGTTTTTGGCCCGATCGCGTTGTTAGCTCGTATTTCACTCACATACTGAATGTCGTTGGAATTTCTCTATGCGTGTGTTGTTCAAATGTCGCAGGGTTGCATTTATTGGTAGTATTTGCAGGTGTGACACAACTTTTTTTTTTTTAAATGTTTTTATTAAGTCGCTTTCGTCGTTCTTGTGCCCGGATTTTTGCATTCGATTTTGAACCAACTTCCTGTTGTGCTAGGGTCTTGAAATTTTCACTACAGTTCAGGTCGCGATGACAATGCAATATTATGAAAAAAAATCCGATAGGTGCCGCGTGGGTCGCTATATTTTCAAAAATCGCATTTATGGTCCGATTTGGCTGAAACTCGGAACAAGTATTACTACTATGAAAAGAAATATTTTCCTAAAAAAAAAATTTCGCTAGGTGGAGCTGAGATCGGGGTAATAAAAGCTGAAAATCCTAATTATGGACCGATTTAGCTGATATTTAGCGTGTGTATTACTTAATCAATTTCCAAATGTTCAAAAGAAAATTGGACCCGCTAGGTGGCGCGTGAGTCGTTCTATTTAAGAAATGCGAAGTTCTGTTTTCGGTGTCGATTAATTTGTTTTTCAACGAACTTCCCGTTGAGGTAGAATCTTGAAATTTTCATCGTCGTTTAGTTTTCTGGCCCCACGCAGTATAAGAAAAAAATAATTCCGATAGGTGGCGCACGGATAGTGATATTTGAAAAGTTTCATTTCCAGAGATTTTGCTTTGGATTTTGAACTAACTTCCCATTGAGCTGGGGTTTTGAAATTTTCAACATCGTTCAGGTTTCGCTGACAATGCATTATACAAAAAAAAAATCCAAAATATTGCTTTAATTGCAAAAGTCCCATTTATCGGCCTATCTTCCTTATTGCTATCTGAATATTTCGTACATATGCTATAATGCGCATGCTATAATGTGTTTTCAGCGCCATAAACAGCATCGAAATTTCGAATATTTCATCTGCATACATTTAGGCGCAGCCACTGTTGCACAAACTCCGGTTTTAAATTTGTCAAGTATTGCTTTCAACTCTGCTGGCGTTCTCTTTTGTGTTTTCTATTCGTGTCTACACTTGTCAATTTTTCTTGAAAGCAATTATGAAATAAAATATGGGGGTACAAGGAGGAGTGAAAGAGATAGCAAGAAAAATTTGAAACGAGTTGACGGTACGCTTTCAAGTGTACTCTTCCCCTCGCTTCTCACCCCCCTCGCCTATGTAATATGAATAATGTAAAAGGGGTAAAAGGAAAGATAATGTGCTTTATAAGGCTTAAAAAAGAATAATTTTATTCATGTAACCATAGGCACACCGCGTAATGCGTGTAAACGTAGAAAATTGCCGAAGGCGTAAATGAACTGTCAAAATTTTTATGGAACGAAGTTTACACAGATTCGGTAAACTTCCACGAGGAGTTTAGTGTGTAAACACCTCCAAAAATTACCCAATTCGATTACGCTGTTCGACATGTAGTTTTTCAAAGCAGTCAATGCACACTAGACAAAAATAGAAGAATAGCTAAAAAATGGGTCAAAAATTAAATTAATAAGAATTTCATAATAAAAAGTATTCACATAAATTTATCTATATCGTTCATCTAACTGAGCCGTTAAATGTATATATTTACCCTTTCGTTAAGTTATATGGTTACATGAGTACCACTAATATGACACAGAATATCCAATTACAACATTTGGCGCTTGCTATATTGTGAAAAGATGTTTTTTTTTTAGAAAAGCTCATATCGGTAATAAGATTGTTAGAAATTAATGCGAACCATCTTTAGCGTGCGCCAATGTTTTTATACCTTTCAAACTCCAAGTACTATTTAATACCTATAAGAATTCCCACTCACAAATGTTCCAGATAAGCTTTACGTGGTCAAGAATCTATGTAGGCAGAGGGGAAATTATTTTCCAGTTTTTAGTTCATTTTAAAAACATTTTAAATTAAAAATATTTTGTTATTCTATTTTTTATTGTAAAGTGAAATTGTTTTTACAGATTTTGGTACTATGGTTAATTGCTATAGATATTTGTTCCACCGATTTTTACAATATTTTGCATTGCTTTTTTAATCCAAAGTTTTAGTTTTTGAATAAGTGGAAACTATTTTCATAAACATCTTATATGTACGTATTTGTTAACAATTTCGTTTGCATGGTGTTCGCAAAAACTTGAAAAATTTATAATTTTAAAATGTAATTTTAAACATAGAAAAAAAATTATATTTTGAAGATTTTTTTAAACCGTGACAATTGGAATTATATTGTCAAAATCGGTTAAGTATTTGGACTACAATACCGTTATAAGCCTACTTTCATAAAACAATATATAGTCGAAGCGCATTTATTGATACTAGTATATCCCGTGGTCGAAATTCGACCAATTTAAAATAGTTGAACTTATTCAAACATCTGATCAACTTTTTGTCATTAGCTGCCTTTAGGCCCGTGGCCGAACCTCGACCAACTTAAATGTATACATTAAAAACTCATCTATAGGCAAAATGAGACCATCAAAGAATTTAAAAAATAGCGGCTGTTATTATATAATAAAAAAATATTAAATTACAGCAGCCCTTTCCAAAATTATTTATGGCAAACGCCATGCAAATATTCGGATTTCGAGATTTTATGTTGCACTTGAATAATCGGATGATAAGATTGTGCTTAACAAATAGCCACTAATTTATGCGATCGTTTTGAGCAGGTGAACAACAAAAAAATATTAGGTTGAAAATTGAGTAAATTGTAATAGTTAAGATTAAAGGTTTTTTAATATAAAAAAAACATAATTTAAGAAAAAAAAGGAATATTCCGCAACCGGGTCTTGCAACTGTGCACACTAGAGGTATACGCCGTCAAATTTGTCGGCGGCGGCGGCGTAAGGCCCATTTTATAGCGGCGTGGTGGTATAAAAAAATCGCATGTTGAATTTAAAAACCATAATTTCAATTGTTGAGATTTTTATTGAACTGACAAAAAATTTTGGGTACATTTTTTATGTAATGTAAATGAACGTAACTTCAAATGTTTCACATTTTATAATATAATATAGAAGAATACTAAATTCTTACACTGAAGTAACTATGTTACATATTGAGTCTAGGACTAAAATTATGTACATTAACCGAAGGCTTTGTTATGATCACTACAATATGCATGTGTGATTTAAAATATATGTTTATAGTGTAATATTATATCAATTCAGTCTTTGTATACATTGTTAACATAAAAGTAAAGCTATTGTAATGCTTACATTGATAGAAATTTACTTATTTAGTTTAAAAAAAAAAATGTGTACCATTTCACTTCTTTGTAAAGTTGTTGTTGTGTATATCTTATGTTTATAAAGTTGTATAGGTCTCTTTTCATAGCGAAAAATAATCATTTTAAATATTCTACACAAGACTCGTAGTTGTCATGGATAAAAATTGTTTTGTTAATGTTGTGAGGGCTTAGCTGTGACCGCTTATTTGTGACTGTCAGACCAGCTATAGAAAAAACTCGCTCACTCGGCGTACTTGTTGCAGGTATGCATACAACTTTTTTTGCTAGCTTGGATAGCAAGGGCATTGCAGCCGCCTTTTCCCTCCAAAACTCTAAAACATTCTGATTGGAGGACAGAGTTACCAGCAAATGACATTCTGCTTCTAAATTAGAGTTTTTCAAACTCGAAGAATACCGCTTGGCAAGTTTCAATATTTTAGAAGAAGGTCAAGTTTCTTCAGAATCGTTTACACTATTTCCGTTTTTTGATGAATCACCAACAAGTCTTTTATACATCTCTATCAAAAACTGTACTTCTGTCTTACATTTGCTTTTGCAGTATTCTGTAACACAATCTAATGTGTTAAAACGCGGATCCAGCAGCGTTGCGCATACTAAAATATCAGTTATTGGAAATCTATAGTAAAGTTTACTCTTTATATTTTTTTTTATTTGTTGCAATAAATGATCGTGACAAAAGCTGAAATTATTCTGATTTAAATCAGTGTCATCGTTTTCAGATAATATTGATAATATCTCAGTTCGAATGATTAACGCAAGAGAAATCGATGGGTATGAGTCCCCAGAAAGAATATTGACAGCATCTTTGAATTTTTGCAAAAAGTCTCTTAATTTATACAATAGTAGTACTTCCGTTTCGAGTAAAATTAAGTCACTTTTATTACAGTTTAAAAGAAGTTTATTAATGGCAGCCCTTTGAGATCCAAGACTATCAAGTAATGATAAGACACTGTGCCATCTTGTAGATATCGAATTTTTAAGGGTGATGTTTCTCTTATCCACCAAACTGCCATGCAAGTCATTGGTATTATTTATGTTTCTATATACTTCCAAGGACATATCATCAAGGGGACCGAACCCTTCGTCGTAGTCGACCCATGAAGCGTCTTCTGAAGCCAGGAGTTCTTCCAAGTTATCAATTTTTGACAAAATCTCTTTTTGTATGGCATCGGCCTGTAACTTCAGAGTATGTGTTTTGAAACGTAGGGCTCACGCGATTTTTTTACACTTTAAAATTAGACGATTTATTTCTGGAACGGAATCATACCCATCTACCGTAAGCAAATTGTGAAACCCATGCCCAATACAGAAGTGGTTGTTAAGGCTGCCCAAATCGATGGCTTTCTTCATATTACTGCCTTGGTCAGTGACAACGAAATTCGAACCAAGCTTTACGTTAAAGTATTCAGTTACTTCCTCACTCTCCTGCAATATGTTGTTTCCTGTATGGGACTTTGAGACATATTTTGTTTCTAGTGTGAGACTCGACACAGCGAAGTTTGTTGAAAGGTAATGAAAAGTAAAAGTTATATAATTACGCCTACAGTAGTTATCCCTCCATAGATCAAAAGTTAAAGCAAAATGTTCCATCCCAGATATTTTTCCTTTAACGACTTTTAAAACGCTTTCATAAACATCATCTAATGCTGTTGTTGCAATTGTTTTATAATGTGGTATATCATTATCGTTTACTACTACATGGTATTTTTTTAAAAAGTCTTTTATTCCATTGTGTGCAATTGTATGGAACGGTAATAAATCACGTGCCATCCATAAGGCTAAGTCCCTTCCCAACATCCATTTAGAATCAGTTGAACTTTTTTTTGGACATTTTTGAAAAAAATTTGTCAGTGTAGATGAAGAAGTATTTTCTGCATCAAAGTGACGTATATTGTGCTCGTTTTTTAAATGACGTGTTAAATTCCCTGTTGAGACGTTCTTGCTGTGTGAAATACAGCTGCTAGATCCATCATCTTTTGCACTTTGGTATTTGTTTCTTTCAGGGGTCAACTGCTAATAAATTAGCTAAAATTATGGGGGAGGACTCTAAAGACGGGGTTTGGCCTCAGGATCACGAATCCGGAAGCGCTTTCTAGGGACGGCCTAAATAAATTACAATCACATGAAAACTTACAACTTTGATCGCAAATATGTAACTCAAAATAATAAAAAAAAAAGCGCTTCCGGATTCGTGATCCTGAGGCCAAATCCCGTCTTTTAAGCCCTCCCGCACAATTTTAGCTAATTTATTAACTGTTGACCCCTAAAGGAAACAAATACCTGCACTTTTAACACATTTAGGGCACGGCCATTAGTGTGTTGTAAATTAAAAAAAAAAAAATTGTAACTTTAGAAAATTATCACAAAAAAAATGTTAAACGCGCCGGCGCGCGCCGCCGCCGCGCCGCTAAAAAGGCTATTCGGCGGCGGCGCGTCGAAAATGACTTTTGTCGGCGGCGGCGTTTGCCGGCGGCGTATATCTCTAGTGCACACCGTATTCTATACGCTCACCGCCGCGCCATTACCTTATGCACAAAGCAGTTATCAAATTCTGCAATTAGGCTTTATGAGAATCAGAATTTAAAAATTAACAATATACCAACAACAAAGTTAGACTATTAAGCCAAGTACTGTCATCAAAGCCGTGGAATTTCACCGGCAACATGCAATTGGCTTGTCGTGAAATGTTGCTAGCGATTTTCATTTTATTATTTCATTTATTCTTTGTTTATTTATCTCTATCCTGGTATTTTTTCATTTTAAAGGGTCAATGTCAACAAATGTCACTTTTCGCACTGTTTTAAATGACATGGACATGGTCGTAAACTCAGTACTACTTTGCCGTGAAGTACAAGCGAAATTTCACGGTTTTTACACGACAAGAAATTTTGTATGCATTTTAACAGCTGTTTCACGTGAAACTCGATGTTAGTACCTAGCTTTAATATAAATAATGGACCGAAGTACTCAATGAGCGAGGTAGTGAAAATAATTTCTCTAATAATAGGAGGAGCTTATTGAGTGAAAGGATGAAATTCATTTTGTAGAAATATGAGTTCTATTTATAGAAATTTATTATTTAGTGTTGGTAAATTACAAATGCTGGTTAGGGCAAATCTAGGCTTTTGCAAAAACAGTTAAAGGTTTTTCTAGCTTTTTTCTTTATCCATAACTTAGCAATATTTAGAAGACATTTTAATTTGATTTTTGATTTGATTAAAAAAAAATGTAGGTATATTGATTAAAAAAAAAAAAAGGTATTCAAAGTGGTAAAATCAGCCAAAATCTAGCCTTTTGCAAAAACTGTTAAAGGTTTTTCTATCTTTTTTCCTTAACCATAACTTAAAAATATTTAAAAATACATTTCTTATCGATTTTTATTTGATTTTTGAAAAAAATAGTACGTATATTGATTTAAAAAAAAAAAATATTAAAAAGTGGTGAAACCGGGCAAAATGTAGGCTTTGAGGATTTTCTAGCTTTTTTCCTTAGCCGTAACTTAGAAATATTTAAAAAGACATTTCATATCGATTTTTGATTTGATTTAAAAAAAAAAAAATGTGGGTATGTTGATTTAACAAAAAAAGTTATTCAAAAGTGGTTAAACCTCGCAAAATCTAGCCTTATGCAAAAACAGTTTGAGGGTTTTCCAACTTTTCTCCTTAACCCTAACTTGAAAATATTTAAAAAGACATTTTAATTGATTTTTGAAAAAAAAAAAAATGTAGGTATATTGAAACCGGGCAAAATGTAGCCTTTTGGAAAAACAGGGGTCGAATCGTTACATACGATCACGAATCGAAAATTATACGAAAGACAATTCCGTGATACGTCAGACGTATGAACTAAATAGGATCGTCACATACGAGAGCTAACGTATCGTAATTTATTTTTAGTTCACAATAGAATTCGAAGTCACATCACTGTGGATTGCATTTTTGGGTCACAATTGTTGTGGAACTGTCAAAATATTTACAATTAAAAAAAAAAAAAATTAAATTTTAAAAATGGATTTGCATTTACTATTTTATTTGAGTTCCAGTGAAAGTGAGGAAGATGAAAAAGTAGCACGGAGGGTGCTTAGAGATAAAAGCAATCCTTTTGCTTTGTCAAACACAGCGTAAGTACTCAACATATAAAGTTGTTGAACCAAATAACATTTGCTTGTTTTGCAGGTTCTTGAAACGGTTTAGGTTATCCAAAGAGGCTTTCAATTACGTGCTTAACACTTTAAATTTGAAACATTCGGATGCAAAAGAAGTACCGCCAGTATTACAGCTTGCTGCCACACTTTCTCTCCTGGCAAGTGGTGGTTATCAGCATTGTGTTGGTAGTGACTATTTAGTCGGTATGGGCCAGAGCACAGTGTCGAAGGTGACATCCCACGTTGTTCTGGAAATGGAGAGCAAGTTATGTCCGCAGCACATACGTTTTGAACCAGATGACTCTTCTAGATGCAAGGAATGGTTTGTGGAGAAATATAAGATACCTGGAGGTAAGTAAAAGTTACTTTAAATTTTTATTTACTTACTTTTTATTAAGACATGAATTCTTGAATATTTGAATTGCAGTTGTCGGTTGCGTTGATGGCACACACATCGGCTTACAAAGGCCTTCAGTTGACGAGCAAATGTATTTCAACAGGAAAGGGTACCATAGCATAAATGCCATGATAGTAAGTTGCTTTTGTACGTAGTCAAATCTTAACACTAACTCGAAATTTTTTGCCAGATATGCGATCACAATTCTAAAATTTTGGCAATCAACTGCCGGTACGGTGGGGCGGCCCATGACTCATTCGTTTGGAGGCATTCAAATCAAAGACGAGTTTTGGAGGAACGATTTGAGGCAAACAGACGTGAAAATGCATGGCTTTTAGGTACGCTAGCATGCTTT
Source organism: Campiglossa producta (assembly GCA_964058755.1). Classification (NCBI taxonomy): domain Eukaryota; kingdom Metazoa; phylum Arthropoda; class Insecta; order Diptera; family Tephritidae; genus Campiglossa; species Campiglossa producta. The sequence goes on from CAXKVI010000002.1 coordinate 61,236,275, forward strand.
TAGTGTTTAATTACTATTATCGAGCCAATTTACATTTTAACAGGAGACTCTGGCTATCCACTTGAACCGTGGTGTATAACGCCTTACAGGAACCCTTCCGATGGGTCGGACGAATCCATTTTTAATGACGTTCACTCAAAGGCAAGATGTATCATCGAACGAACCATTGGTATCTATAAAGGGCGTTGGAGAATTTTAGGATATGGTAATAGAGGAAGGTACCATCCTACAAAAGTGGCAAGGTTCGCAAATGTATGTGCAGCGTTACATAATATCTGCATTAAATTCAAAATTGATTACAACGTACGAAATTATGAATCCGACCAAAGCAACGAAGTTGACCCGGGTGAAGCCAATCATCTTACCGCAATTGGTCAGGCAATAAGAGACCAAATTAAACACTGGCTTGTCAACTCCACATAGATTTTAAAATAACCAAAGTAAAAGTGAATCTGTAAAAGTTAAAAGACTGAGATAAGAAACTGTAAACTATTCATAGAGTTAAAACAACATATTTTTCAAGTGTATGAACTCATTTTAATTTCATGTCATTTATATTATATTTTTAAATAAATAAGTCTTATGTTCATTACGTACATGTATACATACATGTATAAAAAAGAAAAATAAACGCATCTTCGGCAACGTTGCTTAATACTTAAAAATAAATAAAAATAGAAATTCAGGTACAAGAAAAAAAATCACTTCATAACATTTCTTAAAACTAATAACTCAAGGTTCACTTTTGTTTTTTATTTACACTTATTGCTAATGCTTCTAGCTCTAAATTTTTTATTTCAAGGTCTATTTGCCTTGAGGCTTGTTGTGCGCTATGCTTTTCTTCTTTAATTTTGAGCATTCTCTCCTGCACCGATAATAACTTTTCCTGGACCTCCACTAATCTGCCCAATTTACCACCCAAGCTATTTTGGAATTCAGACACCTTGCTCATGTTTTGTTGGAGCAATTCCAACTTTTCATTGGTCACACGCTTTCGCCGTGGTGTGTTTCTCCTGGAGGATGGACGTTGGGTTGGCGTTGTGGCTGATCTTGATGGGCCCGGCGAGTTGCTGCTGCAGCTGGAGGTGGAGGAAGCTGATCCTTCGTCACTGCCACTGCCGCTGTTACTGCCACCCTGTTGACTCGCGTTTCTGGAATCAGCTCGCTCATTTCCAAATAATCGCGTAGTAAGATTGCCTTCTACTGCGGCTTCCAGTCCAGCAGCTTCTATTATGAGCTCTTCCGCCGAAGTTATAGGCCTTTCACTGTATGGCCCTCCTCCAGTTTTTTTTTTGGACAGCAAATTATCCGACAGCTTCTTCTTGGCTTGGTACTTTTGATCAGCATAAACCTACGAGCAATCGAAAACATTATCCACTATAATTCTATGCGGATTTGATATAGGTACCTTCCTCCACATCTTGGCATCTTTAGTAGGTGGTCCCTCAGAATTCAAACGCCTCGAAAGCGATTCCCAAAGTTTGTTCGAAATGTGTCTGCCCTGTGCGGTATTAGGAAAATGGTTTTTCGCTAACTTGGGGTGGTCCGCCATAAATTGCGCCATGATTTCCTTTTGGCTTGGGTTTAGTTTATTATAATTTGTCCTAGAATAGTTAAAAATAATTAAACTTTTTATCTAAATAAATATTTTTAAAATTTACTAACATTTTTCATAAATTTATTGCGTTCCGTTTGGCAGTTTATGATCGTATGACAATAACAACGATCGAGTATGTTCACTCGCTCGTTCACGGCTGTAAGGATGCCATATTACGATGCAAAGGGTACGTTCACGTATGTAACAATCCGAAAACCAACTTTTTACGTGACGAGTGATACGATCACGTATGTGACGATTCGACCCCAGTTTGAGGGTTTTCTAGCTTTTTTCATTAACTATAACTTAGAAATATTTAAAACGACATTTTAAATTGATTTTTTTTTTTTTTTTATTCTAAAGTGGTCAAATTTTGTCTAGACTTGTTTGGTGTTCGGGTTGTAAATCTGGATGAATAGAAATGAGTTGTTGTCTTTAGTAATATTTTAGTTGACCTCTAACCACTTCGTTTAGTACAAAATTTAAGGACCTGTGAAAAATTATGGATTTTTATATTTCAAAATTTATAGAAATAATCTACCGAAGTCCGATAAACAGAAATTGTATAAGCGGTTATAGCATTTCTATAATGGGTGGTATGCATGTATATTTATGATCTAAAATTATTATTTCACATGGCTTTCCGTAAACTAAAAATATTCGCACCAATTTTTTTTTCTCGAAAATAGAGATCACAAACATAAAAATATTAGGTTTGTTTATTGGGCTGCTCTAGCTTACGCCAGATTGAGATATTTCACAAAATTGTGTTTAACGAACACTTTTATTGCTCTAGGTTGCTCTATCTTTTGTTTCATGAGTACGCTCAAAACAAAACTAGAGTAATCCAGATCACAAATTTCTGCTCTAGCATTTTTTATGGGGTAAGTTAGAGCAGAGAAGCAATTGTCAGTCAGAAAAAAATAAATTTTTGAAAACTTCAAAAAAATTAGCTTGCAAGAATATCAATGTTTGTGTATACGTGAATTTGAATTAATTTTGAAGATTTAAACAAAAAAAAAAACCAAATAGAAAGAAACTTTCGAGATTCAAGTGTTTCATGGCATTTCTGCTCCGAGTTGCTCTAAGTTGCTCTATTTCTATTATGACAGCTGCCCTGCTCTGCTCTGCTCTGAACTTTTTTTTGGTCAGTAAACAAACCTATTGTTTATAAAAATTTTAAAAAGTCAAGATTAGAAATATAAAAATATATAAAAAATATAAACAATTTTCAATGACAAAAAAGAAAAAAATTTTGGCCGATAGCTGTAACTGTACTCGAACCATCAACCGCTCGACCACTACCCCCTGACGCTTCCCACTGGGCTATCGCTTTATTTATAAATTGATTGTCGGATAACCAATTCAAGTTGCATGAGACATTTTCATTCGCTTATTACAGATAAATGAAGCAGGATTGGTTATATATTAGATAATTGTGCACTGCCTTAGAGGTATGCCAACAAATCCATATGCATTTCATAAATATTTATGCATATTTAGTATGGGTTTAAGCTTGGCAATTATTTATATGTAAAATTTGTTAGTTTATTAATATAATAGATTGTTAATTTAGTAACACGTAAGTATCTGCTTAAAAATGACGCCAAAGTATAAATTAAGTGGGCCCGTTCTTTTGTACTAAACTAATGATAACGGGCAAAACATCTTTTATCACAGGATAAGTGAAGATTTCAAAAAGTGTTTGTTTTCAAGCGCCATATTGTCTTAATAAGAACTTCGAGTAACTATAACACAGGTAACTATATAACAGGCCTAAGCGATTTTGACCGTTGCCTATCAAAGCACGCCAGTCTCCTTTTTAGCGATAACTGACGCCAATTGGAAACCCCAAGGGAGTTCAAGTCATCCTCCACCTGTTGTTTCCATCTCAGTCGAGGCCTCCCCCTTCCTCTGCTACCGAATTCAGGTGACGATAGGAAAACCTTCTCTGGTAGAGCTTCCTTGTCCATTCGCATAACATGACCCAGCCAGCGGAGCCTTTGGGCTTTAATTCGCTGAACTATGGTCAGGTCTGCGTAAAGCTCATCATTAAATTTTCTTCGATACTCGCCGTTGGCATCACGGGAAGGACCATAAATCTTCCGCAGAACTTTTCTCTCATATACTCCAAGGGTCATCTCATCTTCTCTTGACATTGTCCATGAATCTGAGCCATACATCAGGACAGGTATGTGTAATAATAATGTGTGTAGGCCTTAAGCCATTATTATAATGTGTACAGGGCATTATGTAAAATGTGTAATTATCGATAATCCCTAGTGGGACACATCACTAAAAGCTGTAATCTCTAGCGTAATTAAGTGTTAAATTTTTGTATACTAAACACGCTCACACGTGAGCTGAAATAAATCAAACTTTATCTCATAAAGTGAACACGCTATTTACTTAAAGAGCTCACCCGATTGGTACATGGTGTCAGAAGTGGTCGAATACCATAATATTTCGTCCTCACAAGTAAATTTGCAAAAGTTAAAATATGATGTCAAATGAACACACGCCAACCGAATTGGATTGCACAAATTTGGCAACGGAATGGCCCAACTGGAAGAGAAATTTTTTAGTATATATGATCGCCAGTGGCAAAAGTAAAGAGCCAGAGGCAACAAAATAGCAACGTTTATTTGGTTGCTGGGCACGCAAGGTGCGAACATATACAACTCACTATTCCCAAATGATGGGACGCAAGACTCGCTACTAGGAAAAATTACAATTGAGCGCCAAATACCTGCTGTAGTTGTTGGCGGTGTGGAGCAACAGCCAGCTCGAGTTGAACAAAATATCCAACAACGCACACTGGATGAGGTGCTAAAGAAATTTGATGTCGTCATTGGTATCAAAACCAAACAGCAGTCCAAAGGCGAATGTAGCAGCTTTAAACTGGGATGATTTGCAAGGTAAAACAAATTACAATTGTAGAGATGTTAGAAAAAATATAACCTTAAAAACATCTTATAGGATAAGTTCAATAAAGAAAAGTCATGAGCGTTGGACCAAGGAATTTAAAATTGAAAATGAACTTGTAATATTTAAACTTGACACTGGCGATGATGTTAATTGTATTCCCTTAAAAGTAATTAAAAAAATGGAAAATGAAATTGGATAATCAAAGAAATGATTTGTGTGTTTATGATTATAATAGTAATAAAATTACAGTTTTTGGTACAACCAATTTAACATTGTATGACTTAAAAACGAATGTTAAGCGTACGGCGGAATTTTTTGTAGTCAATGACAATTGTGAACCAGTACTTGGGTTAGACTCATGCGAAAAGTTTGGGTTAATAAAGCGGTTAGACATTCAAGGGATTGTAACCTTACCTCAAACAAAGGAAGGCTTTCTTAAAAAGTTTAATGATGTTTTTCAGGGACTTGGTAAGTTTCCAGGTGAATTCAAAATTCAGTTAGCGGACAACTCAAAGCCAGTGCTTCACTACAAAAAACGAATTCCCAATTCGTTAACAGACCGACTCAAGTCCGAGCTCGCAAACATGGTGAGGGATGGCATAATTTCTCCTGTAGACTACACAACTGATTGGGTTAATAACTTGCAACTAATAGAGAAACCCAACGGGAAACTTCGGATTTGTCTGGATCCGAAACCACTAAATGCTTGTATAAAACGGGAACATTATTTGATTCCAACATTTGATGACTTAACATCAAAATTAGCAAATAAACGGGTATTTTCGGTACTAGATTTACAAAGTGGGTTTTGGCACATGGAATTAGAGAAAGAGAGCGCTGATTTAACATTTATGACACCTTTTGAAATTTAATCGCGTCCCATTTGGACTAAATTGTGCACCGGAAATGTTTCAACGGAAAATGATTCAAATATTTGGGGATGTGCCGGGGGTCATCGTATACTTTGACGATGTAGCTATTTGCGCGGAGAATGAAGGGGAACACGATCGAATTATGAGTTTGGTCTTGGAAAGAGCTCGGAGAAATAACATAAGGTTTAATGGGGAAAAAATTCAGTATCGACAAAGCCAAATCAAATTCATGGGGAATGTTATCTCGGAAGGGAAAATTAAAGCGGATTTAAAATATAGGGACGCTATTTTAAGCATGGAAAAACCGAAAGATAAGGCGGGCATTCTACGATTTTTGGGTCTACTTAAATATTTATCCAAATTCATTCCAAACCTCTCAAAACAAACATCCGAACTACGTAACTTAACAAAAAACGATGTGGATTTTCATTGGACCAATAAACATGACCAAGAGTTTAAAGAGTTGTTGTCTGTGGTAGCCTCCGAACCGGTGTTGGCAATTTATGATCCGAATAAGCCAGTAGTAGTGCAGACTGATGCTTCCAAGGATGGCTTGGGATGCGTCATAATGCAAAAGGGGCACCCAGTGGCGTTCGCCTCCCGGACTCTCAGTAAAAGCGAACAGAAATGGGCCCAAATAGAAAAAGAGCTTTTGGCCATAGTTTTTGCGTGCCAACGGTTTCACTTTTATTTATATGGCCGAGAGTTCATAGTTGAAAGTGACTACAAGCCACTGGAAACGTTAATCAAGCGAGACATTGATGATGTAACAATGCGATTACAAAGAATGTTCATGTTTCTGTTAAAATACTCACAAATGCTACCGTTTATAAACCAGGGAAAGATATTTTAATAGCCGATTGCCTATCAAGGGCACAATTAGCGGACATATCAGAGTGCGAGGGGCTCGCCGGAGTTATTCATGTAGTTACAAAGACGGCATGCGTGTCAGAGGAAAATTATAATTTATATAAACAAATGCTAAAGGGGGATGAAAAGTATGCTCGATTTGCACCTACGTCAAACAGGGATGGCCCGGATTTCATAAACTTGATGATTTTAGTCAGCACTTCTACAAGTTTAAAACAAAACTCCATTTTGAAAACGGGTTGTTATTTTTGGATCATAGATTGGTAATACCATCACTATTACAGCGAAAATTAACGGTTTGGTTGCACCAGCCACATCTCGGGATTGAAAAAACCCTCGCGCGGGCAAGAAAATTATATTACTGGCCAGGAATGAATGAACAAATCAAAGAACTCGTTGTTTCTTGCAATGTATGTGAGAAATTCAAAAGAAATAATCAAAAGGAACCGTTAGTTCAGGAAGAAATACATATCTATAATTGATACGTATTCAAATTTCCTGGCCTCTGCGGAAGTGCACAACAAAACGTCCAAACAAATCATCGCTGCTTTGTCCAAGTTGTTTAATCAACTGGGATATCCGACGATTATTAAATGCGATAACAGTCCCTTCGGCTCGGCTGAGTTCACACGATTTATAATTGATTGCAATATCCAACTGAAATACTCAAGCCCGAGGTATCCGCAAAGCAACGGGTTGGCGGAAAAGGGGGTAGCGATAGCGAAAAATATACTTAAGCGCTGCTGTGAGGAGTATCGTTTACTGGAATACAATACAACCCCGTTGGCTAGCATGCATCTCGCGCCTTCTGAAATGTTTTTTGGCAGGCTTTTGAAAACAAAACTACCGATATCGAGCTCGAGCTCGCTTCTAAGCAAAAATAACCTGAATGAATCAGTAATACAGAACAAACTGAAACAAAAAAGAAAGAAACAGAAATACTATTATGATCGTAACGCAAAATCATTGCCGGTTTTAAAATGTGGTGATTTGGTAATCTTTAAGAAAAACGGGAGAGAGTGGCATCATGGGAAAATAGTCAAGAGTGTTAATGGTCGCTCATATATAATTAAAGACAGTTTTGATAATTTTTTTAGACGTAATCGCCGGTTCATTGCTAGCTCTCGAAATGAGGACTTCAACGCCAGTGACATGATAGATGAGGATAATTCAGATTGTAACCATAACAATGTAACGACTAGTCCGTGCTCTATTACAAGGAATGAAAACAATGTTAATGCAGATAGTAGCGTGAATAGTGAAGCTAGCATAGATAATAGTCAGAATTGCAATGCGGAGGAAACAATGATCTCGGAGGAACCTGACCAGAGACAATCTGAAGAAATGTCCGAGGGATTGACTTCTGAAGCAATGAGTTCAAATGTACCAGACCAAACCCCAGATCTGTATACGACAAGAAGCGGTCGGGCAGTAAGACCTCCAAAGAGATTTGGGAGAGATTATGGGGTTGGCTGAAACGTAATGTAACGCCTTAAACTAGATTAAGTAAAATTAGACTAAGTTAAAAAAAAAAAAAAAAAAAAAAAGAAGAGCGTATAATAATAATGTGTGTAGGCCTTAAGCCATTATTATAATGTGTACAGGGCATTATGTAAAATGTGTAATTATCGATAATCCCTAGTGGGACACATCCCTAAAAGCTGTAATCTCTAGCGTAATTAATTGTTCAATTTTTGTATACTAAACACGCTCACACGTGAGCTGAAATAAATCAAACTTTATCTCATAAAGTGAACACGCTATTTACTTAAAGAGCTCACCCGATTGGTACAGTATGATGAGAGGCTTATAGAGCGTGATCTTTGTTCTTCGAGAGAGGACTTTACTTCTCAATTGCCTACTCCGTCCAAAGTAGCACTTGTTGGAAAGAGTGATTCTCCGTTGGATTTCTAGACTGATATTATTTTCGGTGTTAATACTGGTTCCCAAATAGACGAAGTCCCTCACAGCTTCAAATTTGTAACTATCAACAGTGACATGGCTGCCAAGGCGCAGGTGCGCCGATTCTTTCATTGATGACAGCAAATACTTCAAACTTCGTCTTGTCCTCGTTGACCGCAAGACCTACTTTTTTCGCTTCCTTATCCAGTCCAGAGAAGGCAGCGCTTACCGCGCGGTGGTTAAGGGCAATGATATCAATATCATCGGCATACGCTAGCAATTGCACGCCCTTGTAATAGATTGTACCGTTGCGGTTTAGCTCTGCTGCTCGAATTATCTTCTCCAGCAACAGGTTGAAGAAATCGGACGAAAGGGAGTCGCCCAGTCTGAAGCCTCGTTTGGTTTCAAATGGCTCAGAGAGACCTTCCCGATTCTGACGGAGCTGTTGGTATAGCTCAACGTCATTTGGCAAAGCCGTATAAGCTTTGCAGGGAAGTCAAATTCAGACATGGCGGCATACAGGCAACTCCTTTTTGCGCTGTCAAAAGCGGCTTTGAAATCGACAAAGAGATGGTGTGTGTCGATTCTTTTATCATGGGTCTTCTCCAGGATTTGACGTATGGTGAAAATCTGGTCGATGGTAGACTTACCAGGTCTAAAGCCACACTGATAAGGTCCAATCAGTTTGTCTACGATGGGCTTCAGTCTTTCACACAATACGCTAGAAAGAACCTTATATGCGATATTAAGAAGACTGATTCCGCGGTAGTTAAAGCGGTTAGCGGGATTGCCTTTCTTGTGGATTGGGCAGAGCACACTTAAATTCCAATCCCACTCATCTGACCATCTTCTGCATAAGAGAGATTCATGCTTTTTACCAGCTCTTCGCCTCCGTATTTGAACAGCTCGGCGGGTAGTCCGTCTTTTCCAGGCGATTTGTTGTTCTTGAGCCTGGATATAGCTATCCTCACTTCATTATAGTCAGGTGGTGGGACGACCTTTCCATCGTCAGGGATTGGGGTATCGGGTTTGACGTCTCCCTCGCAGTTTAGCAGTGAGAAGAAGTGCTCCCTTCCATGATTTAAGTACACTCTGTACGTCGGTTACCAGGTCGCCATTATTGTCCTTACAGGAACTTGCCCCGGTCTTAAAACCTTCCGTCATCCGCCGGATGTTTTCATAGAATTTTCGGGCATCATTCCTGTCAGCCAGCATCTCAAGCTCCTTATACTCACGCCTTTCGGCCTCACATTTCTTTTTTCTGAAAAGGCGTCTCTCTTCCTTCTTTGCCTCACGATAGCGTTGTCATACACTGCGGGTTGCGCCCGTTCGCAACGTCTCCTTGTAGGCAGCGTCCTTCTTTTTGAGAGATATGCTTCCATTGCTCGGTTACATCGTTGGGTCGAGGATTTCCCTCTGATAGCAGGTGTGAGAGTCGAGTGGAGAAATTATCAGCAGTCTGTGTCATGCGCAGCTTCTCGAAGTCAAACTTTCCTTCCGATACTGTGCGCACTTTCTTCGCTGCACAGAGGCGTGTGCGAATCTTGGCTGCGACAAGATAATGAGCCTGATGAATAAAAACAAGCAATTGCTTTTTTTTTTTACCTTTTGCTTAAATTCCAATGAATAAAAATCCAAGCAATTGCTTGTTTTATAAGCATTTGCTATTTCTATAAGCACAGTAAAAATAAAAGTCTAACTTTAATACCTTTTGGTGTTTATATATAACAACGCCGAAAAAGTATTAAATTAATACCATGTTCGGTCTGATTTCTCGTGAGAGAGGAATTCAGTCGAAGATTCTCTCAGGCAAAAAAAAAATTACAGTTTTATTATATTGCCTTCACCGAGAGTCGAACTCACAATTTATTGAATGCTCAACGGAGATGTCTACTATCAAGCCATCGAGTACTTATGTTTGTCAGCGTCTAATTGCACTGTTGTTCTTAATGTAGTATCGCAATAGCGACGAACCGCGTGCTCTGAGCAAACAAACCACCGGACTTAATTTAATGCTAAAAAGTAATTAATTTAATACTTTTCCGGCTTTGTTTTAAAACAAATAGTACCTAAAACATTATAATGAGAGAAAGCGCTAGGGAGAGAGCGCTTTAGTATTATTTTGGTATTATTTTAAAACTATTTGGAATTAAAAAAAAATTAGAGTCTTAAATTAATACTATTTAGTATTAAAACTCAAATTTAATTCCAAAAAGGCTTATTTTCAATACCGACTGGTATTAAAAGTAAACTTTCATTTTTTACTGTGAGCAATTGCTATTTTCATTCAGCATTTGCTTACATATTTCTGTAAGCAATTGCTGAATTCCGTATGAATAAATAAGCATTTGCTATTTTTAGGTAGCATTTGCTTACGATTTTTTAAGTCTGCTCTACCCCATGCTAAATTTTTTGGAAATTAGTTTTTATTCGCCTTTCCTTCCCGCAACATTTAACTATGGCGCAGTTTTTGACTATTCGTAAACGAAAATACTATTTTACCTTATTTTCTTTTAGTGCTCTTGCAAAATTGAGTTGCTTATCGACTTCCTCACTATCCGAAATTTCGGTAATGTCCGACATGATTGATTTCACGTATGGTCCCACCTGATTTATGCCACTTTCCGATTTAAATGATATCTACCAAAATGTTTCAACATATATGTATGTATGTGTTGCTTCAAGTAAAAGCTTAAATTTTGTAGCAAAAGCAGCAGTGCCTTGAATTCTTATACTCACGCAATTGCTTATCAGTTTAAGCAAAAGCCTTTTCAGCAATTGCTTATTTTTTATTCATCAGGCTCAATGGTCCGAGTCGATATTGGGACCACGCAGGGTACGCACGTCTAGAACGGTGGAGCTATGTCTGCCGTCGATCATGACATGATCAATATGGTTACTTGTTCTTTGATCAGGGGACAGCCAGTTGCTTGGTGTATTCGTTTATGCTGGAACCTAGTACTACTGATGACCATATTGCGAGCAGAGGCGAAGTCAATCAACCTAGTGCCGTTGGGTGATGTTATATCGTGGAGACTAAATTTTCCAACTGTAGGACCAAAGACTCCTTCCTTGCCCACCTTGGCATTAAAGTCGTCGAGCACGATTTTGATATCATGTTGGGGGCAGCGATCATAAGTCTGTTCAAGCTTATCGTAGAAGGAGTCCTTCTCTGAGCCATACATCAGGACAGGTATGTGTAATAATAATGTGTGTAGGCCTTAAGCCATTATTATAATGTGTACAGGGCATTATGTAAAATGTGTAATTATCGATAATCCCTAGTGGGACACATCACTAAAAGCTGTAATCTCTAGCGTAATTAAGTGTTAAATTTTTGTATACTAAACACGCTCACACGTGAGCTGAAATAAATCAAACTTTATCTCATAAAGTGAACACGCTATTTACTTAAAGAGCTCACCCGATTGGTACATGGTGTCAGAAGTGGTCGAATACCATAATATTTCGTCCTCACAAGTAAATTTGCAAAAGTTAAAATATGATGTCAAATGAACACACGCCAACCGAATTGGATTGCACAAATTTGGCAACGGAATGGCCCAACTGGAAGAGAAATTTTTTAGTATATATGATCGCCAGTGGCAAAAGTAAAGAGCCAGAGGCAACAAAATAGCAACGTTTATTTGGTTGCTGGGCACGCAAGGTGCGAACATATACAACTCACTATTCCCAAATGATGGGACGCAAGACTCGCTACTAGGAAAAATTACAATTGAGCGCCAAATACCTGCTGTAGTTGTTGGCGGTGTGGAGCAACAGCCAGCTCGAGTTGAACAAAATATCCAACAACGCACACTGGATGAGGTGCTAAAGAAATTTGATGTCGTCATTGGTATCAAAACCAAACAGCAGTCCAAAGGCGAATGTAGCAGCTTTAAACTGGGATGATTTGCAAGGTAAAACAAATTACAATTGTAGAGATGTTAGAAAAAATATAACCTTAAAAACATCTTATAGGATAAGTTCAATAAAGAAAAGTCATGAGCGTTGGACCAAGGAATTTAAAATTGAAAATGAACTTGTAATATTTAAACTTGACACTGGCGATGATGTTAATTGTATTCCCTTAAAAGTAATTAAAAAAATGGAAAATGAAATTGGATAATCAAAGAAATGATTTGTGTGTTTATGATTATAATAGTAATAAAATTACAGTTTTTGGTACAACCAATTTAACATTGTATGACTTAAAAACGAATGTTAAGCGTACGGCGGAATTTTTTGTAGTCAATGACAATTGTGAACCAGTACTTGGGTTAGACTCATGCGAAAAGTTTGGGTTAATAAAGCGGTTAGACATTCAAGGGATTGTAACCTTACCTCAAACAAAGGAAGGCTTTCTTAAAAAGTTTAATGATGTTTTTCAGGGACTTGGTAAGTTTCCAGGTGAATTCAAAATTCAGTTAGCGGACAACTCAAAGCCAGTGCTTCACTACAAAAAACGAATTCCCAATTCGTTAACAGACCGACTCAAGTCCGAGCTCGCAAACATGGTGAGGGATGGCATAATTTCTCCTGTAGACTACACAACTGATTGGGTTAATAACTTGCAACTAATAGAGAAACCCAACGGGAAACTTCGGATTTGTCTGGATCCGAAACCACTAAATGCTTGTATAAAACGGGAACATTATTTGATTCCAACATTTGATGACTTAACATCAAAATTAGCAAATAAACGGGTATTTTCGGTACTAGATTTACAAAGTGGGTTTTGGCACATGGAATTAGAGAAAGAGAGCGCTGATTTAACATTTATGACACCTTTTGAAATTTAATCGCGTCCCATTTGGACTAAATTGTGCACCGGAAATGTTTCAACGGAAAATGATTCAAATATTTGGGGATGTGCCGGGGGTCATCGTATACTTTGACGATGTAGCTATTTGCGCGGAGAATGAAGGGGAACACGATCGAATTATGAGTTTGGTCTTGGAAAGAGCTCGGAGAAATAACATAAGGTTTAATGGGGAAAAAATTCAGTATCGACAAAGCCAAATCAAATTCATGGGGAATGTTATCTCGGAAGGGAAAATTAAAGCGGATTTAAAATATAGGGACGCTATTTTAAGCATGGAAAAACCGAAAGATAAGGCGGGCATTCTACGATTTTTGGGTCTACTTAAATATTTATCCAAATTCATTCCAAACCTCTCAAAACAAACATCCGAACTACGTAACTTAACAAAAAACGATGTGGATTTTCATTGGACCAATAAACATGACCAAGAGTTTAAAGAGTTGTTGTCTGTGGTAGCCTCCGAACCGGTGTTGGCAATTTATGATCCGAATAAGCCAGTAGTAGTGCAGACTGATGCTTCCAAGGATGGCTTGGGATGCGTCATAATGCAAAAGGGGCACCCAGTGGCGTTCGCCTCCCGGACTCTCAGTAAAAGCGAACAGAAATGGGCCCAAATAGAAAAAGAGCTTTTGGCCATAGTTTTTGCGTGCCAACGGTTTCACTTTTATTTATATGGCCGAGAGTTCATAGTTGAAAGTGACTACAAGCCACTGGAAACGTTAATCAAGCGAGACATTGATGATGTAACAATGCGATTACAAAGAATGTTCATGTTTCTGTTAAAATACTCACAAATGCTACCGTTTATAAACCAGGGAAAGATATTTTAATAGCCGATTGCCTATCAAGGGCACAATTAGCGGACATATCAGAGTGCGAGGGGCTCGCCGGAGTTATTCATGTAGTTACAAAGACGGCATGCGTGTCAGAGGAAAATTATAATTTATATAAACAAATGCTAAAGGGGGATGAAAAGTATGCTCGATTTGCACCTACGTCAAACAGGGATGGCCCGGATTTCATAAACTTGATGATTTTAGTCAGCACTTCTACAAGTTTAAAACAAAACTCCATTTTGAAAACGGGTTGTTATTTTTGGATCATAGATTGGTAATACCATCACTATTACAGCGAAAATTAACGGTTTGGTTGCACCAGCCACATCTCGGGATTGAAAAAACCCTCGCGCGGGCAAGAAAATTATATTACTGGCCAGGAATGAATGAACAAATCAAAGAACTCGTTGTTTCTTGCAATGTATGTGAGAAATTCAAAAGAAATAATCAAAAGGAACCGTTAGTTCAGGAAGAAATACATATCTATAATTGATACGTATTCAAATTTCCTGGCCTCTGCGGAAGTGCACAACAAAACGTCCAAACAAATCATCGCTGCTTTGTCCAAGTTGTTTAATCAACTGGGATATCCGACGATTATTAAATGCGATAACAGTCCCTTCGGCTCGGCTGAGTTCACACGATTTATAATTGATTGCAATATCCAACTGAAATACTCAAGCCCGAGGTATCCGCAAAGCAACGGGTTGGCGGAAAAGGGGGTAGCGATAGCGAAAAATATACTTAAGCGCTGCTGTGAGGAGTATCGTTTACTGGAATACAATACAACCCCGTTGGCTAGCATGCATCTCGCGCCTTCTGAAATGTTTTTTGGCAGGCTTTTGAAAACAAAACTACCGATATCGAGCTCGAGCTCGCTTCTAAGCAAAAATAACCTGAATGAATCAGTAATACAGAACAAACTGAAACAAAAAAGAAAGAAACAGAAATACTATTATGATCGTAACGCAAAATCATTGCCGGTTTTAAAATGTGGTGATTTGGTAATCTTTAAGAAAAACGGGAGAGAGTGGCATCATGGGAAAATAGTCAAGAGTGTTAATGGTCGCTCATATATAATTAAAGACAGTTTTGATAATTTTTTTAGACGTAATCGCCGGTTCATTGCTAGCTCTCGAAATGAGGACTTCAACGCCAGTGACATGATAGATGAGGATAATTCAGATTGTAACCATAACAATGTAACGACTAGTCCGTGCTCTATTACAAGGAATGAAAACAATGTTAATGCAGATAGTAGCGTGAATAGTGAAGCTAGCATAGATAATAGTCAGAATTGCAATGCGGAGGAAACAATGATCTCGGAGGAACCTGACCAGAGACAATCTGAAGAAATGTCCGAGGGATTGACTTCTGAAGCAATGAGTTCAAATGTACCAGACCAAACCCCAGATCTGTATACGACAAGAAGCGGTCGGGCAGTAAGACCTCCAAAGAGATTTGGGAGAGATTATGGGGTTGGCTGAAACGTAATGTAACGCCTTAAACTAGATTAAGTAAAATTAGACTAAGTTAAAAAAAAAAAAAAAAAAAAAAAGAAGAGCGTATAATAATAATGTGTGTAGGCCTTAAGCCATTATTATAATGTGTACAGGGCATTATGTAAAATGTGTAATTATCGATAATCCCTAGTGGGACACATCCCTAAAAGCTGTAATCTCTAGCGTAATTAATTGTTCAATTTTTGTATACTAAACACGCTCACACGTGAGCTGAAATAAATCAAACTTTATCTCATAAAGTGAACACGCTATTTACTTAAAGAGCTCACCCGATTGGTACAGTATGATGAGAGGCTTATAGAGCGTGATCTTTGTTCTTCGAGAGAGGACTTTACTTCTCAATTGCCTACTCCGTCCAAAGTAGCACTTGTTGGAAAGAGTGATTCTCCGTTGGATTTCTAGACTGATATTATTTTCGGTGTTAATACTGGTTCCCAAATAGACGAAGTCCCTCACAGCTTCAAATTTGTAACTATCAACAGTGACATGGCTGCCAAGGCGCAGGTGCGCCGATTCTTTCATTGATGACAGCAAATACTTCAAACTTCGTCTTGTCCTCGTTGACCGCAAGACCTACTTTTTTCGCTTCCTTATCCAGTCCAGAGAAGGCAGCGCTTACCGCGCGGTGGTTAAGGGCAATGATATCAATATCATCGGCATACGCTAGCAATTGCACGCCCTTGTAATAGATTGTACCGTTGCGGTTTAGCTCTGCTGCTCGAATTATCTTCTCCAGCAACAGGTTGAAGAAATCGGACGAAAGGGAGTCGCCCAGTCTGAAGCCTCGTTTGGTTTCAAATGGCTCAGAGAGACCTTCCCGATTCTGACGGAGCTGTTGGTATAGCTCAACGTCATTTGGCAAAGCCGTATAAGCTTTGCAGGGAAGTCAAATTCAGACATGGCGGCATACAGGCAACTCCTTTTTGCGCTGTCAAAAGCGGCTTTGAAATCGACAAAGAGATGGTGTGTGTCGATTCTTTTATCATGGGTCTTCTCCAGGATTTGACGTATGGTGAAAATCTGGTCGATGGTAGACTTACCAGGTCTAAAGCCACACTGATAAGGTCCAATCAGTTTGTCTACGATGGGCTTCAGTCTTTCACACAATACGCTAGAAAGAACCTTATATGCGATATTAAGAAGACTGATTCCGCGGTAGTTAAAGCGGTTAGCGGGATTGCCTTTCTTGTGGATTGGGCAGAGCACACTTAAATTCCAATCCCACTCATCTGACCATCTTCTGCATAAGAGAGATTCATGCTTTTTACCAGCTCTTCGCCTCCGTATTTGAACAGCTCGGCGGGTAGTCCGTCTTTTCCAGGCGATTTGTTGTTCTTGAGCCTGGATATAGCTATCCTCACTTCATTATAGTCAGGTGGTGGGACGACCTTTCCATCGTCAGGGATTGGGGTATCGGGTTTGACGTCTCCCTCGCAGTTTAGCAGTGAGAAGAAGTGCTCCCTTCCATGATTTAAGTACACTCTGTACGTCGGTTACCAGGTCGCCATTATTGTCCTTACAGGAACTTGCCCCGGTCTTAAAACCTTCCGTCATCCGCCGGATGTTTTCATAGAATTTTCGGGCATCATTCCTGTCAGCCAGCATCTCAAGCTCCTTATACTCACGCCTTTCGGCCTCACATTTCTTTTTTCTGAAAAGGCGTCTCTCTTCCTTCTTTGCCTCACGATAGCGTTGTCATACACTGCGGGTTGCGCCCGTTCGCAACGTCTCCTTGTAGGCAGCGTCCTTCTTTTTGAGAGATATGCTTCCATTGCTCGGTTACATCGTTGGGTCGAGGATTTCCCTCTGATAGCAGGTGTGAGAGTCGAGTGGAGAAATTATCAGCAGTCTGTGTCATGCGCAGCTTCTCGAAGTCAAACTTTCCTTCCGATACTGTGCGCACTTTCTTCGCTGCACAGAGGCGTGTGCGAATCTTGGCTGCGACAAGATAATGAGCCTGATGAATAAAAACAAGCAATTGCTTTTTTTTTTTACCTTTTGCTTAAATTCCAATGAATAAAAATCCAAGCAATTGCTTGTTTTATAAGCATTTGCTATTTCTATAAGCACAGTAAAAATAAAAGTCTAACTTTAATACCTTTTGGTGTTTATATATAACAACGCCGAAAAAGTATTAAATTAATACCATGTTCGGTCTGATTTCTCGTGAGAGAGGAATTCAGTCGAAGATTCTCTCAGGCAAAAAAAAAATTACAGTTTTATTATATTGCCTTCACCGAGAGTCGAACTCACAATTTATTGAATGCTCAACGGAGATGTCTACTATCAAGCCATCGAGTACTTATGTTTGTCAGCGTCTAATTGCACTGTTGTTCTTAATGTAGTATCGCAATAGCGACGAACCGCGTGCTCTGAGCAAACAAACCACCGGACTTAATTTAATGCTAAAAAGTAATTAATTTAATACTTTTCCGGCTTTGTTTTAAAACAAATAGTACCTAAAACATTATAATGAGAGAAAGCGCTAGGGAGAGAGCGCTTTAGTATTATTTTGGTATTATTTTAAAACTATTTGGAATTAAAAAAAAATTAGAGTCTTAAATTAATACTATTTAGTATTAAAACTCAAATTTAATTCCAAAAAGGCTTATTTTCAATACCGACTGGTATTAAAAGTAAACTTTCATTTTTTACTGTGAGCAATTGCTATTTTCATTCAGCATTTGCTTACATATTTCTGTAAGCAATTGCTGAATTCCGTATGAATAAATAAGCATTTGCTATTTTTAGGTAGCATTTGCTTACGATTTTTTAAGTCTGCTCTACCCCATGCTAAATTTTTTGGAAATTAGTTTTTATTCGCCTTTCCTTCCCGCAACATTTAACTATGGCGCAGTTTTTGACTATTCGTAAACGAAAATACTATTTTACCTTATTTTCTTTTAGTGCTCTTGCAAAATTGAGTTGCTTATCGACTTCCTCACTATCCGAAATTTCGGTAATGTCCGACATGATTGATTTCACGTATGGTCCCACCTGATTTATGCCACTTTCCGATTTAAATGATATCTACCAAAATGTTTCAACATATATGTATGTATGTGTTGCTTCAAGTAAAAGCTTAAATTTTGTAGCAAAAGCAGCAGTGCCTTGAATTCTTATACTCACGCAATTGCTTATCAGTTTAAGCAAAAGCCTTTTCAGCAATTGCTTATTTTTTATTCATCAGGCTCAATGGTCCGAGTCGATATTGGGACCACGCAGGGTACGCACGTCTAGAACGGTGGAGCTATGTCTGCCGTCGATCATGACATGATCAATATGGTTACTTGTTCTTTGATCAGGGGACAGCCAGTTGCTTGGTGTATTCGTTTATGCTGGAACCTAGTACTACTGATGACCATATTGCGAGCAGAGGCGAAGTCAATCAACCTAGTGCCGTTGGGTGATGTTATATCGTGGAGACTAAATTTTCCAACTGTAGGACCAAAGACTCCTTCCTTGCCCACCTTGGCATTAAAGTCGTCGAGCACGATTTTGATATCATGTTGGGGGCAGCGATCATAAGTCTGTTCAAGCTTATCGTAGAAGGAGTCCTTCTCTGCGTCGTCCGTCTCCTCAGTCGGCGCATAGGCGCAGATAAATGTTATGTTGAAAAACATCGCCTTGATGCGGATCGCAGCGAGACGCTCGTCCACAGGAGTGAACGCTGGTACTTGGCGGCGAAGTCTCTTTCCCACCACAAATCCTACACCACGCGATTTGCTGCGTGTCTGGCCACTGTAGTATACGTCACAAAGTCCGATGGTCGTCTTTCCTTGTCCCGTCCATCGCATTTCCTGTAGGGCGGTGATGTCGGCCTTTGCGTTAGTGAGGACATCAACCAGTCGGGCAGCGGTACCTTCCCTGGAAAGGGTCCGGACATTCCAGGTACATTTTGCCCGGTCGTCAACATTAAAGGGGGTTCTCATCCGAGGCTTTTTTAAATTTTTCATTGGACTAAATTTTTTACGTGGCGGGTCCCAAACCCAGCGCACATCCCGTCTCCGGGGTTTTGAATAAAAATATTCACATTTATATAGCGAGCCGCTTGCTACAAGACAGAGACCCGCTTGCAGCCGCACCACATGGTGAACAGACGCTGCGAAACAAGACCTCGATGAGCCCTTAAACCGAATATGTCAGAGTAGCCCCACCGGGCTCCCTCTCTTTCTGCCGCGAGCATAAGTAGTTCACGTTGCCCAGTTGCAGCCGTTTGGCTAACTATACAACCACACCCCATTACACTCCATGTTGCCCTGAATACTTTTGCAAATTCTTATGTTATTAAGCATCCATATTAAGACTGCATTCACGAAAGTACTGGATGTGGTCTATTTTTTATGACGTTTCATGCGATGTCGAGCCAAACATTTTGGATCGAAAAAGAGGAAGGACCAAAATAACAAAAAATGTTTCAAATAACAAATTATTCGAGAAAATCGTTATTAAATTTTTTTTTTTTTGTTTAAACCAGGGACTTGTAACGCGTTTCGGTTTCGGTTTCTGTTACACAGCTTGTAACGAAACTGAAACAGAAACAAAACCCCAGAAACAAAACCTGTAACGAAACTAAATTAATTTTGTTCCTTGTAACAGAAACCGAAACAGAAATAAAACTCCTTTGTAACAAAAGTCGTAACAAAACTCCGAAACGGTTCCAGCAGAAACAAAACCTGTAACGAAACTAAATTAATTTTGTTCCTTGTAACAGAAACAAAATTATTAGTTTTGTTCCTTGTAACAAAACCCGTAACGAAACTAAATTAATTTTGTTCCTTGTAACAGAAACCGAAACAGAAACAAAATTAATTTTGTTTCTCAGTAGCAAAACTATATTTGCAGTACATTAGTATGGATTTATTATTTTCTGGTATATAATATACATGTATATATCTGTTGCAACCAACTAAAGTAACTTCAGTCGACCTCTGAAACCTCGTGTGGTACATTTAACTTCTTGGTGTCACTGGACAGCTACATACTGGCGGGTAAGTAGCACAATGGAACTTCGGTAGGAAAATCCGGGTCCTTGGCACAAACAAATGGAGTATCACACTTTAAGATCCGACAATAAATGCTGAGGATATGAAGAAAAATATTACTGCGCGACTATAGGGTTGTCTTTTTTTATTTTTTATTTTTAAAGGATATATAAAAACGCTTCATACATATGCATAGGGCAACGGATTGTGAAAAAATTAACATTAATAGTTATCAACAAATATTTCATTTTCTAATAATAATTCATTCAAACTACTTTGTAGTGCATCATCATCATCATTTTTATAAGATTTCGAAGGAGGATGCTTTTGCGGGTGTAACATAGTTTTGTATGGATAATGGGATATTGGGCAGATATATATATCGTCGTTCGGCGCGCAATACCGCGTATGTGCAAAAAGCAATACCGCGTATTTGATGGAAGCCAAATTGTGTAGGAGGATATAAGAATTTACAAAAGAAAAACACTCAACCTTCAAAACATAGCTTTTTTAAAATACGCGGTATTGAACAGCTCTATTTTAAAGAAAATAGGTTCCATAATGGGTTTTTTATATATTTATTTGTGTTTTTGTAGCTAAAAACGGAGGAATTTTAACGTCAATACATTAAGACCGATGAGTCCCAGTCAGGGTAACGAAATCTCGCTTTTGGACATTTTGGTATATACGCCTTTTTGTTTTTTTGCAAATACGCGGTATTTCGGTCCGAGCGACGATATATATTATATATATAAATACTATAGGTCCATCCTAATGTAGTGCAAATAGTATTATAAGAATGTTTAGAGTTCTGCTACTGAGAAACAAAATTAATTTAGTTTCGTTACGGGTTTTGTTACAAGGAACAAAACTAATAATTTTGTTTCTGTTACAAGGAACAAAATTAATTTAGTTTCGTTACAGGTTTTGTTTCTGCTGGAACCGTTTCGGAGTTTTGTTACGACTTTTGTTACAAAGGAGTTTTGTTTCTGTTTCGGTTTCTGTTACAAGGAACAAAATTAATTTAGTTTCGTTACAGGTTTTGTTTCTGCTGAAACCGTTACAATCATTTTGTTTCGAATTTAGTTTCTATCCTTTAAAGTTTCTTGGAACAGAAACGCCAGAAACGCGAGTTTCGTTTCGGTACGAGTTTTGTTACAAGTCTCTGGTTTAAACGTATTTTTGGGAATATTTTTTACAGTTTCTCTGACATTAATCAAGATACCTTAACAGCTCTTTTATTTGTAGATGACAAAGAAGATGTGGTTAAATAAAGGTGGTATCCATGTATGTATGTGTAATGAGGAAGCAAATACAATTAAAGAACTTTTCACCCAAAATTGGTACACATTTAAGAGATTCCTAAAAGGCCATTTGTATAGGGTACCAAAAAAAATTTATATTGCAGAGTGGAAAATCCAACTTGGTCAGGAAATAAAATAGCGAAAGCTATAAAGTATAAAAAAAACAACTGTTTGTAGGGTATTAAAACTCGATCGTACGTGACATCAACAGCAATGACCACTGAATTGTATATGAAAGAATGTCTACAGAATTACATATTGCTGTTTATACGTCATCACTGGTATGCAGTAAAGTTTTGGCCAGACTTAGCGAGTTTCCATTACTCGAGAGCAGTCCTTGGTTAAAATGTTGGTACAAACAAAAATTTGGCGATATAGTGCCAAAGGAATTGAACCCGCCGAATTGTCAGCAACTCCGCTCAATCGAAAAATATTGGGCAATTTTTAGATAAAAACAAGTAAGGAAAGCTGTCTTAGGTTGTGCCGAAGGCTATATACCTTTCATGAATAAGCGTCACGATTTTCACTGTTCGATCCCCAGTACAGCCTGTTTCAATTTAACTATATTTACTATACACATTACACATCCTTGTTATAAATAAAAAAAAAACTTACAAAATAATAGGATCCTAGTTATCGGAACAATCGATTGTATGGAGGCTATATATTATAAGTGTTCAATTGTACTGACTTACACTATACACAGTACATATGTAGAAAGTACTAAAGGTGCAAAATTTTATGTTCCTAACTTTTTAATTGCAGAAGTTTTGGCCAAAAAACCTTATATCTGAACAATAGGTTGAATGGGGGCTATATGTTACATATGCGCGATCTTGTTGATTTTCACTATATACACTACATAAATAGAAAGTACTCGAGTTGCAAAATTTTACGTTCCTAACTTTTTAATTGCAGAAGTTTTGGTCAAAAAACCTTATATCTGAACAATCGGTTGTATGGGGGCTATATGTTACATTTGCCCGATCTCTTTGATTTTCACTATATACACTACATAAATAGAAAGTACTCGAGATGCAAAATTTTACGTTCCTAACTTTTTAATTGCAGAAGTTTTGGTCAAAAAACCTTATATCTTAACAATCGGTTGTATGGGGGCTATATGTTACTTTTGCCCGATCTTGTTGATTTTCACTATATACACTACATAAATAGAAAGTACTCGCGTTGCAAAATTTTACGTTCCTAACTTTTTAATTGCAGAAGTTTTTGCCAAAATACCTTATATCTGAGCAATCGGTTGTATGGGGGCTATATGTTACATTTTCCAGATCTTGTTGATTTTCACTATATACACTACATAAATAGAAAGTACTCGAGTTGCAAAATTTTACGTTCCTAACTTTTTAATTGCAGAAGTTTTGGCCAAAAAACCTTATATCTGAACAATCGGTTGTATGGGGGCTATATGTTACATTTGCCCGATCTTGTTGATTTTCACTATATCTATATATATAAAAATGAAATGGTGTATAATTGTAACGCTAAAACTCGAAAACGGCTGAACCAAATGAAATACTTCCTTTGGGGGATTTGTTTGTTATTACCACGCGCAGGTCATGTCTTAAAATCAGAACAAAATATTAAGGGGGCGTGGCACCTCCCATACAAACTGAATTTTTCAAGTTGAATATCTTCAAAAGTGTTTAAGGTAGGAACATGAAAATTGGTACAGAGCTACAGGATAATAGCACCACTCTCACCTATAAAACCGGGGGTTATCCAATAAGGGGGCGTGGTACCTCCCATACAAACTAAATTTTTTAAGCAGAATATCTGTGAAAGGGTTCAAGGTAGGGAACTGAAAATTGGTATAGACCTATATGGTATCAAAAGCCTTCTTACACATAAAAGAAGGGGTAATCGGAAAAGGGGGCGTGGCACCTCCTATACAAACTGAATTTTTCAAGGTGAATATCTTCAAAAGTGTTTAAGGTAGGAACATTAAAATTGGTATAGAGCTATAGGATAACAACACCATTCTCACCCATAAAACTTGGGGTTATCGAAAAAGGGGGCCTGGTACCTCCCATACAATCTTTAATTATTTTGGTTGTTAATCTATATCTATATAGGTATATAAAAATGAAATGGTGTATAATTGTAACGCTAAAACTCGAAAACGGCTGAACCAAATGAAATACTTCCTTTGGGGGATTTGTTTGTTATTACCACGCGCAGGTCATGTCTTAAAATCAGAACAAAATATTAAGGGGGCGTGGCACCTCCCATACAAACTGAATTTTTCAACTTGAATATCTTCAAAATTGTTTAAGGTAGGAACATGAAAATTGGTACAGAGCTACAGGATAACAGCACCACTCTCACCTATAAAACCGGGGGTTATCCAATAAGGGGGCGTGGTACCTCCCATGCAAACTAAATTTTTTAAGCAGAATATCTGTGAAAGGGTTCAAGGTAGGGACCTGAAAATCGGTACAGACCTATTGGATAACAACACCATTCTCACCCATAAAACTGGGGGTTACCCAAAAAGGGGGCGTGGCACCTCCCATACGAATGAAATACTTCATAGTCGATATCTCTGGAAGTATTCATGTTAGACCACTGAAATTTGGTAAGGGATTATATGAGATCAACCCCTACCACCTCCAAAAAAGCTGGGGATAACGAAAACGGGGGCGTGGCACCTCCCATACAAATGAAATATTTCATAGTCGATATATTTTTGGAAGTATTCATGTTAGACCACTGAAATTTGGTAAGGGGTTATATGAGGTCGATCCCTACCACCTCCAAAAAAAAACTGGGGATAACGAAAAGGGGGGCGTGGCACCTCTCATACGAAGGAAACATTTCATAGCCCATATCTCTGCAAGTATTTATGTTAGACCACTGAAATTTGGTGAGGGTTTATATGTGATCGATCCCTAATACCTCCCAAAAACTCGAGTTAACGATAAAGACCACTGAAATTTCTTGAAGAGTTAAATAAGATTAATCCCATCATCTCCAAAAAACCTGGAGATAAAGAAAAAGGGGGCGTGGCACCTCCCATACGAAGGAAACATTTCATAGCCCATATCTCTGCAAGTATTTATGTTAGACCACTGAAATTTGGTGAGGGTTTATATGTGATCGATCCCTAATACCTCCCAAAAAACTCGAGTTAACGATAAAGGGGGCGTGGCACCTCCCATACGAATATAATACTTCATAGTCCATATCTCTAGAAGTATTTAGGTTAGACCACTGAAATTTTGTGAGGAGTTATATAAGATCAATCCCGGACACCTCCAAAAAAACTGGGGATAAGGAAAAAGGGGGCGTAGTTTCTCCTATATGAAGGAAACATTTCATAGCCCATATCTCTGCAAGTATATATGTTAGACCACTGAAATTTGGTGAGGGTTTATATGTGATCGATCCCTAATACCTCCCAAAAAACTCGAGTTAACGATAAAGGGGGCTTGGCACCTCCCATACGAATAAAATACTTCATAGTCCATATCTCTAGAAGTATTTAGGTTAGACCACTGAAATTTTGTGAGGAGTTATATAAGATCAATCCCGGACACCTCCAAAAAAACTGGGGATAAGGAAAAAGGGGGCGTGGTTTCTCCTATATGAAGGAGATAGGGATATGGTTTAAAATAAATATAGGGATCGGGTTAGAGAAACAGAGAGGGAAATAAATTTGTGGCAGGACAACGTCTGCCGGGTCAGCTAGTTCACTACATAAATAGAAAGTACTCGAGTTGCAAAATTTTACGTTCCTAACTTTTTAATTGCAGAAGTTTTTGCCAAAAAACCTTATATCTGAACAATCGGTTGTATAGGGGCTATATGTTACATTTGACCGATCTCGTTGATTTTCACTATATACACTACATAAATAGAAAGTACTCGAGTTGCAAAACTTTACGTTCCTAACTTTTTAATTGCGGAAGTTTTGGCTAAAAAACCTTATATCTGAACAATCGGTTGTATGGGGGCTATATGTTATACTGGTCCGATCTTGTCAGTTCCGACAAATGATTCCTATATTACAAAATGGTGGCCACATACAAAATTTCAGCCAGATATCTCAAAAATTGAGGGACTAGTTTGCGTTCAAACAGACAGACGGACAGACGGACATGGCTAAATCAACTCAGCTTGACATCCTGATCATTTCGGTATACTTATTGATGGGTCCATCTCTTCTTCTTCTCATACTTACAAACATCGGACCAAAGTTATAATACCATTTATTGTTCACGAAAGGTATAATTAAGGAGGAATGGAGGCTTAATCAAATAAAGCTGATGCGTCTTAAGTGGAACAAATTTGATGCCAAAGTGACCACACCGGAGGTTCAACTTTTGATGTCGTCCATCAAGCGGCATGCTCGAAATTTCATATAAAGCAATGAAATATAAAATTTGTATTCACTTTTTTTTATAGCTTAAGAATCACTCTTTTGATTAAAGTATTAACCATTTTCCCGCGAATACTGGTTTTAATGATATAAGATGTTTTGCGTGTACCAATTTTGGTTGAACAGCTCTTTATGTATAGTAATTATTTCGCACTGAACCAAAAACGTACATGTTTTTTACGAACAAAGTTTCATAGAAGTTCAAGCTGATATTTCTTAGAATCAAAGAAAAAATTCATAGATTCTAAGAAAATTATCTTACAATTTATGAATGAATTCATGTTTTTGGAGGATTTGTTTATTCTTAAATTTCTATGAAATAGTTCTTTGGAGAGGTTTTAATGAACAATTCTTAAAATCCATGTACTTAATTTTTCTTTGGATATATGAACTTGTTTGATTCAGTGCGGCTATTGCTGCAGATGGTGCATTTTTCTCCACTATTATGTTTCACTGAACGGCGAGAAAAAATGCTAAGGCCATTTTTGTTCATAACTTTGAGGTCTATAACTTGCTCTCAGGTAGTCTTTAGAAAAAAATAACCGTTTGCGAGAAAAATCCAAAAAAAAATTAAATCCTAGAATATATTTTCCAGCACACATGGGAAGTTTTCTTCCTGAAGGTGAACCTAAGCTCTCTTCGAAAATTTGGCTTTGTCGGAGATTTTGTGATTTGGCCACTTTTTTATATCTATTTTAACCGGACTATTCGATTATTCCGAAATACCAAAAACGGAATAAACACTGCAATTTGGATTCCTTATTCCTATAAATGGGATAAAGGATGCATTCCGAAGTTCTGCAATAAGCTCTGATAGGAATCTAGAGTCTTTCAGTGTTAAGTTTTGGTATTTTCAGATGATGAAAAAGTGGTAACTATTGCTTCAGCCCGCCGACATAAACAAGCTATACGGAGGACCGTGCGGAGGCATCGTGCTTGCATACGAGTTGATTCGAATGAATTGCAACTCCAGCGAGGAAGATGGCGGCGTGAAGCGAAGTACTCTTGCGAAAACAACCAAACTGATTTACACACACAAGTCAGAATAAATATTTGCATATTTGCATATTTGAATATCCACATTCGCACATGCACATGTGTGCTTCTTTTTA
The DNA here is from genome assembly GCA_964058755.1 of Campiglossa producta. NCBI lineage: Eukaryota > Metazoa > Arthropoda > Insecta > Diptera > Tephritidae > Campiglossa > Campiglossa producta. The sequence goes on from CAXKVI010000002.1 coordinate 61,263,431, forward strand.
TAACAAAAATATATTCACTGATTAATTTGCATTCAAAAATTTTTCAAGTAAAATTTGCATGATGCAAAAATTATCTATGCGAGAAATGTTGAGTCGAAGAGCTGTGGAGTTAAATGCAATGAATTTGTGAAAGTAAACAGCAGAGTAAACAAATATCCAACTTTAACTGTTGTTGCTCTTGAATTCTTGTGGGCGAACGTCGCCTACGGAACTCAACCGAAATGTTTCCAGCGCAATCAGCAACATCACTTGGTAATCCTAAGATGTACAGTTGCATACATTTTGGTTTAAATAATTATGAAGAGTTAGCTTGGAAGTTATATATGTTGCCATAATCCACCTGTAATATTTTAAGGCTATAGCATGATATCGACACTCTTCCAAAGTTATACAACGACCATTCTTCTTTAAAGACTCTTCATTTTTTGGATTTTTTTTAAATTTATTTAAAAAAAAACTATAAAAGATATTAACAAAATTCCAAACGCATTTCATCACTTTAATACAACAGTGGTTCGCAAATATAGACTTTTTTGAAATTCTAAAGCTCTACCCCGAAATATTGTTCCTTATCAATGACAAAAAAGGGGCTGCTATTTTTTATTTTAAAAGCAAAGGTTGTTTAGAGGTTGCGCTATTTTTATTTTATTTTAATATGTTTAAGAAGACCAAAAATTTCGTTTTTTGTGAGTTATTATTTGGTTTTCATTGGCGAATATTCCCATAATTCAATAGCCGCCTTGGATGGGTTTAACGTCTGAAAATATGGGATGGTGACAAAATTCTGGAAAAAACTGAAAAAAAAAAAAAAAATGCTGTATTCCAAATCATTTTTGGACGAAATTCTGTTTATATTTAGATCAAAAGAATGTAAATTAACGGTAACGTTTAATATTTACTAGAGTTCGCTCAGTGGTTGAAATTCAACCACAAAAGCTTATTTTATTTTCCTACCTTTTTGCTGTTTCTTAAATTTGCCATTCTTTTCATTTTTTTATATTTTTCATTTCCTGTTCATTTTGCCTTTTCCTCCCTCTTTACACCATTCAGTGATATACACTATGGGGCAAAAGTGAGCACAAAAAGTATAATTAAACTGATTCAGTAGAAATTTTAATACCACTATGAAGTTTTAAACTTGATTTATTTTTTATATTATTAAGCTAACATACGAGAACTTAAATACATTTAAGATATAAACTTTAAGTTTAATTCTATATTATTAATTTACAAAAATAAAAATAATGGCATGTGTTCAGTTTTGCCCCGGCTTGAAAATACTGTTTTAAATAAACATAACTAGTTTTTAATAATTTGTTATTCCACCTTTTGCTTTAATTGTTAATCCCACACGCTTCGGCATGCTTTCTATCAGGTTTTGACAGGTTTCTATCTGAATTTCTTCCCAAATTATTTGAACTCTGTCCCATAGATCGTGAATGCAATTAGGGGGCTCATCAAAGTTACCTAACCGTCGCTTCACTATAGACCACAAGTTTTCTATAGGATTGAGGTCAGGGCTTTGAGATGGCCACTCAATGGTCTCAAAATTTTGTGTTTGTAGCCAATTTTGGACGAGCTTTCAGGAATGCTTAGGGTCGTTGTCTTGTTGGAAAATGACTTCGTTCTCAGGAAATTCCATTGACCTAAAACTACGGGCATGTTTTCGTAGAGAATTTGCTGATACACCTCTTTCGTCATGATTCCCCTAACGAGCTCCAACGGTCCCACTCCGAAGTAGGAGAAACATCCCCAGACCATAAGTGATCCGCCACCATGTTTAACGGTTTCTATTACCTGGTGACTCTGGGTTGCTCTTCCGGTGTCTGACCAAAAATATCGAATGCCATCTGAATTGATTCGATTAATTTTACATTCATCAGACCATATTACCCGTTTCCAGTCTTCTACAGTCCAATGCTGATGAGCTAAGGCAAATTACATTCGCATTTTTCTATTTTTGGTAGAAAGTTTTGGCTTTTTAGGCTTTTTGGCGGCAAAACATCCAACCTTTTAAAGTGCTCGACGTGCGGTCCAGGCACTTGCCGTACTTCCTATGCTTTCCGCGGCTTTTTTCGGCGTTTTGGTTTTTCCAGCCATTAAAATTCTGGCCATGTGCCTTGCATCTTGGTTAGATAGGATACATGGGCGGCCATTTTTCGCGCTTGGCCCATTCAAATTCTTATTTATTTTTATTTTCATAACCATAGCTTGGAATATCCGGAGTTCAGCGGCAATTTGTCTGGTGGATTTGCCTTCTAAAATTAATTCTCCAACTTTTACCACTTTTACTTGAGATATTTTACGCATTTTTTACAAAATATAAATTTTATTCACAAAAACAACGTTATTTAAAGAAAATCACAACTGAAGAAAATTAGAAATGAATAACGAATACAAATCAATCGAAACGAGGTAACCTGTTATTGAAAAATAACGGTTGACTTCCAATTCATTAGGGGAAATAGAGTGAGAGCAAAAGTGAATACATGTTGCTGTTCAATGTTGGTAAGGGGAACTTTTTTCTCTTAAGCTGTTATTATTGTTGTTGTGTATTAATATTTAGCAAAACACATATGCCAAAAAGTAAGTACCAGTTTTAAATGAAAAAAGCAAGAACACCGCTAAAATTTATTATAATAGAGCTAACTAGTAATGTTGTGATCACTTTTGCTCCATAGTGTAGTTTCAATGTTTATAATTATTTATTCTTCTTAGGTAGTCTTCATACGTATTTCTTTCCTTTCCTTTCCTTTCCTTTCCTTTCCTTTGCATTTATTTCCTTTCCTTTCCTCTCCTTTCATCTCATTTTATTTCTTTTGCTTTTCTTTCCTTCCGTACCCTTTTCTTTCCTCTCTTTTATTTTCCTTTCTCTTCTTTCATTTCATTTTATTCCCCTTCTTTCTTTCTCTCTTTTCTATTCTTTTCCTTTCTCTTCGTTTCTTTCATTCTCTTACCTGACCTTTCTCCCCATTTCCATTACATTCCTTTTTTCCTTTTATTTTCTTTTTCCTTAATTTCCTTTCGTTTCCTTTGCTTTAGTTTAGTTTCCTATAGTTTCCTCTCATTTTATTGATTTTTTTTTTCATTTCACTTCTTTTCTTTTATTTTTTTTCTTACCTTCATTTTCTTTCACTTTTTTCTTACCTTTTCTTCCCTTAACTTTCCTTTTCCTATCTTTCCTTTCCTACCGATTCCTTACTTTCTTTTTTTCCTTTCCATAACTCCTTTAGTTTTCTTTCTTTTCCATTCATTTCCTTTACTTATTTTTATAGCTTTTCATTACCTGTCTTTTTCTTCTTCCCTTTCTTTGTCTTTCTTCATTGCCTCTCTTTTCCACTCCTTTACCTACATTACATTTCCTTTCTTCCCTTCCTTTTTTCTTTTCCATTCCTTTCCTTTCCCTTCCTTTATTTGTCTTTGATTTTTCTCTCATATTTTCCGTTCCTTACTTTATCTTACCTTTATTTTCCTTTTATCCATTCCTTTCCTTTCCCATTCTTTCCTTTATTTTATAATTTTTCATTTTGTTTTATTTATATTTATTTTATATTCTTTCCTTTCCTTTCATTTCCAACAAATTTCTTTTTTTACTTTCAATCACTTTTCTATTTCTTATTTTACTTTTTTTAGTTTTATCAATTTTCCTTTTTATTTTATTTCACCAAGTCTAGCCACGAAGGGCTTTGTGCTTTTGTTTTTTCAAAACATAATGTCTGAGCAAGCATTTGATTCTCTGAATACCCACGCACAGATTTTGTTTTTGGAAACACTGTTTGTACCTACGATCAATAAAGTTGAGTGCTGCCAACAAAACAACTCACACTCGGACTCTCTGCAACTGCACTGAATGCAAGCACAACAACGCAAGTGTACCTACATACACACATAACAGCGGCTCTATAAAGTGAATGCGTGCTTAGCACTTGTAGTGGTGTGAATTTCAAATCATATTATAATTTTTTTCAAATTTTATATACCTTAGAATTGTGGTTATTGCAAAAAATGGAGAAAACTTTTAAGCATTTATATATAATAGATTATGGGTACACTAAGCTACAAATCAAATTCTTACATTGTTAAGTCGATTTTCTTAGTTTTTCAGTTTCACCATGCAACTTAGCCAATAATAATAGTATAATTTTTTTAAAGAGTATATACATACGTATGTATTTGTTTTGTATGTGGTGCATTATTGTTTTTTCAAAATTCTGTATTGAAAAATCGGAAAATCATATGGATGAAGAAAAAAAGTGCGCACTTTCATGATCTATCAAAAGAAATTAGTGAAAACAATTAAGTTTTGAGTATAATACAAGGTGATTAAGTTGCGGTTTTTTCATAAACGTAATTTTCAAGAATTCGTATTTACATATAAGCTTTTAACAATTAAAGATCACTCTTGGTCAGGATATAAGATTTGAGTTCCTTCAAATGTTCTTTTAAAATGCTATACATTTTGAAAAATCCGAAAAGCATACACAAGTGCGCACTTTTTTTCTTCATCCATATGCTTTTCCGATTTTTCAATACAGCATTTTGAAAAACAGAATTTTTACGGTACAGAATTTTTTTTGCAGAATTTTGTAAACGGAATTTGTTTTCCAGAATTTTGTCCCATAATCATTTCGTGGGTAACCCTGAAAATATGTTTCGAAATTGAAATCGGTGTATTGCGCATTGTTTTTTGGCTGGACTTCGCTCTAGAGTCATAAAACATCGCTAATTGCGAATCCGAAGTCAGTTTTTTCTAAATTAAAAATGGCGGATCCGATATGGCGGTGAATTTTCTAAGAACTGATTGAATTGTTTTGAAACTTGGTACTCGGGGGTACGGCGACTATGTATATGGCTGATCACGAATCCGATATCAATTTTAAAAAATTCACAATGGTGGATCCAATCGAATTCAATAAGTTTTCAAAAAAAGCTTCGCTATATTTTTTTCACCACTTCGAATTTTACCAGCAACTACATGAACCCCCGAGTACCAAGTTCCAAAGCAATCCAATCAGTTTCTAAAAAATGTATTGTCATATTGAATTCACAATTTTGAAATTTGAAAATATTACATCGGATTCATAATAAGCGATGACATAAACCTACTCTAATGTTTATAAAGCTGGTGATTACGAATCTAAACCTACTCTAATGTTTATAAAGCTGCTGATTACGAATCTAAACCTACTCTAATGTTTATAAAGCTGCTGATTACGAATCTAATATCACTTTTTAAAAAATTAAAATTTTTAAAAAAGTGATCAAATTCATAATTAGCAGCTTTATGAAGCCCCAAGTACTAAGTTTCAAATTAGTTTTTAAAAAATTCACCACTTTTCCATCCACTTTTTTTTAATTTAAAAAAACCAACATCGGATTCATATTCAGCGATTTCATAAACCTTCTAGATGCGAAATGTAGTCAAAAAACAGTGCGCAATGGGGTCAGTAAAAGCGTTTTCGTTTCACCAATTTCAGTATCGAAACATATTTTCCGGCGTTAAAACTATTCTAAGCATCCGAGGTCGCTATTAAACTGCAGGAATATTCGCCAACGAAAACTGAATAACAACTCACAAAAAACCAAATTAAACATATTAAAATAAAATAAAAATTGCAAACATCTAATTTTTTTTATAAAAACGAGTAGCGAGAGAGTTTAGAGGTCAAACAGCCTTTGTTTAAAAAAAAATAGCAGCCTCTTTATTTGTCACAAGGCACAATAGCGTTTTATAATTTCCAACAAAAAAATTTAAACTACTCTTCTGTGGAATTAATGTAAATGATTGTTGTTATATTCATTGCCAGAGTTTGAGATGCCGTTATCTGTATATTTTATTTTAAATAATTTAGTTATCTCAAATCCACGAAAGTTACGAAAAAATCGTAAAGCAGTTTAGTATTGCCGCTATGTAGGGGAAAATGTATTCTATATAACACGGAAATCGGGTAGCTCCTAACTCTATTAGCAACCGAATAACTTACTTGTTAAATCAAGGGTACCCCCTATTAGTTGACAATACAAAACCTTCAATAACTCAGCTGAGTTCAGTTGTGCTTTAAAGGGCTCATTTATAATTAAATTTCATATAAATAGAATAAAAAATATAAATATTCCCAATATAATTATGTTTTTTTATATTATAATGTCATCTTATAACGCTTTATGTATCTAATCACTTTTTTACATGGTCAGTAGAGTGGCCCTTATTAACTTTTTTTTCGAAAATGAAAGTTATTCGCACAGTAAAATATGAGGTTGGGTACAAAAATAAATAGGAAGTTACTTTTTAAGCATTCAGATGACGTTTGAGTGGCCCAAAATCGAGCCGAAAAATGACAAAAAGTGACGAAAATACGTAAATTTGTCATATTTTTTAAGCTTTAAACGCTTTTTTTGCCTTCTAGTAAAAAACTCTTTGTTGCTTTTGACTTGTAGTCTATTGCTGTAAATACCGTCGGTATTTACAGCAATAGACTACAAGTCAAAAGCAACAAAGAGTTTAAATGTTTAAATGAAAAAATATTCGTGCATTAAGCATAGAAAATTCTTTCATAGGTTTTCACACCAAGTCCTAAAAATTCGCAAATCTTTCATATAAGTTAGCATTGAAATTAAAGAAATGTTCTATATGGAAGTATAAATATATGCATAAATGGACACTGAGAAGGGTTTACCTTCAAGCTGGGTAGTGGCCTAAGGTGTTAGACCTTCTAGCATACAAGTCACTACAGTGTTGTGAGTTCGACTCTCACAATGCCGGGAAGAAAAGTCCATGAAGAGATGTAATTCCAGTATCATCGAAACATATGTCGGCTTGTCTGGTTCCTGCAGCGCGTGGGTAAATTTTTCTCAAACAAACAGATTTTCATACAATCCCGAAAATTGCTTCACAATACCGTCGGTATTTACAGCAATAGACTACAAGTCAAAAGCAACAAAGAGTTTAAATGTTTAAATGAAAAAATATTCGTGCATTAAGCATAGAAAATTCT